>CALNVZ010000059.1:13213-67850 GCA_940671915.1 Paracentrotus lividus
GCAACAAATTCCATTATCGTAAATACTATTTAAACCCAGTTAACGGTGTTACACAAGCCGTTTCAGGATCTTTATGGGAGAAAAGGACACTGGTATCGTCAGGCGGTATAATATATGATAAGTCGGCTAAGAGGATTTCTTGAAAATCATTGATATGTATGATAAATAAGAGCGGTCCTAAAAAGAGAACCCTTGGTACACCACAAGTTATGGCGGGTTAAAATTGAGTTTGGAGTCATTTATACATACGAATTGTTTTCTTCCGCGTGAGATTTACTTCTGTACCCGAATCCAAAGGCCTTTCCCCGAATTCCCATAATTATAATTTTTTAAGTAATATTTTTTCCGTGATTTTAATTGTATCAAAAGACTTGGATAGGTCAAAAATATCCAAGACTGTGGAGAAATGTTTTTGTCAAATGAGCAGTTGCTATACACATGATATATAAACGTATAACAGATTGCATGTGTTGTTGAGAAATGATTATTTGTCTAAGCCAAACTGCGAGTTTGATTTAGCGAAAATCAAGTTCCTTATAAAAATGTTATTTGTGCCGGGTTTTAATATACTATAGTAATCTATTTACTACATAGATATTTATCTTGGAGATAGAAGACAACATAGTGATATTAGTTGATCTTAATTTAGTTTGTGCTTTATTTTTTCAGATTTAGTATTCAACGGCTTATTTAAGAATAGGTCATTACTGACTGTTGAACACATGACTTGGAAAATTATTTAATCATCTTATCATCTTAAGGTTAAAACTCAAACATTCAGACCATATTCGAAAAGTTAGGGACATGTAGTTTAAATTATCATATGCATTGTCTCTAGGTATATTGGAGTTTAACTTATATCTACAACGTTTCAGAAAGTATATTTAAATTATGGTATATTTTAAAATGACAAGCTGTACTATGGATTGTAATATGAGTTTCAGCACAACATAGGATTTTCTCGTAACTTTTTCGATTATTCTTTCCCATTTTTTTACTAATTCTCAAATTATGCTCTTCCAGGAGAGCTGGAGTAGGTAGATGAAGGAGAAGTGAAGATTATTGTGAATTTCATTCCTGTTGGAGTTTAATGTTACGCCAGCACTAAAACCTTTTGTCAGTGTCGGTATAGCTTTATGGCCGTTCACGAGCATGTTTGTTAAGCTTCTCAATTTTCGAGTAGTCTCTGATTTCTTTAATTCGTTAAATACCACGCATTTGCATAATTTGGATCAGAATTATAAATATCAGCTAAACATCATTTACCAAATATTGAATTACCATTCTATATTTCTCTTGTTAGGAGATTCATTTGGTTATAAAATTCAGATATTTTTAGTCTCATAATCTATCTCTTCTCAAGGTGTTGCTATTTCTTAATTGTTAGATTTGATTCTCAGACAGCACTTGGATGTACATGAACTATTATGACAAATAGACTCTTTCGTTTGTCTAAAATACGCAAAACTAAGGGATGTTTACTCAATCCGCTGTCGCTCTTTTTATACTATTGTATTGGACATAATGGTTTCATGAGTCTTGAATAACAGAGGTCGTTGGATGTAGCAGGCGATTAAGTGATTTGGATAATTTAGTTAAGGTTTTTTTTCGTGATTACTGGTTTCGCACGGTCAGTCATCTTGAGAAGATGCAATTAAAGTAGTGACATATCAAGGGGAGTTTGGGTGTGTGGCGTGTTAGTTGGTTTGTGTGAGATCGTAATATTTTTACAGGTGGTCTCAGCATGTGTCCGTTTACAAATGGGTTTAGTAAGCGAATAAAGAGATTACGATCACATAATTTATTTAATTGGTAAGATCTGTTAAGTTTATTCGTGCTATCATGCGTTAGCAGCTTCCGGTCCTCGAACAGCTTGAAAGGTCAAAAAAAAAAAAAAAAAAAAAAAAAAAAAATTCTCAATGCCTAAAGTCTATTATTTGATACTTTTAGCGTGGTTGTCGTTTCATATATCAAAGGTCGTTCGATTAATTTTACATTCAGAAGTGATTTATCATACGCAGCTATTGTCAAAGGAGTTATTGTCGATCTCTCGCATATATATCTTTCACGCAAAAAGGGAGATACATATCATATCGCACCTTTTAGTTGCCCACATACTTCACCCATCCAATGATCAGCATATTAGTAGATCTCGTGCAAGTCCATAGCTTAACATCTAAAGTTTACGGAATGCTTCTTTTACTAGAGTTCTTATTATCAATCATTTGTGAGGATACTAAAATATATGCGATTATTAAAGGTATTCCTTAATTGATTTGTAAAATTAGTGGAGGAACCAACGATCCGGGTAGACTTTATTAGTTCTGGACATAGAGCAAGGAGTGATATGACATATCAGTGGTAATTAAAAAGTATATTTGTGTTAAAATTATCATTAATAGATAATATTACATGAAGGAGATCTATATATAAAGTTCCATCAATTATTAAAACAACTGTATTGTATTTGGAATCGTAGATGAGGCTTGAAATCCATCATCTTTAGCATTTTCAGTTGAGGAAATGTATTGTTTATATATCGGTAAGAATTAGTGTGTACCCAGGGACATGAAACCCCTTCCAGTGCTATTCACCACCTACAACGATATGATTTCTTTGGTAAACTTGGATTTCTTAATACTCTCAATAAACATACAGTCCATCTTAGCATCGTAATGACATATCGGTACATAAGTATTATATTAAATATATACGATATAATTAATATTAAGAAAATTCATTGAGTTGATGATATATTATGACTTAGCAGGAATGAAAATATGACGACATATTCATACCCATCTCTAGTATAGGTAATTGTGTATTACTATATTATTAAGATATTGACAAGGAGTTTGTCCAGATGAGCACAGGAGTAATTAAGTCATGATGTTGGTGTTTCTAAAAGGATTCTGAAGTTCAAAGTATTCAGTTTCGCTTATTCTTAATAAACGTAACTTAGATTATAGGTTTATTTTCTTATGTGAGTTTATGACTATTAATATGAAATTTTAAGTTATCACGCTCAGATCATAGATTGCGAAACATTTTAATTGAGACCGGTATTTTCAGTTCTCTGACTGATATCGATTAGCAAAAAAAGTGTTCGATTGGAATTCGATTGTATATATGTGGTTCATATAGTTTGACTAAGTTTAAGTGGTTTTTGCTCTCTTTGCAAAAGTAATGCGATGGAAATGGTAGATGTTAGAATCATTTTAGTTTTCACAACATAACAAAATTCATCAACCTTGTACTGTACGCGTACACGATAATTCGTAATATATTAATATTCCTTCCTCTCTCTCCAGTCTTGCAACCAACGCTCTCCCCAGTGTGTTTTGTTGTCTGTTTCTTGTCTGTTCGGTCCTCTCTGTATCATCGCCTCCGCACAACCAACACCCTCTTTCTTAAGTATTGGTGGTCATTGGAGTCTCTTTCAGCAAGTTTCAACTCTTCGATCTACATCTATGTCATCTCTCTTCTCTTTCTTTCTTCTTTCTCTTTCTTATATTCAAGTTCGGATCTTCTATCTTCACACTCAAAGATTCCTGGGGTGGAGGATATAAAGGGAATTATTTATCGAGATGGGGCCTGTTAATAATCAGGTCGGTTGGGAACTGGCTAATATGGAATAAATAGTACACTAGTTTGACAGTAGTAATCTCTAGTTCCCTACTGGCACTGGACGTTAGTTATTCGGGACAAGAAGCATGTGGCTCACTACACAGGCATCTATTATTTCGGTGGTATGCAACTAACAGGACGAACCCAGCCTATGGCTGCTTTGTACAGGTACCACATGCTTACAATGGGTATCAATATTAATCGATAAATCCATAACAGTTGGCGCATCCAAATCTGTGCATGCCGTGATTCTCCACTAGAATAGGGGTCTCGTCTACATGAGAAAACCAAATACAATGTAACGAACTCAATCGCTGGTAGCTTAATCAATATCTTTTCTCAAATGTAGACTTCTTTCAAGATTTCACGTTCAGAGCGAAGTGGTGCTGTTAGAACAGCTTCCTACTCAGTGTGGCGATATATGACAGGGTGCAGCAATTTATCTTGCGAACAACGTCCCTCGGCATATAAAGTATCCGTCAATACAGAAAAGAATCACTAATCTAGGGCGGAAGATTCTTAGATAGACAATGTTCGTTCGGAGGTTATATTATTTTAGAAGACTTGCTATTAAAGCAGATTAAATGGGAAATGAAAATAATCTATTGCATTAATCAAGGCCGTTAGCATACGAATATTTGGTTTAATCAACAGGAAACGTGAATTTGTGTGTATGCGATTTACCCCTTCCTCCGTTTCTTTTAAAAGATTTAATGTAAAAATAGTACGTACACACATTGACACGCTAGCTCTAGGTCACTAAGGAGACTGTGATCAACTTATTTGGCAAGTACCGCCAATTGCAACTCACAGACTTCCAGAGTAAAATCCCGGATCTGGTATTATTTAGTATTGACACCTCGAATCTTCATTGTCTTAAGTGGATACTTCCTGGCAAAATGGATTGAATATTTTTATGATTTTGTGTGAAACAAAAATAATTAGATCCCAAGGCCGATCGAGGATTTAATTTGCACTCCAATTAAACGAATGAAATTCACCACAAAAACTAACAAAATTTTGATTTCGTACCCAAAAACGCAAAAATTGGAAAAAACGGTCCGTTTATGTTACCTGTTCTTTCAGAGGAGTCGACCTCAATCATACGTGTACACTTCAATTATTTATTTAATGTTCTTTACATGTATTCATTACGTTCAAAGCAATGTCTCAAATTAAGCTTGAATAGCATTTCTATTTTCTTATTATATATAGATGTATGCAATCGGGACAAGCATAATAATAAGATTATTATATTTATTTGGAATGACCTAGGTAGCCATTTCGTGTAGGAAGTGCCTCTTTAAGAAGGTGGAGTCTCGCCTGTACACTCTGGTCTTCTCATTTAATTTATAATGAAATTCTATGTTTATCAATGGATATTTGCTTGTAAAAAACTCTACAGCTCAAGCTATGATAGCTGGTAATGTATTGTAGTACATTAAATATTAAAGGACTCTTCACATCTCGGCTATGCCAAAACACCACATGTTTTAAAATTTTTTCTTTTTAAATTTTCATTCATTGGGGTCTGTTAATTAACTGTTAATTACGAAGTCAGCGGGTGGAGGAACGGAGCCGCGGCAGGGAGGGTTTTCTGCGCGAGGCAAAATTACAAGTACACCAAATGTGTTTGTGATATAAAACAGGAGATATATATATAATGTAAAGTCTGAGGCACTCATTGAATATGGGATTATTCTATTTAAAAATAATGGGAAATGCATTCAACCTGCTCTTACTGAAAAACCACTTGCCAATCAAATGTAATTTTTAGCTTGTATTATGTTGTATCTCATAACAGTAAGTGTAATAAACAGTTTTAGTGTTGTACACTATTGGTGACTGGTACTATATGAATGGACAATTTCTTTTACAGCTAAAGGGCTTATATAGGACAAGTATGGTTATAATAATGTTTATACCAAGATAATAGGGACTTTCATCATGTCTGTCACTACTTTTGCAATACCTTCTAGTCCTGCCTTACCTAACTTATTAAGGATTCTTTAAATTACATGTCTAGTATCTTAAACGGAAGAATGTGTTATTCATATTGCTATAGCAACCTAACGGGCGAAACAAAGGTACATTTTGCTTTAAAATAAAGAAATTTATTGTCTATAGGATCATTTTTCCGCCTGAGAGACAAAAATAGACTCTTCAAATCTTTATGTCTGGGGGCCCACAAGTAACTCCTCACAGGTATAAGAAGTTGATACCATTTTGGATGAGAGCTCTACAAGGTGTAGACGAGTTCAAATATGCTGCTAGTTATAATTATGTTCGTCAGGGGCGTCATAAATTATTGGTTTTTTGCAATTTTTTCTTTCCAGAAGTGGACTAATCTTTCTTCATGATTGTTTCAGGCTTTTACAAGTATTCCATAACCTTCAAGGGGCGCACCTATGTTAATTTTTAAAGCGGCATTTTTCCGAACTCCTCAACATTCAGCTTCCAGAAAATGTTCTTTTGTGGGGTTAGATATAATTTTTATAAAGTTCACCATTCATGGAATGAGACACATATCAAATTTGAGTGTGTCACACAACATGGGCCTCAACGTTAAATACGCAATGGCCAGTAAGCGGATCCAGGATTTTGAAATATGGGGGTTGCATTCCCGATATTTGACATAGGGGGTGCAGCGGGAAAATCCTGATTTTAACATTAGCACGTCAAATGAGTGGTTTTTCAAATTAATAAGGAGGGGCGCGCGTCCCTGCGCCCCTCTATAACGCCTGGATCCGTCACTGTAACGGTAGCTCCCATTTCATAATCTTATACATTCTCATTATAGCAATCATCCAGGACCAACAGCCTCCTAAAGCTTCAGGAACACTATATTTCTCAAGCGTCTTCTGACCCATTACACACAGGATGAAATCACGCCCTCAATAGCAATGGAACAAACTAGGCAAGGGAATCCTCGCTTAATTGAGTCTCTCATGATTCCAATGCGGATAAGTGTCTCATCAGTCTTGTAACTGCACGTATTATGTTCAGTGGTGCTCTCTGCATGGGATGATGAGAAACCTGTGTTATTCTTCCCTTGATTCATATTCATTTTCTTTTCGCTGCCAGAAAAAAAATTTCTAAGAGATAAATTTTGATGATTACAAAATATGGTGGTTGATTACAGCAGGGAGAGTGAGGGCGTGGGGAACTAAGCTACAAAGTGATATTAACCCATTTTAATAAAAAAGATTTTTCTTTTGATTTCAATTTGACAATGTACATTACCAATGTTAGGATTAGGTTTTGGGGATTAATCTTCCAGATCAAGACATGTAGTTATGACAGGTGGCGGATCCAGGATGGTGCAAATGGGGGGCACAGCCGAAAATTTTCCTATTTTAACAATGTGGCAGTCAATGAGTGAGTTTATTACCCCCCCCCCCCTTCTGAATTCTGCCACTGATGGACATAATTAATAAACATAACTAGTGGTTTATTTGTTTAAAATATATATGGGTAAATTACAATTTCGGGGAAGACGCAACTTTAAACAATGATTGTAGATAAATAAGAATAAAATGTTGGATTTTGGGAGACAAATTTAAGTAAAATTGCTGCTGCCGGCTAATAATGTTTCGTCACATTTTTAAACACCATTATAATGAATTCAATGATATTAGGTTAATACATCTGACATGATAATACACATTGAGTATCAAATAGCAGTTTTTCCTTAGCATGTATTAATTTCATCAATATCTATATAAATGATATTCTTTTTTCATGGGAATTAACAAAAAACACGGAGCCTAGGTGAAGCATAAATAATAATAAGTTCAGAGTCACTTCGAGAAGAGACAGCATTCTTGCTAAGGAATGCTTTGGCTGAAACACGCTTGTTGCAACATTTCACAAAATTAATGTAATTTGTTATCATGAATTATGTGTATAAATTATAGCCAACAGGCTAAACCTGCTTCATGAGACAAAAGAAAAAGAATACGAAAGGAGCCTGCAGGGGCTCTTAGTCCCTTTGAATCTATAACCGTTAGTAGGTGGTAACATTTGTACTCTTTCCTTAAACGGGAAAGACATCTTCTAAGACGGTATTTCCGATGACAGAAGAAAACCAAGTAAGTACATGTTCATAATTACCTCGCGAAATTCGTGAGAACGCCGCGAGACTCGGGAGACATCTTCCGTGACTAGTCTAAAAACACATCAATGTGAGAGTAGACCAAGATTTACTAAGTAATATAATTTGTTTCATATGTTTTTTCCTGGCCGACTAGTCAACAAGAGGTATAGAAGAAGACGTACCTTTGTAAATAAAGAATGAACTACAATACATGGATAATCCAGTTTGACAATACATTAGCTGTGTTATGTCCAAGACACGACCTCGAAGTGGCAAGCTCTTTCAGGTTGTCATAAGAATAACAAATTGTTAACTAAATGAGTATCGCATAAAATTTGAATGTCGCTGGGCATAACATGGTTTTAAAGGAAAATTTGTGTGCCAAAGTACTAAAGAATCGGTTTATGCAGAAACAAGGCCTTATCTATAGTATTTTAGTTCAATATACCTTATTAAGATTGGGTGTTAAGAAATGGATTCATGAAATCATTATAGAAATCGATTAATATTAATGAGGGTTCGCCAACTTTACATGTCAAACGCTCACGTTGATTAATCATTTTATTGCAGTATTCCTTTTTAATAAGTATTAAGAATATTCTCTACTACTCGGGGGGTTATTTCGGCAATTAATGATGACTTTAATTAATAGAGTGCACGAAAGCCAACGATTGAAATCAGCACAGGATGATATAAACTGACGGCTTATAGGAAAAAACTTAAATGTCATCATTAATATGGCGATCCATCCGCGTTTTGGACTAATAAAACTTATATGTTAAACAAACTTGCATAATTTTGACATTTAACAAATCAATTACAAGTCGTGTACAATGGCTTCATTTTTTTATATTGGTTTCGAACATTAAAAGGGTTATTAATACAAGTTTTGTTTTTATAAAGATTAAAATACGAGTAAAGTATACCAAATCCTTGCGGAAGGCGTAGGAACATCAGATGGAGGAAACACGACAGCAAGGGAGGGCGGAAAAATAGACCCCATCTCATTCCAGTACAATGGGGTAAATCATCCTCTCTATTACCCTCCTCCGAGTCTAGGCTCTTATCTTTCTTTACTTCTCCCATCTCTCCTCCTCGGTCAATCTGCGTCCCGAAAAATTAGTATGCTCGGACTTAACCAAGTAGACACATATACATATCTAAAACCTCTGGGTAAAAATCATCAGACGGAGAGGATTCCTATCGGGATTGTCGGTTGTATAACAGCCTCCTATAACATCGGCTGTTTTCAACAGTGTGGATTAAAATTCCATTCCGCATATTGAGCTAGGAAGCGAGTAAAGCTGATGATGAACTATACTGAAAAGTGTGGTTGATAGAGTATAAATAAGGAGATTGAAATTGAACACTCCTTGTTGCATCTTCTTCATATTAACACAACACCTCCTCAGCTGCGTTTGTGAGAGCAGGGGGTGGGTTTGATGGGCGTGGACCGTACAAATTCAAAAAAAAAATGACTGACACGCGCTGGCATATTACATCGGGCTTCGTGAAGAGAGAAATCCCAGGTGAAAGAGGGTTTACCAAGAGGGGTCTATTGATGTAATCACGTTCCAACATCTTCTTTACTGGAACAAGCTATTTCTTATCACTTACCTTTTTGTGTCAAGACAAATTTGCAATTGGCCGTATTTGGTGTCTTTATCCAACGCGTACCCATACGGCGCTTGTCCTCATTAGCCACCCTCAGCATTAACAGAAAGGATTTGGACGAGATCGAGGGAATAACCGCTATAGCTTCAGGGCAAGAAGTTTATTGGGTTCAGTTAGAAATGGGCTACATTGAGAATCTCGTCTTAAAACCAAGCTTGCGATTCAAGGGCCTTCGTGTATAGGTTGTGTGCTCTATTCATACCTTCATAATATTGTGAGGTTATCTCATACACTAAACAGACCAGACCCGAGTCTGTTCGCTGCCAATGACTGATTAAACTCGTACAGGCTTTTGAGTCAGGAACCAATGGTCCATCAATGGGCGTCGGGTTAGACACGGTGCCAGATGACCATGTACCGCGCAGACTTAGAAAGTTGGTAATCCTGTAAGAGTAAAGTCCCCCTGTCTTCTTTTTTAATACTCCATCGTTTATGTGACCGCCTTTCACGTACAAATAACGATAGAAAGTCACATTCTCTAGAAGGCTTCGGTTTAGTTTCGGCGGTTCCTTTGGGTTTATTTACACATGCGCCAATAATCCCATCGGTTATTCTTCAGACATGGACTCACAATGTAGCTGATCCTACCCTTTAACAATTACGTATATAGGAAATCACTCATAAATAAACACAGTTTGTATTGTTATAGATTAGTAGGTACCGGGACTGGGGTCTAGAAACTTTTGAACATCAACAGGTCTTGTTTGAGACTTGAAAAAATACAGATCAGGAATGACAAAAAAAGAACTAATTTGCATTTTAGCTACCCAATTCTTTGTCCCGAAAAGTCGTCTAAATACAGGCATTGTTTAATTAAAACAAAATGTCCAATTTGTCGTGTTGAATGTACAACATATAAAATCGAGCATTAGTGCGTGAATTTGCACAGGTGGGATGGATTATTTCTAAATAGAATATATTCCATAACGTCCAAAAATGACTTCGGTCATCTGAGCTAACGATGTCAAGTTAAGTCGGCCCTTCGACTAAGACTATCCATTGACCTAAGATCACATTCCGCTTGCTCCTCGATTATTGAAACACTAATTTTCTAGGAATGAGGCCACAGGAATACTCAAATTTGAATAAAGGTTCTACCAATTTGCCAACGCACCATCTTTCCCTTAGCTGGCTAGTTGATTCGCGCTAATTCCCTTGTAATCCACTATCAAAATTGGGTTACGTATAATGAATTGATAACATCGTTTACCCAATTCCATTAATCACACCCAACAATAATATCCAGTGCATAGTGATGTTTCATCCATCATAACCACTTAATCAACGATTAACCCTTGCTACCGGCAAATACAGACTCGTCTTAATAATCTAACCATAATTTTTTTAAGGATAGAATGAATATATCGATAAGCACAATAAATGACTAACACCGTAAGCTACGTGGATAGGTCCATTACTTATATGCCACCGGCGATTAAAATTATATAGGTCAATCGGCTGAATAGACAGGCTCATCAGCTCGCCGCGCGTCATCTCGCAGATAAAATCGATTACACGTGTTGCCATGACCTACCGGCATCATCAATGCCACATTCCATATTAACCAGCAATCCCATTCTTCGGGTCTTTTTATTTGCCTCCGTTTCAACAGAATAATGTGAACCTCTGCGAATTCCGACCTTGGCCATTTCAATTAATCAAACCTCGAACTTCTGCCTAAATGACGAACTCCCTGCATTACAAATGTATTTGTTAACTAAAACTTATTTCTAATTTGCTCGGTCTGCTCAATTTCACTCAGAAATGTTCAAAAAACGAACGTAAATTAAAATAAATCTTGTCGAAATGACATGACAATCTCACGATGTATGAAAGGGAGCAAAAATAGGATTCCCATTGGGATTCGAACCCCGAAGACTCCCATGCATTGCCTACAGAAGTGCTTGGCCACGGCCCACATGTCGATGTCCGTTCTCGAGAAATAAACTTTTGAAAAAAAGAATATATTGGGAGAACCCGGGTATCCGATCCGGTACCTCTCGCAATGCCTAAGCCGAAGCGGCTCTACCATCTGAGCTACGCTCCCCATAGCTCATGAAGAATAAAAGAATGTCTCAGGATCTAACATTACAATTCATTGAAGCACTAACCTGTTTTGGCCAGCAAGTCCATTAGACACCATTCTTCGGGTCACGGTGTGAACGAAATTATGCCAAATCTGGACTTTAATTGGCTATATACTCTAACAATCTTTCAAAAAATATACATGATTTAATGTATTATATCATGCCTACATATATTTTGTTGGCTATTCATCTTGTAAAATATTTTTTGATATATTACAATATGCAATGTTCAAGCGCTCAGAGGTCAAAGAAGTGTCCACGTGTGTCACTTCACAAGAACGGCAATGAATTTTGAAAAGCTTCAATTTCATTTTGAAATTCCGTGAAGTTTTAAAAATGATGAAATGTTCTATTAGCTGTGAGATATGCATTATGGACTGTTAACTCCAAAAAATACCACGGATAGGAGTCATCATCTGAAATTTCTTTTTTTATCTATTAATTCTTATCATCGATGATGCAGGTCACGTTGGTGTGAACATTTTGTGGGTCCACGTCGTGTGACCTATGGCAAAATTGTACATGAAAAATGAATATATTTGTATATTGCAATAATGTACATCTTTGACAATTACTCATATTCCGCTGTGGTAAAAAATTTTATGAATCAACCCTACGTCAGTCAATATTGGGGGTGTTTTGGGTAGTCTGTCAGATGGGGATGGGGCGGGTAGCGGAAGGGGGCATGATGCCCCCTTCACAAGATCTGGCTGTTGATCGCGCGAGCGGCGCCGAAAATTTGCACGATGGTAGTGTTTGATGTAACTAAGAAAAAGCACTGGTTAATTTCCCATAATTAATCAATTATTTATATTTTATAATGATTTAATTATGCTAATTTACGCATTTTGCATGAGGGGGAGTCAATAATTTTTGTTCGAATTGACAACCTACATCTTCTAGAATGCTAATTTGTGCTTGCATAATCCTTTATAGGAATCCTAACAAGTGATTTGAAAAAAATTGGTATCGAAATAAATCTCCTTATGTATTTCCATTTTTTAATGAATTCTCCTTATAGTTTTCCTGTTTTTCTCGAACCTTTTTGTTTGTCTTGTTTGTTCTGTTCTTTTTGTCTTGTTGTTTTTTTTCGCGCAAAAATTTTAATTGCAGAACACCATTTTGGAAGCCATAATATGCGCTAAATAAATTTAATTTCTGCCAATGATAAGTGAACAATATCAAAATTTTTGACCCTCCACCCGCGGGTCACGTGTGTGACCAATTTGTTTGCTAATTAATAATCAACATTTAAAACTTGTCATGGATATCATATTTACGGAGCATGCGAGGTACACTTAAAACTCTACGCTTTTGAAAAACTAATAGTACATAATTACCAAGAGCCACTGGTTAAGACGGGCATAACTTTTGTGTTTTCTGGTTAATTTGTGGTGACATTTTGAGGGCAACTAATTTCCAGGGTATGGATAACAAATTTACCAACATATATTTTTTGGGGTTAGATTAAAAGGAATAAGGTAAATAAATAATATAATGACCAGTATCCAAGTAAGGAAGCTCAGCATATCATTCCCAATCAAGGTTAAAAAATTATATTTTCATTTACCGTTTTTCCCATTTAATTATCATTTATTTTAATTTATCCGCAAATGAAGCATAGAACAATTGCAATAAATCAACGAACAAAAACATTCAGTTAATCGAAACTTCAGACAATCTGCCCCTCTATTTGAATATGCATGTCTTAAAACAAAAAGCAGAAAATTTATTTGTCCCCAAAGGTTCACCTTTTCAAAGTAATGGCCGAAATAGCCTGGGTCCCTTTTTTTAAGGATGACCATTCAGTTGGTCAACACAGTGAACCCCGCTGGTCCACGTGTGTGACAATTTCAAACGTTAATTAACACTCAATTACTCAGCTATCATGGCTTCATATCTTGGTGAGATGCAGAGGCCACATTATATCTAGCTTTGGACGAAAAATTGTAATAATAATAGAACCAATGGTTTTTCGGGGGGCGTTAAACTTTCGTGTTTTTGGTACTGCTGTGACACTTCGATGGCAAATTAATCTTCTTTAGTTAATTATCTTAAAACAATCCCAATCCAACACCCCATTATTTTCTCCACTTTAAATTTACAAGGAATGAAGTAAACAAGGGTATAATGAACATACTCAACAGTAGGAGACCAGCATATACACAATCCAAGTCACGGGGTCGAAACACAATTAATGATCCATTTTAACCGCTACGCATTTTCTCATTCCCACACTTTTTTGCAATGTTAATTTATTTGCAAATGAGCATATGAAAAATTTGGTAAAATTTAGATTAAAAAAATGCATTTCATATGAAACTTCAGAAATGCTTTCTACATGAAATGCTGCAGCTTAAAAAACAAAAAAGGCAAACTTTATTTTTTCCAAAAAGGTTCACTTTTCAAAAAAATCGCCATTATAATTATTTAAAGAATTCAACTGTTCTCAATGCTAATCTTACTCATCCACAAGTAATCATTGTGCAACAAGTCATACGAAAGCAATACTTCAAATCAGTTTAAAATAGAGCTACTTTTGATGTTGACTCTCTCGATATCATCAGTTAGTATTTTGGTTTTTGTGATGGGGGTGAGAACATCGTAGAAGGGAATGTTATCTTAATCAAAATCAATAAAAAAAATACAATTTTTTCCAATTTAAGAGTAAGGAGGAGCACGTCAAACTAGGCCCTACGGCGCCCCCTCGAATACCAGAAATATGTTTACCCTTTTAAAAAAAGAGTTATGTATCAATGATACGGAGGAAGTATATTTGCATCCTAAACTAATTATCGAGAATTTCTTAAGGTCATTACTATAATTTAATAATACAGGGTCGTTTGTTTATTATTGGGACTTACCACATTATAATCACGTGCATACCAAGTTATTAGACGAGATATTGGAGCACCACTGGGGAGAAAAGTTAATGAGATAATTCAAAAATGGCAAAGAAAGGATGAAAACTTTGAGGGAGGAACTCCGGGCCGTATACGTCCCGCGTACCCATCTCGCATTTGCTAAGAACGAGCGCTCTCCAATCTGAGCGTAGCTTCAACCCTTTTTTACAATATGAATTGGACGTTCGAGAAGACTTATAATTCTAAGATTCTAAAATTTTTTATGTTGTCAGTTCATCATTCGCTCTGAGATGTTTAGGAAAAGGGTAATAGATAGTACAATTTTTCAATTGCAAATATATTTTTTGAAATAACGCCAGAGGTATTCGATCCCAGGTACAATTCAAAATTTTTATAAGATCGTTTACGAGTATAAACATTATTTATACTATTTCTCATTGTTATTCTTTGTAAGAGATTCCAGACTGCTAGCAGATGTTTCATCATGCATGACCTATAAATTAGTTTGAAATATTCGATTGACCGCGAGTACAATCCAGATTATTGATCGTCACGTCATGACAATAGTTAAACATAGTTAAATACAATGCTTACTATTTTTTTAAGCAGAGTTTGTATAAGATTTATGAATAACACAAACTCGCCTATCCTATTGACTGCAGCGTGATTTGAAATTCCATACAATTAAATTCTTAAAGCTTTTCATTATTACTGATTGTGTAAACATATTATGGTGAGCATTATAAATGTTTACTTTGTATCGAAAATTCCAGAAGCCCATAGCCCAGTCATCATGCATGATGCACATCAAGCTAGAGTTTTGTATTGTATTGGATAAGTTACTAAATTCACAAACATTTCCACGATGAATATGCAAATACGTGACTGAATGTCAAACTCCTCATGCACAGATAAGCCAACATTAATAATCGATTTGGTGCTGGCAAGATATTAATGAAGAGTGCTAACTTTATAGGAGGAGCCACAACTAGTTTATATACAATAGCGGATAAATTAAGTTTACAATTATGTTATTTGCCATTTCTTTGTTGATATTAAAACATTGTTACTTATAACAATGAACAAGTTGTAGAGTCCATCAGGAGTTCCTATGAATACAAAATAGCCCATCCATATCAAAATGCTTGTTTGATTGCATTTCATTTAAATCTTCAAGAACTTTCATTATATGGATTGTTTTAATATTTGGGAGATTCAAAATGTTATTCTTTGAGCCATTCTAAAGTGCAAGCCTTATATGCATGAAAAGAGTACATGGGTAATTGTAACTTTAAATTAACAAGTTTGAGTTGTTGGTATGGATCAGATACAAATTTTGCAATTTCTTTGGAATTAATTAATGTTTTGTTTTGCAATAAATTATCTTTAAACGTTGTTAAGACTCAATGCATGCTTTTCAGCAATTCTATAGAAATGTTACCTCATAACGTAATTCTTAATAATAATGTTATAGAGCTTGTTGACTCTACGAAATTCCTGGGTCTTGAAATTGATACCAAGCTTTCTTGGAAGCAGCACATTACACATATATGTAAAATCTTAGCCAGAAATGTAGGCGTCATGAATAAATTGAATTCCTTCCTCCCCTCCAATATTTTATTAAAATTATACAACACACTTGTTCTTCCTTACTTAAATTATGGCCTTTTAGCTTGGGGAAACTCGTCTCAACGTAATTTAGAGAGGTTATTAATAATCCAAAAAAGAGCAATGAGAATTATATGTCACGAAAATAGACTAGCTCACTCAAACCATTTGTTCTTTTCTAATAAAGTGTTAAAAATAGAAGATTTATACAATTTACGTTTGGGCAGTTTTATGTTTCAATTGAACAAAGGTGAGCTTCCAGCATCGCTAAGCGCATTGTTTTCTAAAAACCAACATTTTCATTCTTACCCCACAACATTGTCATCCTCCTTTCATCTCCCTATGGTACGAACTATTTATAAGCAAAAGACTGTTGTTTATAGCGGACCAAGTTTTTGGAATACCCTGGAAGAGTCGCTTAAAACGCTCCCAGGTTTTTTTATTTTTAAACGTAAACTCAAAGCTAAACATATAGCTTCTTATAATGCTTAAATATCATTATCTGCAGAAGGTCATTCCTTATTTTGTCTTGTCTTTGTGCCGTTCTTGTCCTGTTTTCTGTTTTGTGTGTGTCTTGTTTTGTCTTCTTAATTTTTTTCCTTCTTTTCAACACAAATTTGATATTCTGGGAACCTTAATAACAAGCTTTGCTTCATTGGTTTCCATCGCAATACAGCCTCGGCTTAATAATTCATTTTGATAAGTTACATATTGGATATTGTTACAAATGTATTTTGTATTTTGACTATATCTATGTAAGCTTAATTTATCTTATTCACTGATTGTTTTGTTCTGTAAATTATTTTTGCTGTATTGTGAAAATAAATAAATGAAATGAAATGAAATATGCCTGCCAGATCTCAAGCCCCAAGATTGAATATTAGCAATTTTAGGGGAAGGTAAACTAGATTTCCTGGTATAGACATTTTTTTTACTTTCTCCAACATTTTTGAGCAATTTGGTCAATGAATCGATGTATTCTTCTTTACATTGCTGGAAAGGACATAGTCTGAAGTACCTAAATCCGAAAAAGGGTACGGTTTTTACACAGCACAACGCAGATGCAGCCCCTTGGATTTTAGCCAAATTTTGAAACTTTAGAGGGTGCTATTTGCATTTTGCATATTTACTGGAGCGTGAAACATATGGAGTGTGTGCACACTCATTAGAATAACATGTACTGAAAATTTGAAGCAAAATGAAATTGATTTAAGAAAGTTAGAGCCATTTTTGTGTGTTTTTAGTCACAATTTTTTATTTCATAACAGAGTTGATTTCTGAAATCAATTTGAAATATGAAGATGGTTTTGAAATAAAAAAGCTGTTGGATACATGTGAAAGGCCAACTCATTGACTATTTAATGCATTTTGTTAGAAGTCTGTAGGATTTTGGATAATGGAGCTAGGGAGGCCTGAAGAATGGCTTTCATATGACCCAAAATTGACATAATGGCCGATGGATGGTCATGGATGAGTGATTTTGGAAATTGAAATATCAGGGGATCAATAATGGATCATGGATGACATTTCTATGAAGTTTGAACGAATTTGGATAAGTTAGTCAATGCAAAGAAAAGCCCTTTGTAATGCTTCTCAGTTGACTGAAATTGGCTCACTATTATGATGAATGTATATTGGGAGTGTAGAGAAGACAAAGAATATACATTTTCCAACCACCTATTTTTTCTGTTAATATTATGCTATAAACATTAAATTTTCAATCTTTTTTTTTTTTTTTTTTATAGAGCGATTACTGACTAGAAAAAAGGAAAGATTTAATCCTAGTCTCAAGATTTGTGCTGGACAATCAAATGAAAAGCTAGATACGGTAATATATTTCTTCTTATTTTTCGTTTTTTTTTTCCTGGTTAATTTGGCCCTCCATACGAGGTGAAACTGAAGAAGTGTTTTACTAACCTGCCTGTAGGATAACAAAGAAAGAACAAGTTCCAATATTGTTGCTGGAATCTCGGTATGTATATGTGACTTGAGTTGATCCGATACCAAAGGAAGATCCAGACGTAGGGTTTACACTGACAAATGTTATTCCAGAGAGATCAGTTACAGTTGCGGGGCCAAATGTAACAATCCGTTCGGTCAATGGTGGTTCTAAACTGCCTTCAATATTAGCTGGACATGTCACTACAGGAGCTACAGTGTCCACTAAAAAGGGATGAAATCAATAGAAATTCCAAAAGAAATGACCACATCATATAAATTAAAAACAATTGAAAAAAAAGTGGAGTTGATAAAAAGAAAAGGTAAACTCACATTTGGTCTTGCCTCCATCCCATCGCATGCAAAAAACATGCTATTTCAGACTTAATCCTTTGAATGCAAGCCTGCGCATTGTTCTCCCTGTGATGGAGGGATTTCATGTTCATTGACAGTATTGTGGATATTGCTCTCTGCTTTTATTGCTCCTCACTCGGCAATTTTCATGATTTTTATTAAATGTAAACATGAAAGGGCAGTCAATTTTATATCTAACACTGTAAAGGTATGTTCATGAAAGCCAAATATAAGATTTGTTATTTCTGTCAAGAAAAAGCTATCATTTTTGCTTTCTTATTTTTCAATAGATTAAAAAAAATAAATGCATAATGCTCATTGTGCAATAATTTCTGTCAAAAAAAAAATAAATAAATAAATAAATAAAATCCCCAGAGAAATACATAAAAAATTCATAAAAAATGCAAAAATATTGCATTGGTTATTCTATTGATCATAACCAATTTAGCTGAATTTTTAATTATACATAGCTTTCCTAGTTATCCTAATTTTTAATGGCTTTAGTTCAAACTATACAATACAATGCATGCGAAAAATTATCATGTCAACAGGTTTTTCAGTAATTCTATTTCCAGTACTTATTAAGACAATGCTACTTGTTCTTAAACGAATCTTATAAATACCTCTTTTTGAAGTAAATTTTGAATACCATTTCCAATCTCAATAATTCACTTAATGAAGAATTACGTTTTAAACGTTTTAATAGTTTCCTCTCTTCATACTATTATTACAATTTTCTTATTGTATACAGTTAATTTACTATGCTAAGATTATTGTAATGATTGTTTTTTTTTTCTATGATTGTAACCATCGCAATTCAGTCTCCGGACTGTGAGAATGGAATATATTCAATAAAGTCCTTCGATTTAATTCAATTCAATAACACAACAAACAAAAGATACATAGGAAAATTTATTTTGATTTTTCTTTTCAAATAAAATTGTTAGGAATGCTATAAATAATATTCACACCAAATATTAGCATTCTATGAGCTTTATTTGGTAAAATATAGCAAAAAGTACGATTTTATGTATGAAAAATTTAGCATAATTGATTAATATAAAAAAGACTAATATTATTTTGGAAAAAATTACAGCGCAGTCTTGTAGATTATATCACACACTTCCATCATGCACATTTTGGCCGTGCTCGCATGATCGGCAGCAGAGATCATAAGAGGGCCATCATGCCCCCCCCCCCCCAACACCTACCAAAACGGCCCCTACCGATCAGGATTCAAAGTGAACAGTATGCTTTGGGGATGTTAAGGCACGCATCCAGCATGTGCTTAAAGGGAGGGGGGGGGGGGTGTGTTATCTCCATTATCAACTGCTGGAAGGACTACAAGCCAAAAGGGTGCAATCCTATTAAGACTGAAGCTTTAGTATTTTTTAATATAATCCTATTGTTTTATGAATTTCTTTTGTATTTTTTTTTTATTTTTTTTTATTTTTTTCGTGGCAAAATCTATTACAGAATTTTTTTTTGAAGCATAATTACGATGAAACAAGCTAATCACATCCAATGAAAGTGAAAATGATAGAATCTTTGTGAAAATGGTGCGATTACTCCATTTGCATTGACCTTGTACACAAAATCACATTTTTGAGTCATCTGAGTGTGTGATGGTAGTGTGTGATATAATCTACAAGTCTGCACTGTAAATTTTCCCAAAATGATATTAGTCTTCTTTATTATAATTAATTATGCTAAATTTTGTACTATATGAAATCATACTTTTTGCTACTTTTCAGTTTAAAAAGATGTGGGAAACTTACAGGTTAAAAGTCAGCGAGCGGAATGGTCACGAAAAATGTTGAGGCATTTTAGCGGATTGACAATATGTGCACTTTTAGAATTAAACCCTAATCCCATTGGTATCCCAGGGTATTAGGGTTAAATTCTAAAATGCCGTAAAGAATATGGACCATGTCATCATAAAACTCCTCACTTCGACTGATACTTACCTACTTGAACATCAACAATAAAGTTGCAGGGGACAGCAAAATTGTTTGACTCATCTCTAAATGTATAGGTGACTTGAGTTTGCCCAACTCCGAAGGTATCCCCTGGGCTATGGCTTTGGCTAGCAATGATTACATTCCCATTACTGTTGTCCGTAGCAGTAGGTTCAGTAAATTGTACTACTGTAGATGTCATACCAAGTTCAACAATCACAGTGAATGGCGTAGTAGGACAAATCACATCGGGTGGAAGGTTATCAACTGAAAGACAAAAATGTCACAATAATAAACAAAACAACTGACCACATGAAATAAAGCTGGTGGGCTTCCAATGTACTACTTATTGCTATTTCACTAAAATTACCTGTATCAGCCTGTTTCTGACAGCAAAGGTACAGGATCAGTAATATTATTTGAATAATCTATACAACAAAAAAACAAAAAAAAAAAAAAAAAAAAAAAAAAAAAAAAAAAAAAAAAAAAAAAAAAAATGATGTGAGAAAAAAAAGCCTGTTAACAAAGATTATGAATTCATGAATTTAAAATGGAAACATAAACATGCAGGTCGTAAAAATCGGCAAAACATTTCAGTATGCATATAAAAAAATATTTTTAGATTGTGAACAGGTGCGCGCAGTCAAAGGTAAAACATGGGGAGCTGAAAAACGATCTATTTTTGTGATCATTGCACAATTATGTTTCTGCGCATCCTGACCATGCATCCTGGCCGCGTATGATTAAAATGCTTCAGCTGGTTGCAAAAAAGTTCCATTGGCACTGAATCAGCTGTTGAGGGCATCAACTGGTTGCAAAATAGTTCCATTTCGAGCCCAATGAAAAAATTGACAAATCAGAGATGACTTCCTTTGTCGCCACTCTCTCTATCTACCCACTCTGCTGTGAACAAGATATAATTTACTTTAAAAATAATTTATACTTTAAAAAAGATCTTTATATATCAAAAATACAATATTGGGTGAATAACGAAGAACAGCCTATATTATAATCAAATAATACTAAATCATACTTATTAGTGGTAAGACTGTCTTCAGGGCATAGTTAAAAAGGGTGGGGGGGGTGTTACAGCGTGCAGTTACCAAAATGTGCAGGACATTGATGGCACATTTTGGTAACCATGAATCTAGCTCAGATTACTTGCAGCCATCGCAATTTTTTGTTGATTATTGTTATTATTTGTTTTATTTCATTAATTTTTTTCTTTTTTTTTGGGGGGGGGGACGAAGGGGGGTGAAATGGAATAGGAATTGGGGGCGACTTTCTCTAAATGATATACGAGGCGGCCATTTTCTTTCTGTCCCTGCTCCCTCCTCGCTTACATGTTTTTTACCCTTAATTTGGCGTACTCCTTTAATTCCAGGCACATCCCTCCCTACATCCCCCCATTCACAATTCATCCCAGGAATAATTTATTTCCTCCCCCTTTTCCATTGGCAATCATATCGTGGTAAAGTTAGATTTGCGCTTACATCCGTATGCCTGTTTAGTCAAATTTACCTGGAAATATCTATTTTACTTATTTTTGCATGATGCTGAGTCTGAATTTACAAGATTACAATAAGGTTGACCTGTAGCTGCCCTGATTTTTTTGTTTTATTAAAAAAAAAAGTGGATAGGAGGCGAGTCTTCCCTCATGTAATTTTTAATGCCATATATTAGTCTGTGCTGTCAGACTATGTGCCTATAACAAATGGCTCCCAACCCTACCTATGAAATGACTGAGACTGGTCCGAGGTAGGTTACCGTTTACATAAAAACCAAAAATACTTATGACGTGCCTCAGACGGGTTCAAGACTGCAATACGAGATAGTCCGCTTGGAAGGGATCTCCGGTAAAAAGAGCGTAAGAAGACGCGTATAAAACTATTTTCAAAAACCAATAACGTATTATAAATAATTTTAGAGCAATGTGGACAACATTTTTAATTATGGGGGCTGGCCCGCCCGGTCCACTGGATATGCGCCTAAAATTAACCGGGTCATAAACCAATCCCCTGGGCTTCTAAAGGATCTATTGCTTTCTATAACACCCTATCAAGTCTAAAAACCCTGTTAAATCTATTTTCAAACCTACCCATCTCGTGTGCTTCATAGGCAGTTTGGAAAATAAATGTAAACTTCCTTCCTCCTTCCTACCCTCTTCCTACCCGCTTTTGACCCAGCACAGACTATAATATGGTATTATGAATGAATAACTACACAATGTTTGATGTGAAGACTACTGTGAAGGCTGCACTTGGAAGACGGCACACATAAAGCTTACACCAAAAATCGTTTTGGGAAGGGTGCAATATCGGCACATTTTGGTAACAAAATTCATTTACCAAAATGTGCCTGCTCGTGTGACTAAATTAAATGTCATTATTGACCTTTAACCACAGAAATATATCCACCCTTCTCCATGTAGTGAAAGTTTCAAGAAAAAATATCAAAAGAATCTTGTGTAATTTGAATTTTAGTGATTTTTTTCCATGTTGTCCCACACATTGAATTTTAATGGTGGTTCTAGTTCTCAAGGAAATGAACGAAATTGAAAAATAATTTTTATTGATTTTGAAAGAGTATTATGATCCATTAACACCGATGGCATTAGATAAGTGATTGGACATAGAATAAACATCAGAGAGACATTTTTTTATTTTTGACAAATGTCCTTGTTGGCGTGGAATTGCTAGGTTAATGAACAAAAAAGTTCAGAACGGTGCTTAACATCAACTGGATACGACACATACTAAACAAAACACTTCATGGAAACTACCGAAATTAGGTGTCCAGATAGCAACAAGATGAATGTAGCTTGTTAGTCATTGCTCTCAACACCCATAGTTGGCCGCCAGCAGTCTCATCGCACGCATGGTAGTGTAGAGAGATATATTGAACAAGTTCTAGGCTGGATACCACAACAGAAAAACACGTCTTCACTCCAAGAAAGTTAGGTCTCATCTGCTGGGCATAGTAGCTCCTTCTATGCCCCTTATTTAATCATGATATACTGAGCATGACCAAACGAATATATTATAAATAACAAAGATAAAATACAATTCAAGTTTACCTACTAAATATTCATGAAGGATTTAGCCAATAGAGGCAAAGAGTAGGAAAGTCATGTGATATAGAAAAGGCGGGAAAGAGAGTAATCAAAATGGCTGAGAGATCAAGCATGCACAGAAATCAAGTACAAAGAGAGTGATCAGATAAGGAATGTGAAACAGGTAATAGGGAGAGGTGATAACAAAGAAAAAGTCTATGAATGAAGATCTAGAGACAATGAGGATAAGGTCACTCTGAGGACAAGTAACAAGTCATCTGAGGACAAGAAACTAAGAGTCATTTATATGTACAAAATAATGTCCTACAGTAGCAACACGACAAAGACAATTTTTTGGTCCTTGCTTTCGACAACCAAGACTAGACAATGCAACTGTTCGGGGCCATACACAAGGAATACGAGATCATCTACTGGACTAAATATAATACAAAATACCAGTTTGGCAGCTAGGTCGGGTTCTTGGGGCGGTTTGACAATGTCACCAGGACTAGAAGTAACTCGACATTCTGCACACTGAGGGGATGGTATTGACCTGTTGAGAATGGAACAGTAAGCTATGAGATCTATGAACATGTTACTATAAGCCAGTAAGTACCACAAGCATTTTCTTTGGTTAAATGCTGTTGAGGTTTTCTGTAGGTTAAACGATGTTGATTAAGAATAACAGTCCAGTATACCCGACTGTGTATGGCATCAATATGAGGGAGATATTATATATTTTTATATTCAATGGTTTTTGATATACGAAGGTGATACAACCTGCTACAACATTGACTATAAATGTACAGGGAGCAGCAACATTGTTTGATGCATCTCTAAAGACATAGGTGACTGAAGTTTGCCCAAGTGGGAAGGTAGATCCTGGTGCATGGCTTTGACTATCAACGATGACCACACCACTGAGGTCTGTAGCAGTAGGTTCCGCGAAATAAACTTGAACAAAATTAATTCCAAGACCCACAGTCTGAGTGAATTGAGTTGGACAAGTCACCGTAGGTGGAGTTGAATCAACTGAGATATTAATATAAGTAAAAAAAATATGGAAAAATGGTACATTGAAATACTTGTTGTAGTGCTCTACTTTAGTGTAACATTGCACCATTTGTTGTGGGTCTTTCAATAACCAGACACACTAAACATTGGGATTATGGTTAGGCCACTTACCAAAAGATAAAGAAGCGGCCCGCTGAATGAATACAGCCAGCGGTGATACCCCTTACAAAAATATCGTGTGGTACCACACAACGGTACCATACAAAATACCACAAGATTTTCCTTGGTTTTTTTTGCACAAATACCACACAAAATACCATACAGCAGTATCATACAGCCAAAATACCATAGGATTTCGCATGGTTTTTTGGCACAAATACCACACAAAATACCATACAGCCAAAATACCATAGGATTTCCTATGGTTTTTTGGCACAAATACCACACAAAATACCATACAGCCAAAATACCATAGGATTTCCTATGGTTTTTGGCACAAATACCACACAAAATACCATACAGCCAAAATACCATAGGATTTCCTATGGTTTTTGGCACAAATACCACACAAAATACCATAAAGCAGTACTATACAGCCAAAATACCATAGGATTTCCTATGGATTTTGGCACAAATACCACACAAAATACCATAAAGCAGTACCAAAACAGCCAAAATACCATAGGATTTCTTATGGTTTTTTGGCACAAATACCACACAAAATACCATACAGAAGTACCATACAGCACAATACCATAGGATTTCTATGGATTTTTGGCACAAATACCACACAAAATACCATAAAGCAGTACCATACAGCCAAAATACCATAGATTTCCTATGGTTTTTGCACAAATACCACAGGATTTTTCTATGTTTTTGGCACAAATACCACACAAAATACCATACAGCCAAAATACCATAGGATTTCCTATGGTTTTTTGGCACAAATACCACACAAAATACCATACAGCCAAAATACCATAGGATTTCCTATGGTTTTTTGGCACAAATACCACACAAAATACCATAAAGCAGTACTATACAGCCAAAATACCATAGATTTCCTATGGATTTTTGGCACAAATACCACACAAAATACATAAGCAGTACCATACAGCCAAAATACCATAGGATTTCTTATGGTTTTTTGGCACAAATACCACACAAAATACCAATACAGAAGTACCATACAGCCAAAATACCATAGGATTTCCTATGGTTTTTTGCACAAATACCACAGGATTTTCTATGGTTTTTTGCACAAATACCACAGGATTTCCTATGGTATTTTAGCACAACGTACCACAAAAATACCATACAGGTGTACCATACAGCAAAAATACTTAATAGCATTATCCCAAACTAGTACCACACATCAATACCGCCACACTTACCAGGATTATGACATACCGTTGCGACCGGAACACCACACGCCGTTAATTCAGAGATGCCAACGCCGTTACCACAGGACTGCCGCTAGACACCAAGGATACCATACACCGGTATATATAACACTATTAGCAAAAATATTTTGGGTCCAGTCAGTTTTTTCTATACTTCTTGATAATAATGCAAATGTCAAAACTATCGCTCTTGATGTTACTTTGTGTTTAGGAAATATATTTCCCTAAAGAAAAAATATTAATATGCAGGCAATTACTAGTTAATGAGGTAAGCTTCACAAAATTCTGATTTGTGCATACAAAAACATGTATGCAAATGAGCTAATTACCATAGTACCACACGAAGTACCACAGGATACATACGCACACTACCAAACTTCAGCAGTAAACTGCCATAAATCCACTTTGACTAATGCCCGTTGGTTTCATCCCTGTTGGATGTTTGTCTTCAATCCGTTCGTCAAATTACCATTTGGTCTAATTAATTCCATTTCGTCTAATCAAGTCGACTAGGTCAAACACCACTTAGTCAATCCTGTAAGAAACTATCCTTAGAAAAAAAAAATCCTGTGAGAATACTACACAACGGTAGGTTTTGGCGGCGTCCCGGTGGGCGGGGACGATCGAGTCCCCCCCCCCCCAATCGATTTTGTTTTCTGGGGATCGTCACCCTCGATTTTTAAAGCTTAAGAAAATATATGTACATATAATAGACGAAGAGGCACAGTGTGCGTAAAATGTACCAAGTTCAGGTCATTAAAAAGCAATTTTTCGGCTCGCGCTTCGCTTAACAAAACCACCGAACAATAATTAAACTAATATCTTTCTTCAGGTCCCTATATTCATTTATTCTTTTATTTGTTACAACGCTTTATTTGTAACTTTGGTATAATGTGTGGGGTAGGTCATTCTATTGTGAATTTTGGGATATTAGCCTAATTTATATGTCTCTTTGGGGTGCTTTATTTATTCCGATCTAGTGTATAATTAATCCTCTCCAAATTTTGGCGGCAATCAGGGGGACATGTCCCCTTGATTTTCAAAGCTTCACATTTTGTTTTTATTTTCTAAATAATTTGGATAAATTTTGTATTTGCTCACTTCTCCAGATGTGATGGAAATAAATTTTAAAATTTTTTCAAATTCTTTGTTTTCAGGTCCGTATCGTTATAAAAAGTGACCATATTCAGAAAGGGATTACAAACATATATATACATACATTGTAAAACGTTGATTTATGAGATTTTCACTCGCTCTTCGTAATTGTATTTTCTTTAAGAGTAGTGATTTTCATCTAGTGAATACAATGATTAATGTTATTATAGAGCAAAATTTTTAGCTCGCGCTTCGCGCTCACAAACAAATAACAATACAATGATTTAAATACCATACATGTGGTATACATGTGGTATTTGTGCCAGAAAACCATACAGCAATACGATACATATGGTATTTGTGCCAAAAAACCATACATATGGTATTTGTGCAAAAAAAAAAAAAACATACAGAAATACCATACATATGGTATTTGTGCCAAAAAAACATACAGAAATACCATACATATTGTATTTGTGCCAGAAAACCATAAAGCAATACCATACATATGGTATTTGTGCCAAAAAACCATACAGTTAAACCATACATATGGTATTTGTGCCAAAAAACCATACAGAAATACCATACATATGGTATTTGTGCCAAAAAACCATACAGCAAAACCATACATATGGTATTTGTGCCAAAAAACCATACAGAAATACCATACATATGGTTTTTGTGCCAAAAAACCATACAGAAATACCATACATATGGTATTTGTGCCAGAAAACCATACAGCAATACCATACATATGGTATTTGTGCAAAAAAACCATACAGCAAAACCATACATATGGTATTTGTGCCCAAAAAACATACAGAAATACCATGCATACGGTATTTGTGCCAAAAAACCATACAGAAATACCATACATATGGCATTTGTGCCAGAAAACCATACAGCAATACCATACATATGGTATTTGTGCCAAAAAACCATACAGCAAAACCATACATATGGTATTTGTGCCAAAAAAACATACAGAAATACCATACATATGGTATTTGTGCCAAAAAAAACCATACAGAAATACCATACATATGGTATTTGTGCCAAAAACCATACAGCAATACCATACATATGGTATTTGTGCCAAATACCACAGCACTGCTGTATGGTATTCTTATGGTACCCTTTTCCTGTGTGGTATTTCCCTATGGTACTTCTATGGTATTTGATTGTACCGTAGAAATACCATAGGAATACCACAGGACATTCAGAAATACCATATGAATACCACAGGACATTCAGAAATACCATAGGAATACCACAGGACATTTTTGTAAGGGACAGCGCAGCAGCGTATTTCGGATTTACTTTTCCCCTCCTATTTAGTTAATTGGGGAATAATCGGCATATCTGACATATAATTAATATTCCTTCCTACAAAAATGAACATTTTGTTTAATCCCAAATTAATACATCCCCGAGTTTGAAGTTCATATATCTCGAATCGTTCTTGAAATATCGCACATGATTCACTATGCAATAAAAAACAGGGGGGTTCTTTTTTTTTTCTTGTGTATTGGATAAATAACAGGAGCAGATCCAGGATTTGGAGGGAGACACATAGAGGTAGAGGATTTTGTTTCACCTGTTAATTTTATCTGTTAATTGCATCCGCAAGAATGTTTTCTTGCATCCCACTTGGATCTGCCACTAAGTGGCTCTGGTATGAGTGTGTTCAAATGGAAATGATTACTTTAACAATTATCAATGTAATTATTTTTTCAATCTATAAAATTCCTTATAAATTGTTATGATCGTTTCACTTCTTTTGTTGTCAATTTGAATTACATGACTGTACGTTGTCGAACTCTGTGTTTCCATGATTATGGCTATAATATCGCCCTTTCTAAATGAATAGAAAAAAATGTAATCCCAATGATAGTAGATATTGAACATAAAACAAGTGATGAAACACCTTAAATCAATATTTAGGGGCCTTATAATTCAAATCCTGAATATTGTCTCTGCTTATAACAAAATAATAAAAAATATATCAAAAAATAAAATCAATGTTTTTCATATAAACTGCATAATAGATTAAAGCTGGTGTATAGTTTCGGGAGAAAGAAAAATTAATTTTGATTCACATTAAGATAAATTATGAAAGATTGAATCCAAGAACTATAATAAAGCAAATTATAGTACTTGAAATCTCGTTTTAGTGTCTTTATTTCATAATATAAGGATAAAAAATATAAGTCGAGGACCGATCTCAGGTTAGCGCTCACGTGGAAAACCAATTGGGATTCTCTTGTGTGGGTGTTACACACAGATCGTTCGCACTAATTCACGCCGTAACCTCCGGCGTGCGAACTTGTCAGCAGAGGTATAAACGGCAGTTAAATTACGCTATATTCAAACAAATTCAATGAAATTCATCGGAAATAATGAAAGGAATGTCACAAGATCTCTCACACATATCTTTTAGTGCAATGTGGACAACATGTAACTACATTTGATCGGTTTTGTGCCAATTCCTTTTTTGTTACCAAAACTACACTGTTCGTCATAAAGGTGGAATATTTTTTCTGGCTCAAGCGACATTATGTTGCTCCGTTACTAATTTCTTGAATGTGTTTGTCACCGCCTTCACTTTCTGGGATCCTGGGTATATCTTGGACGTTCCTTTAACCCTTCCCGGGGATTTTTCTTCAAAAAAGTTTGTCACCTCCCAGAATATGGCCCTTTCTGTCATTTTTTCTTATTTTTGGGGCCCTTTTTTGTTCACGCAACCCACCAAGGCCCCCTCAGTCCTACCTCAAGGAAACACGTCTGAGGTGGACATTTGTTATTGTTCTCTAAATTAAATCTAGATTTATTGTTACAGGCTCGACTCTTTTGTCTAGGGGAGGGGTCAAAATTTATTTTGATTGGGGTTCAACATTCATTTTATTCATTGTTACACCATGGAAATTTCTATCTTTCCTAAATTGGATTGTAAAATCTCAACCTTACATAAATCAAAATAAAGTATTATCAATAATGACTATTTACAGCCTTTTCATCAAGGCTAAACAAAATTTAAGGGGAAAATGATGATATTTAAGGGTTAAAGGTGGTTTATCATTTCTTTTGTTTTCAGCATAAAGATGGAATAAAATATTCCGAATTTTCACCAATCTCGTTTTTTACTTCAACCCCTCCCCTAGACAAGAGACCTTAGGCTGTCCCCAGAAATATAGATTTAAATTAAAGAACAATATAAAACAGTATACCTCGGTCGTGTTTCCTGGGGGTAGGACTGAGGGGGGGGCTTGATCGGCCGGGAAAACAAAAAGGGGCCCCAAAATGAGAAAAAATGACAAAAATGGGCATCACGGGGGTTGACAAAACTTTTTTGGAAAAAGGTCCACGTGAAGGGTTGGGAAAATGTCCAAGATGTAGCCAGTTTTCCAAAAAGTAAAAGCAGGGACAAACATATTCAAGAAATTAAAGTCAGAGGAAAATCATGTTGCTATAGCGGCAAAAAAATAGTCCACCTTTATGACGGACAGTGTATACACCAGGTTTAAGCAGAATCTCACATGAATAAGAAGTTTAATGGATATTGACTTTTTTTTTTCTTCAAAAGATGAGTGAAATTATGGCCAAGAGGTCGGGGAGAGGGGGTGTTTACCAATGATTTGATCTAATTTATATAGGGCTTACATAAAGGAACATGGGGTATAAAGAACCCCTGTGGTAAAATGGGTCCACCCCTTCATCTCAACAAGTATGTTATCTTGGCAATATCAAACCACATGGCAACTTTTCTCTTTTAAAAATAACTTCAGTGAAATTTCACCGTCATCCACCTAAAGATTTCATCTCTGCAGATAGACACAAAAAAAATTGTAACGGGTAGGCACCCAAGGTGCAACAAATTGACCTCAGAGGGCGCCAAACCGACTTAAAGTAAGGGGCGTAAAAAGGTATTGATTTCCTTCTCCATTGACTTAATGTACAGAGGTTTAACAAAAGTTTAACAAAAGTGAAATTTGGCATATTTTAATCGTCAGTTTTTGTCTATTTGACTGTGAATTATTGTATAAAATTTTGCACATAGCTTCAGCTGGTCTCTAACTAACATGATCATTACTCAAATTACGTATTCGAAAAGTCATTGAACCGTGACGAAGCCTGAAACTTTCTTCTCATGTGCCCACTGAGGCGTAAAACATCGGCATTTCTATGAAAATAAAATCAAAAGTGCTCCCCGAAAAGAATTGTTATATTCAATCAAAGTAAGAATTTGAATTTTAGTCCGTACGTGAGAAAAGGGCTTTTCCAGTCTCACGTGCTCACTGAAGCATGAATTTTTAAATAAATACCATAGGATCACTGACACGTGCCCAAAGAATATAAATAAAACCCAAAAAATGTTTTTGAGATGCTTTCTAGTGCATAAAATTACTACAATGACTCTTTGTAATTCTAAAATGGCCTATTTTTTGTTTGATTGATGGCTTCATTCAACCGTGAATGGATGGAGATTGGTTGCATACACTTCCAAAACAGGAATTCCCTCACATTTGATCGATTTTACCATGGCAAAGAAGTAAAAATCGCAGTTTGGGCAATTTTTGCTGCATGCTCACTCAACCGTGAATTTTGATGCAAATTTCGTTTCCGTATGTTGGGAAGCACGTTTTGCATACACTCTGACGTGTAAATTGTTTAATATCTGAAAATGGGTCCGATTCCATTGAATCAAAGTTGTGATTTTACGCTTGTGAACTTCAAAAAAATGACATTTTTGCATTCAACCATTAATCACTGAAGCATGGCTTGATGATTTTTCCTTAAATTCGGTCCTATGGTAGCTAATTAAATTCCCTACATGGACATATAATTAGATTTTTTAAATTCCTCCTGGTTCAAAAATTATTGATATGTGAAATAGGGGAAAGTTTCTTTTTGTTTTGTGTTTATAAAGGTCTATAATACACAATTAACTCCAATTGTAAACACAAAATTTTCGGGTCAAGCTTCGCGCTCGCAGATACTAAATAAGGTTTATAATGCACAATAAGGTCCATTTTTAAGCTCATAATTTTTAAATTGAGGTTCTCGATCGCGGACATTTAATTGGGTATATGATGCACAACTAACTCCAAATTTGAGCTCAAATTTTTCAGCTCGCGCTTCGTGCTCGCAGATACTATATAGGTTATCATGTGTTATATAATACACAATTTACTCTGATTTGCAGCTTAAAAATTTCAGCTCGCGCTTTGCACTCGCGGATACTAAATAGGGTCTATTTATGAACAATTGTCTCAAAAGTTTTTGGTTCGCCCTTCGCGCTCGCAATCCTTTTCACATCACATCACATCAGGTACGGAAATGAAGGATTTCTCCTGTGGATTTTCCGGTCAATGTCCAAGTTTGTAGATAAAAAACTAAACGGCTTAAACTTGATATTTAACATGCGATGAGGAGCGGAGGTTTTAAATCTTTCCCCCCACCAATGTTTGTCCAGTAGTTCCTTAAATTTGTTGACAGATTTTGCTTCTACTACAATGGTTGGCAGCTTATTCCAGTCCGATATCACTCTTTGACTAAAAAATTTACATCTAACTTCCAATCGAGATCTTTTTGTAAAAAGCTTGAATTTGTGTCCTCTTGTTGATGCGTGGATTGCAGGTGTGAAGAATATGTCTCTGGTGATTCCCAACTTTCCATTTACTAATTTATATACAGTAATCATATCACCTCAACGTCTTCTTTAAAACAATGAGTGAAGGTTGAGTCTTTCCAGGCGTTGTTCATAGTGTAAACTCCGGAGGCCTAAAATCATGCGGGTAGCTCTCCTCTGTACCTTCTCCACTTTATCCACGTCCATTTTAAATCTCAGATGCCACAAAATGTTCCCGTATTCCAAATGGGAGTAGTCTCTTGTGCGGAACAGAGTCAAATGCTTTACAAAAGTCTATATATAATATATCAATAGGAAGTCCAGAATCAAGTTTGTAAGTTATCTCTTCCATTACACAAAGGAGTTGCGTCATACAAGACCGATTGGGAGTAAATCCATGTTGACAATCCGAAAGTAAGCTATGAGTTATTAAGTGTTTCATCACTACATCTCGAATCAAACTTTCAAACAGCTTTCCAACCACTGATGTTAAACTTATGGGTCTATAATTTTCAACGTTTTTCTTACTTCCCTTTTTGTGCAAGGGAGTAATATTGCCCCCTTTCCAGTCATGTGGAAGTATGCCTTCATCAAATGACTTTTTAAAGATGCCTTGAATTAATATCAGGCATGTTGTTCAAATTTTCATTTGAACAACATGCCTGATATTAATTCAAGGCAATACTCAGGACCTGTGCTAGAAGAAATAGATGTCACAGTAGAAAATGTGGAGAAAAAAATACTTAAATTGAATGGAACTAAATCACCAGGTCCAGATGAAATGCATCCAAGACTGTTAAAAGAATCTGCAAGATCTATTTCAGTTCCTTTACTAAGAAATTATTCGCCGGTAAAATTGTGAAGTTCTCAAACCATTTTTTCCTGTAACACTCTGTATAGCTTTTATGACACACCTTATATAGGCACAAAAATATGTTAATCATCTTCCTTTCAATCTCTGCTTTCAATATATATATATACTTTTATACATTTCTGACTTACTGCTAAGAAACTAGAGATGTTTGATTTTGACAATGTACATTTCTATAATTTCTTGGACATGTAACGCGTTTTCCACCCAACTCATGACATGTGGCCTTAGTTGTTCTAAATCGAAACGTTTTACATTAATAAATTAGATCTATCCATAAAACTAATAGTTGAGAGACGGAATTTGATCAAAATCTCATTTTCATTTGTACACCCATTATCCAACATTAGGAGAGAAAATGGGAAAAATAATTAGATGCTTATAGGCCTATGTCAGCAAACATGTTCCATAAAACACCTTGAAAGACCAAAGTGGTCTTTCCTGCGACAGACCCCCTCCCCCTTCCAAAATACAAACAAACAAACAAACAATAATACTTACAATAAATTAATTAACAAAATAAATTGCAGGACATAATTTAGCTCTCTGGTAGTTAACATAATCATCAGGAACCTTTAAGGGGCTCTGGCGGGGGCCACAGGGGAATCGTACGGGAACCGTATCGAAAGAGGTCTGTCGATATTTTATTTGGACAACTGACTGGAAAAAAAAAAAAAAAAAAACGGGCGGAGCCCGCTCGGTTACCAGCCGAGCTAGCCCCTCAGGCTACCGACAGAACCCCGCTCGGGTCCCTTTGGTGACTCCATGGGTTTTCTACGGCCTACTGGGTTCAGAAAAACGCCGGGAAAATCGAGAGCATCGAGTCATCTTCTCGGCTCCCCTGCATTTATAGCATGACTACTGGAAAATCTTCTTTTTTTTCTACTCATCGCACGGGAGTAAAAGCTTGCGGGGAGTAAAGGGGTAGAGACAATTGCTGGTCTCTATCCAAGTCCCTCTTGGGGTAAATCTCGTGCGAAAAAAAAAGTCCAAACCGTACTGTAGAAAAATTATAAAAATCACTGATTCCCCTCGCCGTACGCGGGCCCCGAGCACGAACTGTGATCGAGGCAGGTATTGTTTAAGGCTCTAAAACTTCGATTTCCGGTTTTAAACAACAATGTTTAAATATTAAACAAGAATGGTTAACTTTTTAAACATTTTTTTTTTCTTGTAACCGTGCAGGGTAGTATGTAAAAAGTTTTAGAACAAAGTCCGCTCAAGTGGAATCAGCTGAATACTCTATTAAACAAATTAGCTAACTGCATACCTTAGCACAGAAGCGGCGGAACGAATTTGAAAGTGGGGGTCATGATGGAAAAGGGGCACTTTTTCTGAAAAGGGGACTCTTGAGACCATAGGCTTTAAAATAAAAGTATTCAGATAAGTAGGGGTGCGCAGAAAATTTGCCTTTAAATTTGTGCTTTAAAAACTTTTAATGGCTTTGAATTTTTTTAATGATAAATATGTATTCCTTAACAATGTAAAAGAGTGCGTGCCTGTTTGCCAGAAAGGAGAATCAAAGAAAACTAAGAGTCCCTACATATCGAAGAAAGGATTGAGGTTATCTAGAAGTAAGAGTAAAGCATGGAAAACATTTTTGTGTACTGAAAGCATTGTGGATCATGCTAAATATGCAAAGATACGTAATCACTTGAGAAAAGTTACCAGACAAGACTGTATAAACTATGAAGGATCACTAGCGAAGGAGGTAGCCACCAACCCAAAGAAATTTTGTAAATATGCAAACAGGAAAATAAAAAGTAGACCTGGAATAAGTGATCTAGTTAACACTGAGGGTGATCTCATCGGCTCTGACAAGGAGAAAGCAAAATTACTCAATGACTTTTTTACCAGTGTATTTGTGAATGAGAGTTACTATGACTTGACAGAATACTCTGAAGCACCAGTTACGAGACAGACTCTAGTCTTTATTCTGAGCCGTTCAATAACTTTGGGCTTATGCTGAACTAACTGGATTTCTTTGGACAAATCATAACAACTTTCACTACGTGTGGCGTGAAATTAGGCTGGCCATTCTGAAGCGCCCTCACACAACTAAATCATTATACTCTACGCTTCTGACGTCAGAGATACGAAACGGACTTCTACCCAAGTTAATCCTATATCTTACAGTGAATATTGTAAGCAATAGTCCAGTTGAATTTAATAGCTGTTAATTCAAATCAATATTCATACCATCAACAATTCGACGTGTCAGACTGTAAAATCAAACATGGGCTCAATTAATTTTTTTTCTTATGGTAAAATGGTCAAAAAGACCTCTTAATGATGTGCATGGAGTACAATTACAGTATGTTTTAACATAAAAATTGCTCTAGCCCTATTTGCCAAACAATGAGTAAAAGCTTGTAATTACACTGACTTCATCATATCGAGCTAACTTTGAAATGAATGAGCCTGGTTGGAACCCGGACTTGGTGAGAATGAATGTATAGGCGAGATACAGAAAAAGGGCAGGCCACATTTAAATGAAACAGTTACCTCAAACTCTTTCTAGCCGAGAAAGTATAAAGATTAAAACTATCATGTAAAAGAATAAGAGAATTACCTGTTGAGCAAGTATTTTCAGTGTAACCAGCAGCACAGGCACAGGTGAACATGTTTACTCCATCCATACATGTTCCATCATTTAAACAGGGATTTGAAGCACATTTATTTATATCTGCATCGAGCAAATCAGCATTTAAGTAAAAGGTTAAGTATAACATAATAAAATTTTACATTTCTCGCTCTTTCCATTTGATTGAGAACTTCGCGTTTAATAGTGAACGTACTCTGTGAACAGTTTTTGATAGTCTAGACTTTATTTTCGTTAAAAATAGGGCATTACTGGTTAAATACAATACATGATGCAAGATTATTATTCTAAAACGGGTACTCCAATGAACATGATTAAATTGAATCACTCTTCACTTAAAACGCAGACCATTTTCCATTATAATTATACAAATCGTTTAATGTTGACTTAACATTCAGACTAAGAATCGCGGCAGAAAAGACACATCTTGAACAGTTCATAACTATTTCAAATATCAGAAAAAAAATGTACCTGTTGAGCAATTAGTACCGGTGTAACCAGGAGCACAGGCACAGGTAAACATGTTTACTTCATCCATACATGTTCCATCATTTAAACAGGGATTCGGAGAACAGTCATCTATATCTGTATTGAGCAAAACATTATTAATTGAGTTAAATCTAAAAAGATATATGAATAGTTTAAGATAGTTGTATCAGTACTTTTGTTTCGGTTCAACATTATTTCAGTGCATATAAAATAACCCTTTTCTGGCTCGAAGGTGATTTATATTGTAAGCAATAGTCCAGTTGAATTAGCTATAAATTCAAATCAATATTCATACCATCAACAATTCGACGTGTCAGACTGTAAAATTAAACATGGGCTCAATTAATTTTTTTCTTACGGTAAAATGGTCAAAAAGACCTCTTAATGATGTGCATGGAGTACAATTACAGTATGTTTTAACATAAAAATTGCTCTAGCCCTATTTGCCAAACAATGAGTAAAAGCTTGTGATTACACTGACTTCATCATATCGAGCTAGCTTTGAGATGAATGAGCCTGGTTGGAACCCGGACTTGGTCAGAATGAATGTATAGGCGAGATACAGAAAAAGGGCAGGCCACATTTAAATGAAAAAGTTACCTCAAACTCTTTCTAGCCGAGAAAAAATACCGTTTACAACACAATATACATGATATAGAATTGTTTATTATTCACTTTACAAGAAAAGTATAAGTATATTCAGAACATGCTATGATCAAGATAGATCAAGATTTATTATTCTGAAAAGGGTACTCCTATGAACATGATTAAATTTAATCACTCTTCATTTAAAACGCAGACCATTTCAGCCCCTCCCCCTCCCACAAATAAAAAGAATATGATATTTGAATAGACCTATGGTATCTTTCAAATGTGGGGGCTGTTTTAGCACATTGTTTTCCTTCTAGAACAGTGCATTCATTTTGTTTAATTTCGTTTGACTGGTTATTGGTGCATCAGAATTATTTTGACATTTTGAAGTATAAAGATTAAAACTATCATGTGAAAGAATAAGATAATTACCTGTTGAGCAAGTATTGTCAGTGTAACCAGCAGCACAGGCACAGGTGAACATGTTTACTCCATCAATACATGTTCCATCATTTAAACAGGGATTTGAAGCACATTCATTTATATCTGCATCGAGAAAATCAGCATTTAAGTAAAAGGTTAAGTATAATATAATAAAATTTTACATTTCTCGCTCTTTCGATTTGATGGAGAACTTCGCGTTAGTGAACGTTCTCTGTGAACAGTTTTGATAGGCTAGACTTTATTTTCGTTAAAAATAGGGCATTACTGGTTAAATACAATACATGATGTAAGATTATTATTCTGAAACGGGTACTCCAATGAATATGATTAAATTTAATCACTCTTCACTTAAAACGCAGACCATTTTCCATTATAATTATACAATTCGTTTAATGTTGACTTAACATTCAGACTAAGAATCGCGGCAGAAAAGACACATCTTGAATAGTTCATAACTATTTCAAATAGGCCTATAAGAAGAAAATGTACCTGTTGAGCAATTAGTACCAGTGTAACCAGGAGCACATGTACAGATAAACATGTTTACTCCATCTATACATGTTCCATTATTGAGACAGGGATTCGAAGCACATTCATCTCTATATGTATTGAGCAAAACATTATTTATTGAGTTAAAGCTTAAAAGAAATTAATTGTGTACCGAACATTAATGAGTGACATAAATATCTTGTTTTACTATGATGAGTAATGTTCCGTCATTGAGCATACCATATGAATAATTTAAGATAGTCCTAGAAGTACTTTAGTTTCGGTTCAACATTATTTCAGTGCATTTTAACATTGCCCTTTTCTGGTTCGGAGGTGAATTATATTGTAAACAAATAGTCCAGTTGAAACTATCATGCGAGAGACTAAGAGAATTACCTGTTGATATGAGCAAGTATTGTCAGTGTAACCAACAGCACATGTACAGATGATCATTTTTACATAATCTGCACATGTTGCACCATGGCAACATGGATTCGTATTTGTATAGTGGGGGTATGTTATGTTATTCCGTAGGACTAAACTGCCAAAATTGATTTTCTAATTCTTTTGGCTTCTAAAGGGTCCCACCAAACCAAAAATTGAGGGGGTAAAATTTTCAGACCCCTCCTTCACTTCGTATTGGGCCTATTAGGGGCGCCATTTTGGCCCAATGTGTAATTTTTTTTTTGTTTTCCTACCAAATTCGCAATTTTTTCTCCAATTTGAGTGGAAAGTTGTCAAAAATGTCAGAGGAATTCACACTAAATACTTTTGCATCATGTATATTTACTTCCTGTACAGTTTAGGAGTCTCAAACTGCCAATAATTTGGAAAAATGAAGGGCGGATATATAAAATTCAGAAAATATGGCGTTTTTATTTCCTTTTGCGCTAGAATGTCAAAGTTAATGAGTAAAAATGGTGTTAAACATTGGAATAAATGAGATATAAATGTCACATACCATTTAAATGACTATTCAAGCCTATTTTTAGCCTTTTGAAGGTAAAAATATACCCAAATTTAGTCATATCAATTCTACTCTATGTAAAATGTAAAGTTAACGTATACCAATGTGCGGCATTAAATCGTTATTAAGCAAGGCGCGTCCATTATCTAAGAGGCCAGACGCAACAAAGTGACGTTGGTAATACGGCTGAGAAGCGCAGAAATCTATACAGCTCCTGCAATAATAAACTAGCTCACAAAAACTCGCGTAAGAAAACTTCCCTCCAGTTGAATGGTATTGTCCGTTCGGTTGAGCAATCTACTCGAGGAGATGAAAGAAATTGATGAACTTTTATCATGTTGTTAGTTAAAAGATTCTCCAGACCAGATGGAGGAAATACACATTTGGGCAAGCTTATAACATTATTGTGCTGAAGTTGTAATCAGAATATACAATTCATATAAATTGATGCTCAAAACAATGACATAGATTGTGAACTTGTCACAAGTCTTGTGAAGACGCCTTTCACATGTTTCTTTGCGATATGCATGTGATAAGCGTAAATATTGACTAGTCGAGGAAAGAACCTCTTATGATTATGTTCAAAGTGACAGGACTTTTTTTAATCAATTAAAATGAATGTACCATCTCCGGAAAGCTGAGAATTCAAGCTTTTAATTGCCCTGTGAACAATAAGCTATAATACACTGTTTGTCATAAAGGTGGAATATTTTTTCTGGCTCAAGCGACATTATGTTGTTCCGTTATTAATTTCTTGAATGTGTTTGTCACCGCTTCCACTTTCTGGGATCCTGGGTATATCTTGGACGTTCCTTCAACCCTTCCCGGGGATTTTTCTTAAAAAAGTTTGTCACCCCCAGAAGATGGCCATTTTCGTCATTTTTTTCTTATTTTGGGGGCCCTTTTTTGTTCACGCGACCCACCAAGGCCCCCTCAGTCCTACCCCCAGGAAACATGTCTGTGGTGGAGATTTGTTATTGTTCTTCAAATTAAATCTAGATTTATTGTTACAGGCTCGACTCTTTTGTCTAGGGGAGGGGTCAAAATTTATTTTGATTGGGGTTCAACATTAATTTTATTCATTTTTACACCATGGAAATTTCTATCTACCGTGAATTGTATTGTAAAATCTCAACCAAACATAAATCAAAATAGAATATTATCAATGATGACTATTTACAGCCTTGTCATCAAGGCTAAACAAAATTTAAGGGGAAAATGATGATATTTAAGGGTTAAAGGTGGTTTATCATTTCTTTTGTTTTCAGCATAAAGATGGAATAAAATATTCCGAATTTTCACCAATCTCGTTTTTTCCTTCAACCCCTCCCCTAGACAAGAAACCTTAGTGTGTCCCCAGAAATATAGATTTAACTTAAAGAACAATATAAAATAGTACTCCTCAGTCGCGTTTCCTGGGGGTAGGACTGAGGGGGGCCTGATCGGCCGAGAAAACAAAAAGGGGCCCCAAAATGAGAATAAATGACAAAAGTGGGCATCACGGGGGTTGACAAAACTTTTTTGGAAAAGGGTCCACGTGAAGTGTAGGAAGAATGTCCAAGATAGAGCCAGGGTCCCAAAAAGTAAAAGCAGGGACAAACATATTCAAGAAATTAAAGTCAGAGCAAAATCATGTCGCTATAGCGGCAAAAAAATATTCCACCTTTATGACGGACAGTGTAGTATAATGCGGCATCGAGGATCAAAACTGTGCAGCGCATGAGCTATTTTGAGAGCAAAATATACCATATTGTACAGGAATTTGATCTGACTAGGATTTCGAATTGACACAAGTGACAGGACTTTTTTTTCCCCTTTGCAATAAGTTATTCCTATTTTTGAAAAATTCAGACTCTTAGCGTAATTATTCAAGTTGAACATTCCTTTGAAAAGGTAGTTGGTCGCCACAATAAAGAAAATAAAGTGAAAAACTGTCCAAAAACAAAAAAAGTCAATGGGCAAGTTCGCTTTGAGTAGAATGGTAGCGCCCTCTATCTCTTAAGTTTACAACTAGAATTGATATGTTTTAACAGATGTATATGTTACTTTCGACAACAGATGGCGACAAACCAATTTTGATACATTTTCCAAACATTCTTTTAAATATCTACTTCAGATCAATATTAATACATAAAAGAGAAAGTTCGAAATTTAATACTTTTACAAAGATAATTTACTACAACCGTGCTTTTTTGCTTTTTTTTTACAAAAGGATTTATCGCCCACTGACCGCCCTTTTTTTTTTTTTTTTTTTTTTTTTTTTTTTTTTACAACTCGATTTGCACTCATCGTCTGCTTGAAATAAAAACAAATGGCGCTGTGATATTTTTGTTCACACTTGACACATATACACAACCTAAGTCTAGTTTAAAGAATTATTGGGATACAACATGTACAATTTCGGAATTACATATATTTTTTTAAATGAAATAAATCCAATGGAAAAGGAAAAACACATATTTTATAGTTCCCATGATAAGAGGGAAAGTCTGTAAGACCACCAATGAATATTATTTGTTGTAACTATAAAATCCTTCTTGATATCAGTAAGAATACTGATGGCAAATTTTTGTTGGAGTAGCATGACATCATGCTTAGTGCCGGAATGCTGACATTTGACTGGAAGACATCGTCTATTTTCTGAACACCATCCATTTTAATGGAAGAAAGTAATTTGCAATTAGTCTTGTATATGATTTATCCCATATAGATTGCGAGGTGTAAATTATAACTGCAACTTCGAAGTAACTTAAATAGGCCTATCTCACCAAGTTCTTTGATCAAAACACAGTTTCTATCTGAGCGATAGTTTTTCTTCTCCTTTTTTCCAATGGTTGTTGGACCTGCAGAACAGTATGTGATATATTTAGTTCCTTCAAATTTATAGGGTCTCCACTGTAAAATTTGGTTGGAAGCGAACCCTTATCAACTTCAGAATGACATCACCATCATCATCACTATCATGAAGATTAAGTATAAGGATTGATCGAGCTAAGCTCTGTTTAGGGACTTGAACCGTCTTGACCACATTGAGGGGCACTTTTTCTACCAAAAAAAAAAAAAAAAAAAAAAACACTTGAGATCAGAGACTTAAAGAGAAAAGTGTCCGGTTATGAAGGGGGTGCGCAGAAAATTTGCCTTTAAATTTATGCTTTTTAAGAATAGTAATGGCTTTGTAATTTATTGATGTTAAACAAAATGAATGCAAGCGCGGAGCGCGAACTGATTGGTTTTTTTTTTACCTTAAAATTTTGCATTATATACCCTATTTAATATCCGTGAGCGCGAAGCGCGAGCCGAAAGTTATGAGCTCAAAATTGTAGTTAGTTGTGTATTACAGACCCTATTCAGTTTTGGCGAGCGCGAAGCGCGAGCCGAAAAATTGGCGTTTTAAAAGAAATATGGAGTAACAAGGGGCACATTTTAGTATTAAAAGTGCCCCTTTTTATCACAAAAATGACATTTTATTAGCTAAGAAAATTGGCACTTTTAAGGTGGATGAAAAAGTGGGGTCACAGTGCCCTCCTGCTCCCCCCGGTTTCGCCGCCTCTAAAGTGAGCCTTTCCATGGTTGACGATGAAGATAATTATATTCTTGATGGGCGATGTGAGCTTCATGTCTTGTATTGGAATAGACGTAGTCACTTTCTATTATATAGGGTATTGAACAGTAATAACACTGGATACAATTACCTAGAGTATCACAAGTCCTAAGCAAAGAAATACTGAATAATAAAAAAAAAATAAAAAAATACAGACAGTGGAAGACACAGGAAAAGAATTAGAGATGGATAATGTTTTATCTGATAATTCCCAATGTAGGGTTAGTTATGGGTTCTTTTCGTAGGGTACATGCAGGTAATATGGGCCACCTGAAGCAAATCAGGTCGTGACCGTCGACCGGTGACCAGTGTGAGCACCATAATGTTGTTCATATGAACTGTATACGAAAATATATATCGTCGTGAGAGCATCTGATGCCGAAATTTCTCTGAGAAAATTGCTGAAAACCAACAAGGTAGGTAAAACTTACGGCATTTTTTTACCCTGATGTAAAATTTGATATTTCACAGAATGTGATGGTGAAAGAGTATTGTTTTGTAAATTTAGTAAGCTTATAGTTTAATTTTGATCATACTAGCGTGTACAGGTTAATCTGTTTTCGTGAAGGGGTGCAATGTGGCATTGAATGCTTGCCTGACACAGCAACATTAGTGCAGGTAATATGGGACATCCAAAATGGCGAGAATGATTCTGGTACTTAGTATTGGGAAGGGCATCAATCTCTTTGCTACAATTTTTTGGGTATATTCACAGTATATAATTAATATAAATAACTTATTGTAGGCCTATATTGACTTGTATAATGAAAATAATATTTAAATAATATTTAAAAAAGAATAATATACAAAATACATAACAATGAAATATATAGTCAAAAGATTTACTGAAGGGTCTTATAATTTCAAATTATATCTTAAAGTTAATGATTTTCAACATTTTAAGCAAATTCCAGACATGGTAGAGTCATTGTAGTATTTAAAACATACATTAAATACATGTGCCCATATTACCTGCACATGCAGGTAATATGGGCACTTTGGTAATGACGTCAACATTTGAATATTGCAGACAGGGGGTTGGTGATAATTGTTTTTCTTCACAATAAAAGTTAGAGCAGTAGTTATTGATTCATATAAACAAAGATTAGACTGTGTGTCATTTCGTAATTTTATGCAAATTAGGCAAATGAGCTTAGGGGCCCATATTACCTGCATGTACCCTATGTTAAAGCTTTATATTTGTATTCTGTAATAAGAAAAATGTAACGTTTAGATATAATTTTGTATCGATTGTATTATAATTTCATAAACTAAACAAATCAAGCAAACAATTCCCTGTTTAAAGATATAATTGTAAGCTCACTCCTTTTGCGCAATATCTAAAGGTGCATGCCAAATTTCTCGTGAATTTCATACCCCGGGTAAAATAAATCTGGTGCAGTATTAAAGAAAATTTTTGTTCTGATGCTGATATTGGCGTAACATACAGTGGGGAAAGGAGCACGCCTTTGAAGTTTTAATAAATATGAACAGATCTGTTAATATTTGGTGTGTTGGGGGAGATACGGTGGTGCATGTTTTTTTTAATGTTTGTACCTGTCTCTTTGTGTTTGGAAATATGATGTAACGCTTCATTCAATCAGCGATGTTTTTTTGTTTTTGTTTTTGTTTTTGTTTGGGGGGGGCATTGTCTTTGTTTCCGTATTTTATCACCATTCCATTCCATAATAAAAACGTTCCTTGCAAGATATATTTAAGTTTTCAGCTCTAACATTTTTCTTTTGCGCAACGCCCTCCCAATGTGTTGTAGGTTTTAAAATCGTTTGCAGAGAATCAAAAAAAAAAAAAAAAAAAAAAAAAAAAAAAAAAAAAAAAAACGTTTAAAACTACTTTTTGTATGTAGAAGAATCCAAGGCATTGAGCTCCCAATATATATTTTGTGCAAAAGGCTTACTAGTACCCATGAGGTAATGCATGGTTGCTTGTGAATCACCTTTCCGGCTGCTAAAACATGTAAAAGATAATCTAAGTCTTAGATTAAAACTCAATATTTGTGATATTGAAATCGAATTATACACCAGTGGCTTCCCCAAACCCCTCGATAATTTGGAAACCATTGATTTTATATTATATGGTAGCTTGTTGTCTGTCTTTTTTCTTTTTCTTTTTTCTTTTTGTTGTTGTGTAGTTTCTGTTTTTGTTTTGTTTTGTTCTCCCCCCTCCCCACTTTTAAAGATTTTATTTCCTCAACATCTGCATGCTAGAAATATATACATTGTCAATACATATGGAGGAAAGAGTGATCCACAGTCAATACACGAACAACGTATTATAATAAGGACATTATGCAAAAAATAAATGAGTATAATATCACAACTTGTATGCTTTGGTATCCTACCCGCTCCTTTACCACCTAACAGATTTTAGAATCGATACTTGTGATAAATGTTGTCTGATGTGCATTGTCCTATTATGATGACACTCATCACGTTTGCAGGCTCATTCTGCTAACATTTCATCTGGGTGTGAAGCAGAGTCTGTCCATGTAAGGGATGATGGTGTAAAGTATGCCTGCAATGTCTTTCAATTGGTCAAATGATGTCATAAAGGATTTTTCACAAAATATTAGTGATTCAGTTGATACTATTCAGGATGATTTGGAGTGCTTTACAAAAAAGGTTAACCAAGAAGAGCTTGACACTTTTTACTCGCAAATTTGTAAAGTGTTTATAGATGCTGCCCAAGACGTAGGAGTATCTAAATGGAAGCATTCTAAAAATAAGAATCAAAGAAAGAAACGTGTTGAGAACAAATCATGGTTTGATGCAGTATGTAAAGTAGCAAGAAGAGAATACTTGAATATTAAGAATCGTATGAGAAGGAGAATGAAAACAAATTCTGAAACACATATGTCTGCTGATCTTGATGAAGCTAGTAAACATTATAAAAGGTTCTTAAGGGGTGAGAAAAGATAATACGAGAAGAATTTAAATATTTCCCTTCGTTCTTTGAAGACAGATGACCCAAAGGCATACTGGAAAAAGTTGAATGCTAATGAGAATAAGAAAAAATCTGGTGATAAAGTTCTGTTGTCTGATTTTGCAAATCATTTTAGCTCCTTAGGTAATACTTTAACTAATAAAGATACACGTGAAGTAGAACTTGTAACTGATTTTGGTGATACTAATGGCGTACTGAATGCACGCGATCACAATAAAAGAAATTGAAAAAATGATAAGGAACTTGAAGAATGCTAAAGCCTGTGTAAAAGATTTGATACGAAATGAATTTTTGAAAAACTGTCCACTTAGCATGCTTAAAGTTTTAGTGAAATTGTTCAATATTGTACTGGATAGTGGATTTGTTCCCACAGAATGGTGTATTGGAATGATTGTACCTATTTATAAAAATAAGGGTCAAGATACCAACCCAGATAATTATAGGGGAATCACACTGTTAAGTTGTTTGGGTAAGTTTTTTACATCTATTCTGAATCAAAGGATTACGCAATTCTTCGAGGCTAAACAAATAATTGGAGAAGAGCAGGCTGGTTTCCGTTCAGGCTATTCAGCAACTGATCACGTGTTTGTCTTGAAGTCTATAATTGATTTTTATGTTAAAAAAGAAAAACGTCTGTACTGTGCTTTTATTGACTATAAAAAAGCATTTGATCTGATTGATAGAGCAAGTTTATGGCTCAAACTTTTAAAACTTGGTGTTAATGGCAAAATATTTGATATTGTCAACAACATTTACAAATATGCTAAATCTTGTGTCACTGTCAAGGGTAAATGTTCAGATTTCTTTACATGTAACGTTGGTGTGCGCCAAGGAGAAAACCTTTCCCCTTTATTATTTGCAGTATACTTAAATGATTTTCAAGAGCATCTTAGCAGTTTCTATGGAGGACTAAGTTCTTTGGTAAACGATATCAATGGCTATCTAGATGAAAAAGAAATAGAAACCTTTGCAAGTTTACATTGTCTTTTGTATGCAGATGATACTATAATCTTGGCAGAAAGTGCGGAAGAACTCCAAGAAGCATTAAAAGGAGTAGAAAATTATTGTCATACATGGCAGTTGGCTGTAAATACAAGCAAAACAAAAATTGTTATCTTCTCGAAGGGAAAAGTTAGGAAGGTGCCTCGTTTTACTTTTAGTGGTGATGTGATTGATGTTGTTGATGATTTTGTATATCTTGGGATCCGATTTAATTATAATGGTAGTTTCAAAAAAGCAATATCAAAGCAAGTGACACAAGCAAGAAAGGCTTTATATAGTATGCTGGTGAAAGCAAAAAGATTACAACTCTCAGTAGATACACAGTGCCATTTATTTGATCATTTGGTATTGCTTATACTGTTATACGGTAGTGAAGTTTAGGGTTATGCAAATTGAAATTTTTCATAGAAAGTTCTTGAGGACATTGTTGCATGTGAATAAATGTACACCAGACTGCATGGTGTATGGTGAAACAGGACGTGGTCTGTGTAATAATAAGTGATTAACGTCTTGATTAGAGACTAGGTTATTATTACATTATAATAAACAACATATAAATATAACATGAAATATAAAGATTAAATATTAAGCAAACGGCAAATACAACACTTTTATATATATTTTTTTTCTGACTCACTTAAATTTTGTTTGTAAGTTTGTTTAAAAGAACATTTTACAAGACCAGCCTGTCTGGCTGTTTTATTAATCTACCACTACGTGTACGAACAGTTATTTCTGTATTATTTTTGTGACTAGTCATATCATCCTTGTTGTTTGTCTTTGGAGAACGAGCAAATTGCAGCATGATGGTATGGGCAAATTTCGCTATCTGTTTATTTAAAGTTGGCAAGTTTTAGCAGAATTAAACAACTTAGATATATTAAGTCCGCTTGACCTAATTTTATTAACATTCTCTGATATATACAATTGCCTCTCCTTTTGGAAGAAAGGACATTCAAAAAGGTAATGAAATTCATCACCTAAATCAGAGGATAAACAAAGTGTGCATTTCATTTCGTTCACCAAACTGGCATCATATCTACTATTATTTACAGGTAATGCATGTGATCTACAACGAAATTTGCTCAGAGTAATAATATCTTTCTGGCTAAGTACTAAAAAGTATCTTTCTATTTGAAGATTATTTTTAAACATCCTATAATTTGTACAAACACGATTAGACCATGTTGACGAAAGACGCGTTTTTAAAGCATTTAGAATCCATTGGCTGCTATGTCCATTGCCTTGAGACAACCAAATATTACCTAAACCTGCATTTTGAAAAATATCTTTAATACATTTTAGCCATAGTGATGTAAAGGATAATTCATTGTCAGCGTGCATGTGACCAAGCAAGTTATAAAAAACATTTGAATACTTATGTTGCTTTCCCTTAATTATTCTCAACCAATATCCAACCATTCTGCATTTTACATTATTCAATAACATACTATTGTGGTTCTAGAATGTTATGGTAGTACTCTAACAGATTACAAGATGTGCTGAGCGGTTTATGTGATAATTATATCTTGTTTAATTAGGAGCTTCGATCACGAACATCACATCTTCGAGACCTCTCAGATGACAGAACCTAGTCTCTAATCAAGACGTTAATCACTTATCATTACACCTCCCTTTCTTTAAACATGTTAAAAGAGCTGGTCTCGATTTTAGACATATTTTAATCTGAGGTGCCTTTACAAACATATAAAACATAATATCATTTTTGAAGCCTGTTTAACCTTGTTTCCGTAAACAGCCTTCAATAAAACAAACATAATACAACTTTTCATTTGGTGATGAATGATTTTCAACTGAGTTCCTCTGTTTAAGAGTCCAATAATTAAAGTTCTTTCAATGATAAAACTGCTTGCGTTGAGTGTTCTGTTTGTGGTTTCCAAGTTCTTTCCTGTGAGTTTCTGTTATAATTAATCTCCAGTTTTTACTATCATTTTGTTTTGATAAGTTTCTTCATGCAGTTCCTGTAGTTTCAATTAATGTTCAATTAAGCGATCTGGCGGCTTAACAGTGCGTCCGCTTCTAGTTGTACGCGTTGCTGTTGATGTTGATGGCGCGTCATCTGCCGGTGGATTAGCATCGTAGTCATCTTCGACGTTCTCTGGCTGATCGTCATCGTAGTCGACATCGTGTGCGATATTACGTTTCTTACGACGAGTTGGTCTGATGTGACGACGGTTTCGTCTGCGAATTACACCGTGTTCAGTTTGTACCAGATAAGACCTGGTCTCTAGTTTGGTCTTAACAACACCTTGCTCTGACCATCTGTTAGTCGTCATGTCAAGAAGTCTGACATGCTGACCTATGCTAAGTTCTGGTAGATCATGAGCATATTGATCATAACGTTGTTTCTGCTTCTGCTTCTGCCTCTCCTTCCTTTCCTTCAATTGACGAGAATCAATGTTCTGTGGATCAAGGAGGTTGTCCATCATTGGCAGGTTAGATCTCAGACGGCGATGATATAGGAGTTCAGCAGGGGATTTACCACAGTCCAGCGGTGAGCTTCGTCTTGAAAGAGCTCGGTAGATATCCTGGTTACTATGCTGGCACTTTCTCAGTAGATTCTTAGCAATCTTAACTGCTCCCTCTGCACGACCATTAGTGAGGATAATACGGACTTCGTAGTTGTGTGAACAAAGTCCCAGTCTCTTGCGAAGTGTTTGAATTCTGAACTCGCATATTGTGGACCATTGTCTGTGACTAATTCGCAAGGAGTTCCATGTCTAGCAAAAATCTCCTTGAGCTTTGTGATTACTGCTTTACTACTAGTTGTTGACATTTGACCTAGTTCTATGAACTGTGAATAGTAATCTACTACCACTAAATAGTCCCGACCATTGAATGAAAATAAGTCTGAACCGACTTTTTCCCACGGTCTATCTAGAGTTTCGTGTTGATGTAGACTCTCTTGTTGTTGTTTTGGTTTGTACAACTGACATGCTACACAGTCTTGAACCATATTTGTTACATCTTGGTTTATTTGCGGCCAATATAGAACTTCACGGGCCCTTCTCTTGCATTTCTCTATTCCCAAATGCCCTTCATGAATACTCTTTAGCATTTGTTTTCTCATTGACACTGGCACTACCAACCTATTGCCCTTTAGAATGAAGCCCTGAGCTTCTGATAGCTCACTTCTAGAATTCCAATATTCCCTAACACCTATTAAAAACTGACATTGGTGTTTTTCAGCTGGCCACCCATCTCTGATTACTTGTAGCAATTGTTGTAATGTTTCATCTTTCTTTGTCTCTTCAACAAACTGTTTCTTTCTGTTACTACTTACAGGTAATGTCTCTATCACTACATTTACATGTATTCCTATGTCTTCTTCTCGTTCATTCTGATCTGCCTCAGGATCAACCGCTCTCGACAGCGTGTCTGCTGTATACATGAATTTGCCAGGTGTATAGGATACTTTCACGTGATCTCTGAACCCTGATCATGAGACGTTGAATCCTTATCGAACAGTCACTCAGTGCTTTTGTGAACAATGGAACGAGAGGTGTATGGTCAGTCTCTACTTCTACTACTCGACCATATATGTACTGATGGAACCTTTCACATCCGTATGTGATCGCTAACAGTTCCTTTTCTATTTGTGCGTAACGCGTCTCTGCATCTAGCATTGAACTTGATGCATATGCTACGGCCATGCATTTTCATGCTGTTGTAGGAGAACTGCTCCTAATCCATTCTTTGAAGCATCAGCTGAGATCTTCGTGGGCTTTGTGCAATCATAGAAACGAAGCACTGGTTGGCTTATAAGTGCATCTTTCAGCTCTAACCATGCCTTTTCTTGGTCATCTTCCCACATCCATTCTGTTTTCTTGTCCAGAAGGACACGAAGGGGTGCTGATCTTTCCGATAGGTTCGGAATGAATTTACCTTGGTAATTCACCATCCCCAAGAACCTTTGTACATCCTCCTTACAAGCAGGCCTTGCCATGTTGCTAATGGCAGCAACCTTTTTGGGATCAGGTTTAACCCCATCTTGACCTATCAGGTGACCTATGAAGGTCATGTGATTCACATTGAATTCACATTTCTCACGATTGGGTTTTAGGTTTGACCTTTGTGCGATCTCTAGAACTTGTTTCAGACGATCGTCATGTTCTTGTTGTGTGCTACCCAGACTACTATGTCATCCATCATTGTATTAACCCCCAAACATGTTATGGATTATCTTATGGAACACTTCTGGTGCACTGCAAATTCCAAATGGCAATCCCAGAAATCTGTATCTTCCGAAAGGTGTTATGAATGTACATAACCGCGAACTCTGTTCGTCTAGTTCTATTTGCCAAAATCCGCTTAAAGCGTCTAGCTTACTGAAATACTTTGCAATTGCAAACTCTGCTGTGATTTCATCACGTGACGGTAACTGATAATGTTCTCGTTTAATAACCTTGTTGAGGTTCCGCGGGTCTAAGCATACCCTATTAAAGCTTACCGTTCTTTTTTGTCACTACTACTAAGGATGATACCCAATCTGTTGGTTCATCTACTGATTGTATCATGTTCATGCGCTCCATTCTGTCCGATTCCTCTTTTAGTTTATCTCTTATTGGAAATGGTACTTTGCGACATGCATTTTTTACTGGTTGCGCATTTTCTTCTACTGGGATATGATGTTTACCTGGTCAACAACCTAGTCCTTCGAATACATCTGGATATTCGTCTATGATTTCTTTGTTTGACTCTTTGTCTACTACATGTACTCGTTTTACTAGTCCTAGTCTTGAGCAATCTTCTAACCCTAGTAGTGGTTTGCGATTACCTTGCACTACGAAAAACGACATGTTGTACGAAATACCCTTGTGTCTGACTTGCGTGCAGCAACGACCTTTGACTGGAATTTGATTCTCACGGTATCCGAACAATTTAGTTTGAACTGTGTGTATCTTTGGTTTAGGTTTTAGTTTATTGTACACTGTCTCAGAAATTATGCTTGTTTCTGAGCCTGAATCGAGCTTGAAATTCACCATAGTCTCATTGACCTCTATGTTCGCTCTCCATTCATTCTTTGACCTTTCAACATTAACGGCATCTACGACATGAATGGCATCAACAAAATGTTCTCCAGAAACCTCATTTTCTGTGAGTTCATTGACTTTTTTGTTGACCTGTGTTCGACAACACTTTGCGAAGTGATTTGTCGTCCACATTTCTTACAATTTTGACCTTGAGCCGGACAACTACTCTTACCATGAAAATTTCCACATCTACTACATGGTTTCTTTGAGTACTGTGTGTTTTTCTGACCTTGTCTTTGACCTTGTCCTTGTTTTGGTCTCACACTTTGACTTTTACAATGACCTTGAGTACTATTACTGTGCCTGAAATTCTGGTGGACCTTATTACCTGGGAAGGATTTCCTCTTAACGCCCAAAGCATCAACAGAAATACTCTCCTCTTGGGAACACAGCTCTTTGGCCTGAGCTCGTGTGGTTTCAGCGGCACGACACAATTGCAGTGTTTTTTCTAGAGTCAACTCATCTTGTCTCAATAATCTTTCTCTCACGCTATTATCAAGCATTCCGCAGATAATACGATCTCGAATTAGACCATCTTTTAGAGACGAAAATTCACATGATTGAGCTCGACTTCTCAATTCTGTTGCATACTCATCTATACTTTCAAGCTGTAACTGATCTCGCGTGAAGAATCTGTGTCTCTCAAACGTTAGATTTTGTTTTGGCATGCAGTAATCTTCAAACTTTTGCAACACTGACTTTAACTTCATGTTCTCCCCCTCACCAAATACGAAAGTATTATACAAATCTAGGGCTGGATCACCTATTACATGAAGCAGCAATGAGGTTTGTGCTTTTTCATCCTTGTCAGTCATTCCTGACGCTACATTATACAATGCGAATTTTTGTTTGAACTTCTTCCAGTTCTCTGACAGGTTACCTTTTAGATCCAAAGGCGCTATCTGAGTTAAATTTGACATTTTGACTCTGTACTATTGTTTCGTTTGTGTCTTGATAATTTATTCGTGTACTCAAGTGTCCTAATGAAAATGAAGCTTTTATCTTGTTATCCTTCTTAGATTAACGAAGTTTGTTCATGTACATTTTCATTTATCTTGTCTGTATTCATGTCTATGCTATTTTATGCTGCGTAATACGTTTTCTTATTCTGACCGTACACAATAACAACGATCAGCTGATCTGATTGCCATTCACGCACAATCACGTCATTACACACACAATACATAGCATGCAATACGACCTGTTGGAAATGTCATCGGTGTCCAAACGATGTGATCGAGTCGAAAAAACTCCTTCCAAATGCTCCTAAGGCGAGGACGTCAAGTCTTCTGACTCTGTATTATGATACTTGAATGTTATGGTAGTACTCTAACAGATTACAAGATATGCTGAGCGGTTTATGTGATAATTATATCTTGTTAATTAGGAGCTTCGATCACGAACATCACATCTTCGAGACCTCTCAGATGACAGAACCTAGTCTCTAATCAAGACGTTAATCACTTATTATTACACAGACCACGTCCTGTTTCACCATACACCATGCAGTCTGGTGTACATTTATTCACATGCAACAATGTCCTCAAGAACTTTCTATGAAAAATTTCAATTTGCATAACCCTAAACTTCACTACCGTATAACAGGATAGGCAATACCAAATGATCAAATAAATGGCACTGTGTATCTACTGAGAGTTGTAATCTTTTTGCTTTCACCAGCATACTATATAAAGCCTTTCTTGCTTGTGTCACTTGCTTTGATATTGCTTTTTTGAAACTACCATTATAATTAAATCGGATCCCAAGATATACAAAATCATCAACAACATCAATCACATCACCACTAAAAGTAAAACGAGGCACCTTCCTAACTTTTCCCTTCGAGAAGATAATAATTTTTGTTTTGCTTGTATTTACAGCCAACTGCCATGTATGACAATAATTTTCTACTCCTTTTAATGCTTCTTGGAGTTCTTCCGCACTTTCTGCCAAGATTATAGTATCATCTGCATACAAAGGACAATGTAAACTTGCAAAGGTTTCTATTTCTTTTTCATCTAGATAGCCATTGATATCGTTTACCAAAGAACTTAGTCCTCCATAGAAACTGCTAAGATGCTCTTGAAAATCATTTAAGTATACTGCAAATAATAAAGGGGAAAGGTTTTCTCCTTGGCGCACACCAACGTTACATGTAAAGAAATCTGAACATTTACCCTTGACAGTGACACAAGATTTAGCATATTTGTAAATGTTGTTGACAATATCAAATATTTTGCCATTAACACCAAGTTTTAAAAGTTTGAGCCATAAACTTGCTCTATCAATCAGATCAAATGCTTTTTTATAGTCAATAAAAGCACAGTACAGAGGTTTTTCTTTTTTAACATAAAAATCAATTATAGACTTCAAGACAAACACGTGATCAGTTGCTGAATAGCCTGAACAGAAACCAGCCTGCTCTTCTCCAATTATTTGTTTAGCCTCGAAGAATTGCGTAATCCTTTGATTCAGAATAGATGTAAAAAACTTACCCAAACAACTTAACAGTGTGATTCCCCTATAATTATCTGGATTGGTATCTTGACCCTTATTTTTATAAATAGATACAATCATTCCAATACACCATTCTGTGGGAACAAATCCACTATCCAGTACAATATTGAACAATTTCACTAAAACTTTAAGCATGCTTGGTTTGGTTTGGTTTGGTTTTATTTCCGTATAATAAAATCATATACAATTACATATGAAATATAAACATATATCTAGATTAAAAATACGGCTGGTAGCCCATTTCAGCTGCAACTGATAATGTTGCTGCTGGTCTTCCACGGGGCCAGTTAATTAAACTACATAAATTTACATAACAAAACAATATAACATCATGAAAAGTAACAATATGATGAACTAAAAAAATACTTAAGAGAAAAAAAAAAATCTAAAATTACATACACAACATATAAAGGTACAACAAAAGTGGAAATTATAGTGTGCTTAGTTTAGACTTAAAGGTGGTAAAAGCAGGTAGTTGACGCAATTTAGAGGGTAGATTATTATATTCGGATGAAGCTCTGTATACGATAGTTCTTTTACAGTAATTAGTATTTGGGTTAGGTAATGAAAGGCTATTTTGATTACGGAGGGAATATGGCGTGTGTTTAAAGTGAAATATTTCTTTCAAATATTCGGGGGTCATATTG
>CALNVZ010000059.1:67875-84693 GCA_940671915.1 Paracentrotus lividus
TTCTTAATAATTTTGTATGTTAATAGTAAAAGATGGATTTTACGTCTTTCAGGTAACATTTGCCATCCAAGACAGAAATGAATTGACTTGATAGAAGTATGAGAATATGGGTTAATTTTGAGTATTATTCTGCTGCCCTATTTTGGATTTTTTGAAGTGTGTCAAACAATTTTTGCCGGCAGATTGCCAAAATTACATCTCGTATCAAAATGAGGTAATAATTGAATTATAGATTAACTTCGATTCGGACATATTTACATATTTTCTTAGTCTACACAAATAGCCTCACCATTTTACTGATCTTTTTACGCATGTGGTCAATATTGAACATCCTTTTAATTTATCATCACATGTATACCTAGAATATTTAAAACTTTTTACTTGAGACAATTGCTGTTCCTTAATTCTGATACTAAAAGTGATTCTTTCTTAAGCATGTTTTGTGATCCTGCTAACATACAAAACAGTTTTTGTCATAGTTTATCTTTAAGTTGTTGGTGTTCATCCATAATTCAAGCTTTTGAATTCTTTATTCAAGATCTTCCACCACCTTGGAATTCTTATGTGAATAGTAAATGACCGTGTCGTCTGCATAAAGATGGACTTTACATTTATTAAAAACATAATTCATGTCATCAACAAAAATTATGAACAACAAGGGCCCAAAGTAATGACCTTGCGGTACACCTTTTCATTCATCTTTTCATCAGAAAGTACATTATGATGGAAGTCTTATTTTTCTGTTTGACAAGTAATTTTGAACCACTGTAATTCTACACCAGACACACCCATGGCTTCAAGTTTAGAAATCAAAATAAGATGGGTCAACCATGTCGAAAGCTTTTGTAAGTCTACAAAAAGCGAATCCAATGTAATTCCCTTTATCAATAGAATGAAGCCAGTCATCAGTGACTGTGGCTAATGCTGTTACGGTTGAGTGCTTTGTGTCTAAAGCTCGATTGATTTGCGCTAAGCCAATGAATGTGACTTTAATGAAATCAAGTATTGTCGTTGGATCTACTCTTTCATTACTTTTGAGGGCACAGGGCAACAATGAGATTGGCCTATAGTTATTGTAATTAAGTTTATCCCCTTTTTTGTGTATCGGAATAACTTTTGCAACTTTCCATTTATCAGGCACTACCCCTTCCGATAGAGATTTGTTAATTAAATAGGTAAACGGCTCTATCATTTCAGATATAGACTCTTTTATTATATACATGATATTCCGTCTAGCCCGACAGACTTTTTGGTTTTCATAGACTTTACATATTTCAATATAGTAGCCTGGAGAAACATGGAGAAATTTGAAAATTTCTGTTAGGTTATCTACACCATTGTATTTTAGTGTGATTTGAAACTCTGTTTTTGTATTTACATTGGTCGCTATATTAGCGAAATGGTATTAAACTCATTTGCTATTTTTACTTGAATTTTCTTTTGGGGAAGTGCTATTAGAAGTATTACAATCAAAGCCTACTAAACTTTTGAGTGTTTTCCAAGATTCATTTCTATTTGTTGCTTCTGATAAATTTATCACATAATATATTACGTTTGGATTTTCTTATCGTAAGATGTTTACTTTATTTTCATACATTTATAAATTTTCCATAGGTCATCGTTATTTCTCTTTTTAGCTTAATCTTTGCTTTGTCTCTCTTTTTTATTAAAGTTAAGATTTCACTATTCATCCACGGAGAGGGTCTTTTCCTTACTCGTCTCGTCTTAAGTGGCATATGTTTGTTTACTACCTCTAACAGCAATTTCCCATTCAAACAACTGCATCATTTATATCATTAAATTCTTTAATTTTCTCCCACTTTGATGACGTAGATCAGACCTGAAAGTTCAAAGTCAACATTTCTCGATTTTCTGAACGATACAAAAGTTTCACTTGGAGAAGCGTGTTACATTTCCACACCAAATAACTGCATAGTGGTCACTCATACCATTTTTAATAACACAAATGATTTGACCTTTTCAGGACAATCAGTTAACATGTGATCAACCAGTGTGCAAGATTTGTCAGTTACTCCGTATACAATTTATCATTTAATCTGTTTTAGGCAATATACATCATTTTATTTGACTGTAAACTTTAGTATAACTTCAAAACGGGTTTTTTCATAATATCCACAATTAATGTCGCCCATGATAATGAGCTTCCCATTGAGACTACTTCACAAACACCAATGGTCCTCATAGAGATTTAAAAGCTCTATTTTTGATTTGGTGGTCGGTACCAGTTTTAAAAATATTACTGAGATTTTGTTTTCTTTAAAAACAAACTTTTATGCATAAAAACTTCCAGATGTTCAAGAGAACAATGTTACTAGACAGAAATTAATAGACTCGTGTGAACATAAATAGCCACTCCTCCTCCATTTATCTACTATCCCTATCATTACGAAAGTATTGCATAGTGGGGAATATAAATTTCTGTCCAAAACAGAAGCTGTCTAATCTAGTCTCATTTAATGTCGAGAACTGAATGTCATTTTCAAAAAAGAATTTGTTTTATTTCTTCATAATACTTCAAAAAGACTCACAAATATTAAGGTGTACAAATTAATTCCTTTTCAGAAGTTGATCATATTTTAAAGATATTTTTTCCTCATGACATGTGAAAATAATATCTCAGAGAACCGTCAACTCAGACTCTGAATTTTTCAATGTAATTTGAGGTGTCTAAGTAGACATCTGGAACACTCCCAATTTACAAATGCTCATTCGGTCATTATAAAGACTACCGAGATTCTAGAACAAGATATGTGAACCCACTTTTGACAAGTAGTACAAAGAAGTGCTTTTTGATTTGTTTTCACACATTTACTACAGATAACACACGGAAATTGTTGTACCATTTAGAAAAAAGAGTTATAAAGTACACAATAACAAAAATATATATATATATAAATATGCTTATACTTCAACAAAAAAAACTTAAGCATATATCATACAGAAAGTGGACAGTTTTTCAAAAATTCACTTCGTATCAAATCTTTTACACAGGCTTTAGCATTCTTCAAGTTCCTTATCATTTTTCAATTTCTTTTATGTGATCGCGTGCATTCAGTACGTCATTATATCACCAAAATCAGTTACAAGTTCTACTTTCACGTGTATCTTTATTAGTTAAAGTATTACCTAAGAGCTAAAATGATTTGCAAAATCAGACAACAGAACTTTATCACCAGATTTTTCTTATTCTCATTAGCATTCAACTTTTTCCAGTATGCCTTTGGGTCATCTGTCTTCAAAGAACGAAGGAATATTTAAATTCTTCTCGTATTATCTTTTCTCACCCCTTAAGAACCTTTTATAATGTTACTAGCTTCATCAAGATCAGCAGACATATGTGTTTCAGAATTTGTTTTCATTCTCCTTCTCATACGATTCTTAATATTCAAGTATTCTCTTCTTGCTACTTTACATACTGCATCAAACCATGATTTGTTCTCAACAACTTTTTTCTTTGATTCTATTTTTAGAATGCTCCTTTAGATACTCCTACGTCTGGCAGCATCTATAAACACTTTACAAATTTGCGAGTAAAAAGTGTCAAGCTCTTCTTGGTTAACCTTTTTGTAAGCACTCCAAATCATCCTGAATAGTATCAATGAATCACTAATATTTTGTGAAAAATCCTTTATGACATCATTTGACCAATTGAAAGACATTGCAGGCATACTTTAGCACCATCATCCCTTACATGGACAGACTCTGCTTCACACCCAGATGAAATGTTAGCAGAATGAGCCTGCAAACGTGATGAGTGTCATCATAATAGGACAATGCACATCAGACAACATTTATCACAAGTATCGATTTAAAATCTGTTAGTGGTAAAGGAGCGGGTAGGATACCAAAGCATACAAGTTGTGATATTATACTCATTTATTTTTGCATAATGTCCTTATATAATACGTTGTTCGTGTATTGACTGTGATCACTCTTTCCTCCATATGTATTGACAATGTATATATTTCTAGCATGCAGATGTTGAGGAAATAAAATTTTAAAAGTGGGAGGGGGAAAACAAAACAAAACAAAAACAGAAACTACACAACAACAAAAAGAAAAAAAGAAAAGAAAAAGACAGACAACAAGCTACCATATATATAAATCAATGGTTTCCAAATTATCGAGGGGTTTGGGGAAGCCACTGGTGTATAATTCGATTTCAATATCACAAATATTGAGTTTAATCTAAGACTTAGATTATCTTTTACATGTTTAGCAGCCGAAAGGTGATTCACAAGCAACCATGCATACCTCATGGGTACTAGTAAGCCTTTTGCACAAAATATATATTGGGAGCTCAATGCCTTGGATTCTTCTACATACAAAAAGTAGTTTTAAACGTTTTTTTTTTTTTTTTTTTTTTTTTTTTTTTTGATCTCTGCAAACGATTTTAAAACCTACAACACATTGGGAGCGCGTTGCGCAAAAGAAAAAATGTTAGAGCTGAAAACTTAAATATATCTTGCAAGGAACGTTTTTATTATGGAATGGAATGGTGTATAAAATACGGAAACAAAGACAATGCCCCCCCCAAACAAAAACAAAACAAAAACAAAAAAACATCGCTGATTGAATGAAGCGTTACATCATATTTCCAAACACAAAGAGACAGGTACAAACATTAAAAAAAACATGCACCCCGTATCTCCCCAACACACCAAATATTAACAGATCTGTTCATATTTATTAAACTTCAAAGGCGTGCTCCTTTCCCACTGTATGTTACGCCAATATCAGCATCAGAACAAAAATTTTCTTTAATACTGAACCAGATTTATTTATCCGGGTATGAAATTACGACGAAATTTGGCATGCACCTTTAGATATGCGCAAAAGGAGTGAGCTTACAATTATATCTTTAACAGGGAATTGTTTGCTTGATTTGTTTAGTTTATGAATTATGATACAATCGATACAAAATTATATCTAAACGTTACATTTTCTTATTACAGAATACAAATATAAAGCTTTAACATAGGGTACATGCAGGTAATATGGGCCCCTAAGCTCATTTGCCTAATTTGCATAAATTACGAAATGACACACAGTCTAATCTTTGTTATATGAAATCAATAACTACTGCTCTAACTTTTATTGTGAAGAAAAACAATTATCACCAACCCCCCTGTCTGCAATATTCAAATGTTGACGTCATTACTAAAGTGCCCATATTACCTGCATGTGCAGGTAATATGGGCACATGTATTTAATGTATGTTTTAAAAACTACAATGACTCTACCATGTCTGAATTTGCTTAAAATGTTGAAAATCATTAACTTTAAGATATAATTTGAAATTATAAGACCCTTCAGTAAATCTGAACTAGTATGACCTTTCTTTAACTTTTAGATTAAAAATTGTTATTAAAAAATTCGATTTGAGGAGGAATACAAGGCATTTTATTATAGGGCCAATATGTTGCCCCCTAAAAGTGCCCCCAGGAAATGATGGAGGGGTGGTGAAAATTATGACCCATAAAATTTCTTACAACTTGGACCCTAATGAACCTAAAAATGAACAAATATTTAATTTTGGCGTTAAAATCGCACGAGATATGTTTAAGTGACATACCATACCGCACTAGTATTGAGCAAAACAATTAAATTACCCCCGGACAATTACCCCTCGGACAATTACCCCCCAGACAATTACCCCCGGACAATTACCCCCCGGACAATACCCCGGACAATTATTCCAAAGACAACTACCCCAAGACAATTACCTCCTTGATAATTACCCAAGGACAACTACCACCCACCCCCCCCCCAAGACGCCCTAAAACCGTCGTAAGAACCACGTAAGATGGTCCAACAGCAATATTGCTTAGTAATAATGTTTATTCTAAGAACGCTGTAAAGGAGAGCAACAACAACATTGGACGAAAACGGTCTTGTACAAGTTGCACATAATCTTTATCCGTTATTATCATGTTTATTTTATATTTTGTCAGGCCTAATTAATTGATTATTTATGTAATACAAACAATTCGATAAAAATCAAATAAATTTGTTTGCAGAATATTACGTTGTTTTGGTCTTTAACAAATATCAATTCTCGATAGTTTTATACAGTAACCACATGAATAAGGTGGAGTAAATCAATCAAAAAACTTATTGGCCCCGATCTTGACGGTGGATTCTGCAAAATCCGTAGCTCTGAAACCATGGTTTCTTTGGGGTCATAAGGGCCATAATAATGACTCTATAAATTTAATTTCCTTCTTTGACGTTTGATTGCTATCACCCTAAATGGTATAATCAGGTGTTAATATAAAAGAAAAAAGGAAAAAAAAGGAAAGGAAGAAAAAAGAAGAAAGTGAGAGAGAGAGAGAGAGAGAAAAGGAAAGAAAGAAAAATATAAAAATAGATGGGAAAGAGAAAGTAGAAAATGATTAGAAAACCGGCGGCACCGGGCGAGATTCACAATGGGCCACTTGATTCCAACATCGATGCCGGACGGGGGGGGGGGGGGGGGGGTGGTAAGATAGTTGTATCAGTACTTTTGTTTCGGTTTAACATTATTTCAGTGCAATATAAATTACCTCTTTTGGCCTCGAAGTGATTTATTTTGTAAGCAAATAGTCCAGTTGAATTAGCTATAAATTCAAATCAATATTCATAACATCAACAATCGACGTGTGAGTTTGTACATTAAACATGGTCTCAATCAAAGTTTTCTTTATGGTAAAAATGGTCAAAAAAGACCTCTTAATGATGTGCATGGAGTACAATTGCAGTATGTTTTTAACATAAAAATTGCTTTAGCCCTATTTGTCAAACACACGCTTTTCAATGAGTTAAAGCTTTTAATTACACTGACTTTATCATATCGAGCTAGCTTTGAGATGAATAAGTCTGGTGGAACCGGACTTGGTATGAAAAATGTATATGCGAGATACAGAAAAAGGGGCATGCCACCAGTCAATGTTTAATGAAAAAGTTGTCTCAAACTCTTTCTAGCCGGAAAAAACAAACGTTTACAACCCAATATACATGTAAAACCGTTTAATATTCACTTTATAAGAAGAGTATAAGTTATTCAGAACATGTTAAGAAATGTAACGCCATATGCTATGCACTAACAAAATGATGTTAACACACAAAAAAAACTTATTATTCAAATACTATTGTGATTTTGTTTACCTGGACAGGAACCCTCGTTGGGACTGCATTCTGCAATGAAAAGAAAACAAAAAGAGGAATAAAATCACAGTTGACAAAAAGCGATGTTGCATTTTTTTTGACAGTTGATATTTTCATATTTCGAAATGGATTATCCTACGATTAACAGGGTAGTGAGGCAGTTATTTCGTACTTTAACCAGCATTCTTCACAACTTATTCATAATAAGGAGGAATATGAAGTATTAAGTGATTGGCCGGTATTCTCGAAGGGTGACTAAAGTTAGTAGGCCTATTGTTCTCGAATAATGGCAAGGCCTACTAACCACGTATTTTAGATAGGTCTACTAACTCTAGTCACCCTGAGGATACCGGCCAAAGTGTTAAGTGAGAAGACTATCTTGCAATTTTGGCGGCAAAGAGCACTACTTTCTATTGTTCAAGCCATTGCGTTTTTAAAAGTTCCGAGGGTGTTAGCAGGAGGTGTGAAATTGTGTGTTTGTGTGTGGTGTGTGTGTGTGTGTGTGTGTGTGTGAGTGTTTTGGTGTGTATGTGTGCGTGTGTGCGTGTGTGTGTGGGGGTGGTAACAAGTGCAAACAATGTTATTTGATGGTCAACTTAGCAATTCTGTACATGTTTTCTGAAAAAGTCGGCACTGCAGCTTTGTATTCTTGTGGCTCGACCACCCTAGATCTAGTAATCAAATCATACATTATCATACGTAAAGTCTTATGATAGTCATCAACTGGTAATTGGAAATATACATCGTATATATGTTCATGTGTATACATATAGATATGGGTAACTGTATGTATATGGGTAATTTCAATTTGTATATCCCATAATTAATTGCTATTGGTTCCAAACTCATCTTCTATTCTACAGACCTACGGTACCTTTAAAATGGGGAATGCTTGAATCTAAGAATTTTAGTTGGAATATTGCTGATCAATTTTTTTTAAAAGCTACATTCGTTCCTGTCACCCACGTCCTTATTGACATAATAAGACGAGTTTACTTTTTTTCCCTTTTTTTGTGTTACTTTACTCTTTAAATCTCTCATTTTGCACTTGTTTTAGAATAGCAATAAGTCTTTGAAACGTTGTACTTCAAATCCTTTTCAAAACAGGTGATTAGACATTATCAAAGAACTATATAAAGATCAGATTTATATGTGAAAGTAAAAGATAAAATTTACCGCAAAATCTACCAGTGTAACCAGTAGCACATTGTACAATGAAACATGTTTACTCCATCCACACATGTGTGCATCATTTACACAGGGATTTGAGTCACATTCATTTATATCTGTATGAGAAAAACAGTATATTAGTAAATGTTAAAATATAAAATGAGACAATACTGTTTCAATTAATTCAGTGATCGTCTCTATGAACGTTAATTTTGATGATAATTGTGGATTTGCTTTTCATCATCAATAGGGCATAACATTTTTTTTGTCTGTTTTCTGGCGGTTAAAATGTATCGTAAACAAATAATTCAATGGTTTTAGCTAGTCCTTCGCATCAATATAATGCCATGCACAATTTAAACAAAGAATTTACATAAAATTAATTACACCAAATTCAACCACTCAGAAAACAAGTAATTCACTGGTTGTGACTAAATCTCCGATCTGAATATTTAAGAATCTGCCTGTTTTATTCACAATTGACTCCAAATGCAAAGAGAAAATTAATATATAACTTATTGTACTTTCCCACTTTGAAAACTTAGTGAAATAGTGCTGCAAACATAGCTTCTTGAAGAGCATTGCTTTCACCGTAATCAGGTAATGATGAACATGACATCATTCCATTTTGAGATTTATTGGTGTATCGAAATATTGTTTTTATGTCGCAAGTTCGTGCAAAGCTATTGTGCGATCCTACTGTCTGATGTTGACTGATGCATCAGAGAAATGGATTACACAGTAGCTTTGCTCAACTTGCGACTCATACAACTTCATAAGTTATAAATGTATAATTATACAGATCGTTTACCCTTGACTATATACATTAAGACTAGAATCGCGGCAGTGCAGAAAGACGTATATTGAATAGTTCAAAATCTACTTCCAATTCAAGAAAAATAAAATTACCTGTTGAGCAAGTATTGTCAGTTGTAACCAGCAGCACATGTACAGATGAACGTGTGTACATAATCTGCACATGTTGCACCATGGAGACTGGATTAGAACACATTCGTCTTATTTGTATTGAGCAAAACATTATTTATTGAGTTAAATCTAAAAAGAAATTAATTGCTGTACCGAAAATTAATGATGACATAAATATCTTGTTTTACTATGATGAGTAATTTCCGTCATTGAACATACCATATAAATAGTTTAAAGATAGTTGTATCAGTACTTTTGTTTCGGTTTCAACATTATTTCAGTGCATATAAAATTACCCTTTTCTGGTTCGAAGGTGAATTATATTGTAAACAATAGTCCAGTTGAATTAGCTATAAATTCAAATCAAATTCATACCATCAACAATTCGACGTGTGAGATTGTAAAATTAAACATGGTCTCAATCAAAGTTTTTCTTATGGTAAATGGTCAAAAAGACCTCTTAATGATGTGCATGGAATACAATTACAGTATGTTTTAACATAAAAATTGCTCTAACCCTATTATTATTATTATTCACTTTATAAAAGTGTATAAGTATATTCAGAACATGTTAAGAAATGTAACGTCATATGCTATGCACTAAAAAAAAAAAGATGATTGTTAACACACACACAAAGAGAAAAAAAAAACTATTCGAATACTATTGGTGATTTTATTTTACCTGAACAGGATTCGTTGGGACCGCATTCTGCCAATGAAAAGAAACAAAAAGAGGAATAAAATCACAGTTGACAAAAAGCGATGTTGCATTTTTTTTTTTTTTTTTTTTACAGTCTGATATTTTCATATTTCGAAATGGATTATCCTACAATTAACATGGTAGTGAGGCAGTTAGTTCGTACTTAACCAGCATTCTTCACAACTTATTTATAAATAAGGAGGAATATGAAGTATTAAAGATAATCTAGAGTAGTAGTGATGATATAAAAAATCAAAACATTCTTGTTCATACCACAATTCTCAAGCATAGGTAATAAATACTACACACCAAAGGAATTTACAGAAAATTGCGTATTTCCAGAGAAAAGAGCAAAATAAGTATAATTTCTTTATCTGGACGTCCCGTCAAAGCACATGCGTGATTAACACGGACAAGTGGAAAGTCTACGGGTATAATCATGTGCACGCGATTCGCACCGTAGCTGTGTGTGTGTGTTGTGCCGTGACTTGTGGCGATACAGCGTGTTACTCCAAGTCCTCAATTTGACGGACTGTTTCGATATTTTCTCAATATTTCTTCTGAAATCATTATCGAAACGTGAATATAATCTTGTGTAGGCATATGTGTATGTTAATGGAACAATGTGAGGACGTATCTTACAGATTTATCTCAAATAATTTTGGCTGTAAGAACTCCAGCTTGGCTTTAAGTGATTGGCCGGTATTCTCGAAGGGTGACTAAAGTTAGTAGGCCTATTGTCTCGAATAATGGCAAGGCCTATTAACTACGTATTTAGTATGCCTACTAGACTTTAGTCACCCTTCTGAGAATATCGGCCAAAGTGTTAACCCTAAAAAGGACCAATCATGAGTTTGAACTATTATGAACTTACCCATTATAGTTCCTGTTTTGAAGGATGTTGTTTTGGTGTTGAGGTAAAAATATTCAAATTTTATTCACAATTCAAAATTATTGTAAAAATAAAAGGAAACGTACCTGTTGAGCAATTAGTACCGGTGTAACCAGGAACACAGGCCACAGGTAAACATGTTTACTTCATCCATACATGTTCCATCATTTTAAACAGGGATTCGGAGAACAGTCATCTATATCTGTATTGAGCAAAACATTATTAATTGAGTTAAACCTAAAAAAAGAAATTAATTGTGGTACCGAAAATTATATGAAGTACATAAATATGTTGTTTACTTATAATGACTATGTTCGCGTTATTGAACATACCATATGAATAGTTTAGATAGTTGCATCAGTACTTTTGTTTCGGTTCAACATTATTTCAGTGCATATAAAATAACCCTTTTCTGGTTCGAAGGTGAATTATATTGTAAGCAATAGTCCAGTTTGAATTAGCTATAAATTCAAATTAATATTCATACCATCAACAATTCGACGTGTCAGACTGTAGATATTAACATGGGCTCAATTATTTTTTTTCTTATGGTAAAATGGTCAAAAAGACTCTTAATGATGTGCATGGAGTACAATTACAGTATGTTTTAACATAAAAATTGCTCTAGCCCTATTTGTCAAACACACGCTTTTCAATGAGTTAAAGCTTTTAATACACTGACTAGATCACTTATTCCAGGTCTACTTTTTTATTTCCTGTTTGCATATTTCCAAAAAATTTCTTGGGTTGGTGGCTACCTCCTTCGCTAGTGATCCTCATAGTTAATACAGTCTTGTCTGTAACTTTTCTCAAGTGATTACGTATCTTTGCATATTTAGCATGATCCAAATGCTTTCAGTACACAAAAATGTTTCCATTGCTTTACTCTTACTTCTAGATACCTCAATGCTTTCTTCGATATGTAGGGACTCTAGTTTTCTTTATTTCTCCTTTGTGGCAAACAGGACGCACTCTTTTACATTGTTAAGGAATACATATTTATCATTAAAAAATTCAAAGCCCATTAAAAGTTTTAAAGCACAAATTTAAAGGCAAATTTTCTGCGACCCCTACTTTATCTGAATACTTTTATTTTAAAGCCTATGGTCTCAAGAGTCCCCTTTTCAGAAAAATGCCCCTTTTCCATCATGACCCCCACTTTCAAATTTGTTCCGCGCTTCTGTGCTAAGTTAGCTAATTTGTTTAATAGAGTATTCAGCTGATTCCACTTGAATGCTTGAGCGGACTTTGTTCTAAAACTTTTTACATACTACCCTGCACGGTTAGAAGAAAAAATGTTAAAAAGTTAACCATTCTTGTTTAATATTTAAACATTGTTTTTAAAACCGGAAATCGAAGTTTTAGAGCCTTAACAAGACCTGCCCGATCACAGTTCGTGCTCGGGGCCGCGTACGGCGAGGGGAATCAGTGAATTTTTATAATTTTTCTACAGTACGGTTTGGACTTTTTTTTTACCCCAAGAGGGACTTGGATAGAGACCAGCAATTGTCTCTACCCCTTTAACCTCCCCGCAAGCTTTTACTCCCGTGCGATGGAGTAGAAAAAAGAAGATTTTCCAGTAGTCATGCGTAAATGCAGGGAGCCGGGAAGATGACTCGATGTCTTCTCGATTTTCCCGGCGTTTTTCCGAACCCAGTAGGCCGTAGAAAACCCGTTGGAGTTCACCAAAGGGACCCGAGCGCGGGGTTCTGTCGGTTAGGCCTGAGGGCGCTAGCTCGGCTGGTAACGAGCGGGCTCCGCCCGTTTTTTTTCCAGTCAGTTCTCCAAATAAAATATCGACAGGCCTCTTTCGGATAACGGTTCCGTACGATTCCCCTGTGGCATCCGCCAGAGCCCTTAAAGGTACCTGATGATTATGTTAACTACCAGAGAGTTAAATTAATGTCCTGCAATTTATTTTGTTAATTTATTTATTGTAAGTATTATTGTTTGTTTGTCTGTATTTTGGAAGGGGAGGGGGTCTGTCGCAGGAAAAGACCACTTTGCCTTTCAAGGTGTTTTATGGAACATGTTTGCTGACATAGCCCTGCTGGAAGAACACACCTCATTCACTTGTGAACACAAGTGGAAAACATAGTTCACACTGTGAAATTGATTTCACAATGTGAAAAATGCCACAATTAAGCATTGTTGGAGCACCACAATGTGGAAAACTAACTTGTTCACAATGTAAAATTGATTCCATAGTGTGAATATACCAGCTCACAGTGTGAAATTGATTTCACAATGTGAAAACGCCCCAACTTAACATTGTGGAGCAGACTTCACAATGTGAAACACAGTGTGATCACACTGTGTTTCACATTGTGAATGAGTGTTTTTTCCAGCAGGGAGGCTATAAGACATCTCATTATTTTTCCATTTTCTCTCCTAATGTTGTGATAATGGGTGTACAAATGTAAAATGAGATTTTGATCCAAATTCGCGTCTCTCAACTATTAGTTTTATGATAGATCTAATTTATTAATGTAAAACGTGTTCGATTTAGAAAACTAAGGCCACATGTCATGAGTTGGGTGGAAAACGGTTACATGTCCAAGAAATTGTAGAAATGTACATTGTCAAAATCAAACATCTCTAGTTTCTTAGTAGTAATTCAGAAATGTATAAAAGTATATATACAATGTATATTGAAAGCAGATATTGAAAGGAAGATGATAACAATATTTTGTGCCCTATATAAGGTGTGTCATAAAAGCTATTCAGAGTGTTACAGGAAAAATGGTTTGAGAACTTCACAAGTTTACCGGCGAATAATTTAATCTTTTCACCAAATCAAGTGAATCATCTTGGATTGTGTTAATAGAGACGCTATGCTTCTAAAAATATAAACTTGTAACTACAAATTATTTTTTCTAACCGAGCTACAGGGTGTCAAAAATGAAAAAAAAAAAAATAGTGCAAAAAGGACAGAATCCTGTCTTTACACTTGAATTACAACTCAAAACAAAGTTTATTGCAAGTAATTTGCTTCCATTAATTGTGTATTACATGCATGCAAAGAAAATTGCGAAAATTAAACAATTATTGTTATAAAAAATGCATGTGATAATTTTTGACGCCTGCAATGCTATTCCATTATCATGATTATAATTATACAAATCGTTAATGTTGACTTAACATTCAGACTAAGAGATCGCGCAGTGCGGAAAGACACATACTGAACAGTTCAAGCTATGTTCAATATAGAAAAAATGTACCTGTTGAGCAATTAGTACCAGTGTAACCAGGAGCACAGGCACAGGTAAACATGTCAACTCCATCCATACAGGTTCCATCATTTAAACAGGGATTCGGAGAACAGTTATCTATATCTTTATTGGGCAAAACATCTTTTTAGTAAAAGTTTTAAAATTAAACAATATAATCTCACATTAATTGCTGTTGCAATCAGATTGAGAATATTCGTCAGTGAACATACTCTATGAACGTTATCTTGATGATAATTGTGGACATTTGGTTTTCGTTATCTTAGGGCATAAATGACAGTTTTTTGTCTGTTTCCGATGTAAAAATGCATTCTAAATAAACAAATGAGTGTTTTTTAGCCCAGTCCGTCACATTGATATCAATACCTTGGAAATTAACAAGGAATTAGTATTTTTTTCATAAAAATAAATTATGAGAAATGCCATTCTGAAGCAGGGCAATTCAATTGAATGTTAGAAATATTCAGTTCTTATATATGGGCCTATGATGAGGTCCCCAGAACCCTGGAAAATATGGACCAATCATGAGTTTTGAACTGTTATTGAACTTATCCCATTAAGTTCCTGTTTTGAAGATGTTTGTTGTGTTTGAGGTAAAAAATATCAAATTTTATTCACAATTCAAAAATTATTGTAAAAAATAAAAGAAACGTCCTGATTTGAGCAACTTAGTACCGGTGTAACCAGAACACAGGCCACAGTAACATTGTGTTACTTCATTCCATACAATGTTCCATCATTTAAACAGGGATTCGGAAAACAGTCATCTATATTTGTATTGATGGCATAAACATATTAATTGAGTGAACCTAAAGTGGTGATTATTTTAGAAACAATAGTCCGTTGAATAGCTTAATTCAATCAATATTCATACAAAACAAAAACAAAAAAACATCGCTGATTGAATGAAGCGTTACATCATATTTCCAAACACAAAGAGACAGGTACAAACATTAAAAAAAACATGCACCACCGTATCTCCCCCAACACACCAAATATTAACAGATCTGTTCATATTTATTAAAACTTCAAAGGCGTGCTCCTTTCCCCACTGTATGTTACGCCAATATCAGCATCAGAACAAAAATTTTCTTTAATACTGAACCAGATTTATTTTATCCGGGGTATGAAATTACGACGAAATTTGGCATGCACCTTTAGATATTGCGCAAAGGAGTGAGCTTACAATTATATCTTTAAACAGGGAATTGTTTGCTTGATTTGTTTAGTTTATGAAATTATGATACAATCGATACAAAATTATATCTAAACGTTACATTTTTCTTATTACAGAATACAAATATAAAGCTTTAACATAGGGTACATGCAGGTAATATGGGCCCCCTAAGCTCATTTGCCTAATTTGCATAAAATTACGAAATGACACACAGTCTAATCTTTGTTAATATGAATCAATAACTACTGCTCTAACTTTTATTGTGAAGAAAAACAATTATCACCAACCCCCCTGTCTGCAATATTCAAATGTTGACGTCATTACTAAAGTGCCCATATTACCTGCATGTGCAGGTAATATGGGCACATGTATTTAATGTATGTTTTAAAAACTACAATGACTCTACCATGTCTGGAATTTGCTTAAAATGTTGAAAATCATTAACTTTAAGATATAATTTGAAATTATAAGACCCTTCAGTAAATCTGAACTAGTATGACCTTTCTTTAACTTTAGATTAAAAATTGTATTAAAAATTCGATTTGAGGAGGAATACAAGGCATTTTATTATAGGGCCAATATGTTGCCCCCTAAAGTCCCCCGAGGAAATGATGGAGGGGTGTGAAAATTATGACCCATAAAATTTCTTACAACTTGGACCCTAATGAACCTAAAAATGAACAAATATTTAATTTTGGCGTTAAAATCGCACGAGAATATGTTTAAGTGACATACCATACCGCACTAGTATTGAGCAAAACAATTAAATTACCCCCGGACAATTACCCCTCGGACAATTACCCCCCAGACAATTACCCCCGGACAATTACCCCCCGGACAATACCCCGGACAATTATTCCAAGACACTACCCAAGACAATTACTCCTTGATAATACCCAAGGACAACTACTCATACAACCACCCCCCCCCCAAGAACGCCCTAAAACCGTCGTAAGAACCACGTAAGATGGTCCAACAGCAATATTGCTTAGTAATAATGTTTATCTAAGAACGCTGTAAGGAGAGCAACAACAACATTGGACGAAACGGTCTTGTACAAGTTGCACATAATCTTTATCCGTATATCATGTTTATTTATATTTTGTCAGGCCTAATTAATTGATTTCATTTATGTAATACAATACAATTCGATAAAAATCAATAAATTTGTTTGCAGAATATTACGTTGTTTTGGTCTTTAACAAATATCAATTCTCGATAGTTTTATACAGTAACCACATGAATAAGGTGGAGTAAATCAATCAAAAACTTATTGGCCCCGATTCTTGACGGTGGATTCTGCAAAATCCGTAGTCTGAAACCATGGTTTCTTTGGGGGTCATAAGGGCCATAATAATGACTCTATAAATTTTAATTTCCTTCTTTGACGTTTGATTGCTATCACCCTAAATGGTATAATCAGGTGTTAATATAAAAGAAAAAAGGAAGAAAAAAAAGGGAAAAGCAAGGAAAAAAGAAGAAAGTGAGAGAGAGAGAGAGAGAGAAAAGGAGAAAGAAAAATATAAAATAGAATGGGAAAGAGAAAGTAGAAAAT
>CALNVZ010000059.1:84786-112005 GCA_940671915.1 Paracentrotus lividus
TGTATCAGTACTTTTGTTTCGGTTTAACATTATTTCAGTGCATATAACATTACCCTTTTCTGGCTCGAAGGTGATTTATTTTGTAAGCAAATAGTCCAGTTGAATTAGCTATAAATTCAAATCAATATTCATAACATCAACAATTCGACGTGTGAGTTTGTACATTTAAACATGGTCTCAATCAAAGTTTTCTTATGGTAAAATGGTCAAAAAGACCTCTTAATGATGTGCATGGAGTACAATTGCAGTATGTTTTAACATAAAAATTGCTTTAGCCCTATTTGTCAAACACACGCTTTTCAATGAGTTAAAGCTTTTAATTACACTGACTTTATCATATCGAGCTAGCTTTGAGATGAATAAGTCTGGTTGGAACCCGGACTTGGTATGAATAAATGTATATGCGAGATACAGAAAAGGGGCATGCCACCAGTCAATGTTTAATGAAAAAGTTGTCTCAAACTCTTTCTAGCCGAGAAAAAACAAACGTTTACAACCCAATATACATGTAAAACCGTTTAATATTCACTTTATAAGAAGAGTATAAGTATATTCAGAACATGTTAAGAAATGTAACGCCATATGCTATGCACTAACAAAATGATGTTAACACACAAAAAAAACTTATTATTCAAATACTATTGTGATTTTGTTTTACCTGGACAGGAACCCTCGTTGGGACTGCATTCTGCAATGAAAAGAAAAACAAAAAGAGGAATAAAATCACAGTTGACAAAAAGCGATGTTGCATTTTTTTTTTGACAGTCTGATATTTTCATATTTCGAAATGGATTATCCTACGATTAACAGGGTAGTGAGGCAGTTATTTCGTACTTAACCAGCATTCTTCACAACTTATTCATAAATAAGGAGGAATATGAAGTATTAAGTGATTGGCCGGTATTCTCGAAGGGTGACTAAAGTTAGTAGGCCTATTGTCTCGAATAATGGCAAGGCCTACTAACCACGTATTTAGAAGGCCTACTAACTCTAGTCACCCTTCGAGGATACCGGCCAAAGTGTTAAGTGAGAAGACATCATTGCAATTTTTGGGGCAAAGAGCACTACTTTCTATTGTTCAAGCCATTGCGTTTTTAAAGTTCCGAGGGTGTTAGCAGGAGGTGTGAAATTGTGTGTTTGTGTGTGTGTGTGTGTGTGTGTGTGTGTGTGTGAGTGTTTTGGTGTGTATGTGTGCGTGTGTGCGTGTGTGTGTGGGGGTGGTAACAAGTGCAAACAATGTTATTTGATGGTCAACTTAGCAATTCTGTACATGTTTTCTGAAAAAGTCGGCACTGCAGCTTTGTATTCTTGTGGCTCGACCACCCTAGATCTAGTAATCAAATCATACATTATCATACGTAAAGTCTTATGATAGTCATCAACTGGTAATTGGAAATATACATCGTATATATGTTCATGTGTATACATATAGATATGGGTAACTGTATGTATATGGGTAATTTCAATTTGTATATCCCATAATTATATTGCTATTGGTTCCTAAACTCACTTCTATTCTACAGACCTACGGTACCTTTAAAATGGGGAATGCTTGAATCTAAGAATTTTAGTTGGAATATTGCTGATCAATTTTTTTTTAAAAGCTACATCCGTTCCTGTCACCCACGTCCTTATTGACATAATAAGACGAGTTTACTTTTTTTCCCTTTTTTTTGTGTTACTTTACTCTTTAAATCTCCTCATTTTGCACTTGTTTTAGAATAGCAATAAGTCTTTGAAACGTTGTACTTCAAATCCTTTTCAAAACAGGTGATTAGACATTATCAAAGAACTATATAAAGATCAGATTTTATATGTGAAAGTAAAAGATAAATTTACCGCAAAATCTACCAGTGTAACCAGTAGCACATGTACAATGAAACATGTTTACTCCATCCACACATGTTGCATCATTTACACAGGGATTTGAGTCACATTCATTTATATCTGTATTGAGAAAAACAGTATATTAGTAAATGTTAAAATATAAAATGAGACAATACTGTTTCAATTTAATTCAGTGATCGTACTCTATGAACGTTAATTTGATGATAATTGTGGATTTGCTTTTCATCATCAATAGGGCATAACATTTTTTTTGTCTGTTTCTGCGGTAAAATGTATCGTAAACAAATAATTCAATGGTTTTAGCTAGTCCTTCGCATCAATATCAATGCCATGCACAATTTAAACAAAGAATTTACATAAAATTAATTACACAAATTCACCACTCAGAAACAAGTAATTCACTGGTTGTGACTAAATCTCCGATCTGAATATTTAAGAATCTGCCTGTTTTATTCACAATTGACTCCAAATGCAAAGAGAAAATTAATATATACTTATTGTACTTTCCCACTTTGAAAACTTAGTGGAAATAGTGCTGCAAACAATGCTTCTTGAAGAGCATTGCTTTCACCGTAATCAGGTAATGATGAACATTGACATCATTCCATTTTGAGATTTATTGGTGTATCGAAAATATTGTTTTTATGTCGCAAGTTCGTGCAAAGCTATTGTGCGATCCTACTGTCTGATGTTGACTGATGCATCAGAGAAATGGATTACACAGTAGCTTTGCTCGAACTTGCGACTCATACAACTTCATAAGTTATAATAGTTATAATTATACAGATCGTTTACCCTTGACTATATACATTAAGACTAGAATCGCGGCAGTGCAGAAAGACGTATATTGAATAGTTCAAAACTACTTCCAATTCAAGAAAATAAAATTACCTGTTGAGCAAGTATTGTCAGTGTAACCAGCAGCACATGTACAGATGAACGTGTGTACATAATCTGCACATGTTGCACCATGGAGACATGGATTAGAAGCACATTCGTCTATATTTGTATTGAGCAAAACATTATTTATTGAGTTAAATCTAAAAAGAAATTAATTGTGTACCGAAAATTAATGAGTGACATAAATATCTTGTTTTACTATGATGAGTAATGTTCCGTCATTGAACATACCATATAAATAGTTTAAAGATAGTTGTATCAGTACTTTTGTTTCGGTTCAACATTATTTCAGTGCATATAAAATTACCCTTTTCTGGTTCGAAGGTGAATTATATTGTAAACAATAGTCCAGTTGAATTAGCTATAAATTCAAATCAATATTCATACCATCAACAATTCGACGTGTGAGATTGTAAAATTAAACATGGTCTCAATCAAAGTTTTCTTATGGTAAAATGGTCAAAAAGACCTCTTAATGATGTGCATGGAATACAATTACAGTATGTTTTAACATAAAAATTGCTCTAACCCTATTATTATTATTATTCACTTTATAAGAAGTGTATAAGTATATTCAGAACATGTTAAGAAATGTAACGTCATATGCTATGCACTAAAAAAAAAAAGATGATTGTTAACACACACACAAAGAGAAAAAAAAAACTATTCGAATACTATTGTGATTTTATTTTACCTGAACAGGATTCGTTGGGACCGCATTCTGCAATGAAAAGAAAAACAAAAAGAGGAATAAAATCACAGTTGACAAAAAGCGATGTTGCATTTTTTTTTTTTTTTTTTTACAGTCTGATATTTTCATATTTCGAAATGGATTATCCTACAATTAACAAGGTAGTGAGGCAGTTAGTTCGTACTTAACCAGCATTCTTCACAACTTATTTATAAATAAGGAGGAATATGAAGTATTAAAGATAATCTAGAGTAGTAGTGATGAATAAATAAATCAAAACATTCTTGTTCATACCACAATCTCAAGCATAGGTAATAAATACTACACACCAAAGGAATTTACAGAAAATTGCGTATTTCCAGAGAAAAGAGCAAAATAAGTATAATTTCTTTATCTGGACGTCCCGTCAAAGCACATGCGTGATTAACACGGACAAGTGGAAAGTCTACGGGTATATCATGTGCACGCGATTCGCACCGTAGCTGTGTGTGTGTGTTGTGCCGTGACTTGTGGCGATACAGCGGTCTACTCCAAGTCTCAATTTGACGGACTGTTTCGATATTTTCTCAATATTTCTTCTGAAATCATTATCGAAACGTGAATATAATCTTGTGTAGGCATATGTGTATGTTAATGGAACAATGTGAGGACGTATCTTACAGATTTATCTCAAATAATTTTGGCTGTAAGAACTCCAGCTTGGCTTTAAGTGATTGGCCGGTATTCTCGAAGGGTGACTAAAGTTAGTAGGCCTATTGTCTCGAATAATGGCAAGGCCTATTAACTACGTATTTAGTATGCCTACTAACTTTAGTCACCCTTCGAGAATATCGGCCAAAGTGTTAACCCTAAAAAGGACCAATCATGAGGTTTGAACTATTATGAACTTACCCATTATAGTTCCTGTTTTGAAGGATGTTGTTTTGGTGTTTGAGGTAAAAAATATCAAATTTTATTCACAATTCAAAATTATTGTAAAAATAAAAGGAAAACGTACCTGTTGAGCAATTAGTACCGGTGTAACCAGGAACACAGGCACAGGTAAACATGTTTACTTCATCCATACATGTTCCATCATTTAAACAGGGATTCGGAGAACAGTCATCTATATCTGTATTGAGCAAAACATTATTAATTGAGTTAAACCTAAAAAAGAAATTAATTGTGTACCGAAAATTAATGAGTGACATAAATATGTTGTTTTACTATAATGACTAATGTTCCGTTATTGAACATACCATATGAATAGTTTAAGATAGTTGCATCAGTACTTTTGTTTCGGTTCAACATTATTTCAGTGCATATAAAATAACCCTTTTCTGGTTCGAAGGTGAATTATATTGTAAGCAATAGTCCAGTTGAATTAGCTATAAATTCAAATTAATATTCATACCATCAACAATTCGACGTGTCAGACTGTAGAATTAAACATGGGCTCAATTATTTTTTTTCTTATGGTAAAATGGTCAAAAAGACCTCTTAATGATGTGCATGGAGTACAATTACAGTATGTTTTAACATAAAAATTGCTCTAGCCCTATTTGTCAAACACACGCTTTTCAATGAGTTAAAGCTTTTAATTACACTGACTAGATCACTTATTCCAGGTCTACTTTTTATTTTCCTGTTTGCATATTTCCAAAATTTCTTTGGGTTGGTGGCTACCTCCTTCGCTAGTGATCCTTCATAGTTAATACAGTCTTGTCTGGTAACTTTTCTCAAGTGATTACGTATCTTTGCATATTTAGCATGATCCACAATGCTTTCAGTACACAAAAATGTTTTCCATGCTTTACTCTTACTTCTAGATAACCTCAATGCTTTCTTCGATATGTAGGGACTCTTAGTTTTCTTTTATTCTCCTTTGTGGCAAACAGGCACGCACTCTTTTACATTGTTAAGGAATACATATTTATCATTAAAAAATTCAAAGCCATTAAAAGTTTTTAAAGCACAAATTTAAAGGCAAATTTTCTGCGCACCCCTACTTATCTGAATACTTTTATTTTAAAGCCTATGGTCTCAAGAGTCCCCTTTTCAGAAAAAGTGCCCCTTTTCCATCATGACCCCCACTTTCAAATTTGTTCCGCCGCTTCTGTGCTAAGTTAGCTAATTTGTTTAATAGAGTATTCAGCTGATTCCACTTGACATGCTTGAGCGGACTTTGTTCTAAAACTTTTTACATACTACCCTGCACGGTTAGAAGAAAAAAAAATGTTTAAAAAGTTAACCATTCTTGTTTAATATTTAAACATTGTTGTTTAAAACCGGAAATCGAAGTTTTAGAGCCTTAAACAAGACCTGCCTCGATCACAGTTCGTGCTCGGGGCCCGCGTACGGCGAGGGGAATCAGTGATTTTTATAATTTTTCTACAGTACGGTTTGGACTTTTTTTTTACCCCAAGAGGGACTTGGATAGAGACCAGCAATTGTCTCTACCCCTTTACTCCCCGCAAGCTTTTACTCCCGTGCGATGAGTAGAAAAAAAAGAAGATTTTCCAGTAGTCATGCTATAAATGCAGGGGAGCCGGGAAGATGACTCGATGCTCTCGATTTTCCCGGCGTTTTTCCGAACCCAGTAGGCCGTAGAAAACCCGTGGAGTCACCAAAGGGACCCGAGCGGGGTTCTGTCGGTAGCCTGAGGGGCTAGCTCGGCTGGTAACCGAGCGGGCTCCGCCCGTTTTTTTTCCAGTCAGTTCTCCAAATAAAATATCGACAGGCCTCTTTCGATACGGTTCCCGTACGATTCCCCTGTGGCATCCGCCAGAGCCCCTTAAAGGTACCTGATGATTATGTTAACTACCAGAGAGTTAAATTATGTCCTGCAATTTATTTTGTTAATTAATTTATTGTAAGTATTATTGTTTGTTTGTTTGTATTTTGGAAGGGGGAGGGGGTCTGTCGCAGGAAAGACCACTTTGGCCTTTCAAGGTGTTTTATGGAACATGTTTGCTGACATAGCCCTGCTGGAAAGAACACACTCATTCACATTGTGAACACAGTGTGAAAACATAGTTCACACTGTGAAATTGATTTCACAATGTGAAAAAGCCCCAATTTAACATTGTGGAGCACCACAATGTGGAAAACTACACATTGTTCACAATGTGAAAATTGATTTCATAGTGTGAATATACCAGCTCACAGTGTGAAATTGATTTCACAATGTGAAAACGCCCCAACTTAACATTGTGGAGCAGACTTCACAATGTGAAACACAGTGTGATCACACTGTGTTTCACATTGTGAATGAGTGTGTTTTTTCCAGCAGGGAGGCCTATAAGCATCTCATTATTTTTCCCATTTTCTCTCCTAATGTTGGATAATGGGTGTACAAATGAAAATGAGATTTTGATCAAATTCCGTCTCTCAACTATTAGTTTTATGGATAGATCTAATTTATTAATGTAAAACGTTTCGATTTAGAACAACTAAGGCCACATGTCATGAGTTGGGTGGAAAACGCGTTACATGTCCAAGAAATTGTAGAAATGTACATTGTCAAAATCAAACATCTCTAGTTTCTTAGTAGTAATTCAGAAATGTATAAAAGTATATATACATGTATATTGAAAGCAGATATTGAAAGGAAGATGATTAACATATTTTTGTGCCTATATAAGGTGTGTCATAAAAGCTATTCAGAGTGTTACAGGAAAAAATGGTTTGAGAACTTCACAATTTTACCGGCGAATAATTTCTTAATCTTTTCACCAAATCAAGTGAATCATCTTGGATTGTGTTAATAAGACGCTATGCTTCTAAAAATATAAACTTGTAACACAAAATTATTTTTTTCTAACCGAGCTACAGGGTGTCAAAAATGAAAAAAAAAAAATAGTGCAAAAAGGACAGAATCCTGTCTTTTACACTTGAATTACAACTCAAACAAAGTTTATTGCAAGTAATTTGCTTCCACTTAATTGTGTATTTACATGCATGCAAAGAAAATTGCGAAAAATTAACAATTATTGTTATAAAAATGCATGTGATAATTTTTGACGCCTGCAATGCATTCCATTATCATGATTATAATTATACAAATCGTTAATGTTGACTTAACATTCAGACTAAGAATCGCGGCAGTGCGGAAAGACACATACTGAACAGTTCAAAGCTATGTCAAATATAAGAAAAAATGTACCTGTTGAGCAATTAGTACCAGTGTAACCAGGAGCACAGGCACAGGTAAACATGTCAACTCCATCCATACAGGTTCCATCATTTAAACAGGGATTCGGAGAACAGTTATCTATATCTTTATTGGGCAAAACATCTTTTTAGTAAAAGTTTAAATATAATACAATATAATTCACATTAATTGCTGTTGCAATTCAATTGAGAATATTCCGTCAGTGAACATACTCTATGAACGTTATCTTGATGATAATTGTGGACATTTGCTTTTCGTTATCTTAGGGCATAAAGACAGTTTTTGTCTGTTTCCGATGTAAAAATGCATTCTAAATAAACAAATGAGTGGTTTTAGCCAGTCCGTCACATTGATATCAATACCTTGGACAATTCAAACAAGGAATTAGTATTTTTTCATAAAATAAATTATGAGAAATTGCCATTCTGAAACAGGCAATTCAATGAATGTTATGAAATATTCAGTCTGTTATATATGTAGGCCTATATGAGGCCCCACCCCTGAAAAAAATGGACCAATCATGAGGTTTGAACTGTTATGAACTTACCCATTATAGTTCCTGTTTTGAAGGATGTTGTTTTGGTGTTTGAGGTAAAAAATATCAAATTTTATTCACAATTCAAAATTATTGTAAAAATAAAAGGAAAACGTACCTGTTGAGCAATTAGTACCGGTGTAACCAGGAACACAGGCACAGGTAAACATGTTTACTTCATCCATACATGTTCCATCATTTAAACAGGGATTCGGAAAACAGTCATCTATATCTGTATTGAGCAAAACATTATTAATTGAGTGAACCTAAAGGTGAATTATATTGTAAACAATAGTCCAGTTGAATTAGCTATAAATTCAAATCAATATTCATACCATCAACAATTCGACGTGTGAGATTGTAAAATTAAACATGGTCTCAATCAAAGTTTTCTTATGGTAAAATGGTCAAAAAGACCTCTTAATGATGTGCATGGAATACAATTACAGTATGTTTTAACATAAAAATTGCTCTAACCCTATTATTATTATTATTCACTTTATAAGAAGAGTATAAGTATATTCAGAACATGTTAAGAAATGTAACGCCATATGCTATGCACTAACAAAATGATGTTAACACACACAAAAAAACTCATTATTCGAATACTATTGTGATTTTGTTTTACCTAAACAGGATACGTTGGGAACGCAATCTGCAATGAAAAGAAAAACAAAAAGAGGAATAAAATCACAGTTGACAAAAAGCGATGTTGCATTTTTTTTTTTGACAGTCTGATATTTTCATATTTCGAAATGGATTATCCTACGATTAACACGGGAGTGAGGCAGTTAGTTCGTACTTAACCAGCATTCTTCACAACTTATTTATAAATAAGGAGGAATATGAAGTATTAAGTGATTGGCCGGTATTCTCGAAGGGTGACTGAAGTTAGTAGGCCTATTGTCTCGAATAATTGCAAGGCCTACTAACTACGTATTTAGTATGCCTACTAACTCTAGTCACCCTTCGAGAATATCGGCCAAAGTGTTAAGTGAGAAGACATCATTGCAATTTTGGGGGCAAAGAGCACTACTTTCTATTCTTCAAGCCATTGCGTTTTTAAAGTTCCGAGGGTGTTAGCAGAAGGTGTGAAATTGTGTGTGTGTGTGTGTGTGTGTGTGTGTTGTGAATGTTTTTGTGTGTATGTGTGCGTGTGTGTGTGTGTGTGGGGGGGGTGGTAACAAGTGCAAACAATGTTATTTGATGGTCAACTTAGCAATTCTGTATAATTATGTTTCCTGAAAATAGTGGGGTATGTTATGTTATTCCGTAGGACTAAACTGCCAAATTTAATTTCCTGATTGTTTTGGCTTCTAAAGGGTCCCACAAATCAAAAATGGAGGGGGTCAAATTTTCAGACCCCGCCTTCACTTCGTATTGGGTCTTTTAGGGGCGTCATTTTGGCCCAATGTGTAAAGTTTGTATTTTCCTACCTAATTCGCAAATTTTTCTCCAGTTTGTGTGGCAAGTAGTCAAAAATGTCAGAGGAATTCACACTAAATAGTACTGCGTCATGAGTATTTACTTCCTTTACCGTTTAAGGGTCTCAAATTGCACAAGAACTGGGAAAAATGAAGGGCGGATGCATAAAATTCAGAAAAATATGGCGTTTTTATTTCCTTTTGGGCTAGAATGTCAAGATTAATGAGTAAAAATGGTATTAAACATTGAAATAAATAAGAAATAAATGTCAAATACCATTTAAATGGCTATTCAAGCCTATTATAGACTTTTAAAGGTAAAAATATACCCCAATTTAGTATTTTAACAGATGTATATGTTACTTCGACAACAGATGGCGACAAACCCATTTTTTTTTAAATTTTCCAAACATACTTTTAAATATCAACTCCAGATCACTATAAATGCATGTAATCGCATCCACAATTAAAGAGAAATTTATACTTTACAAAGGCGCAGTTTAACAAACAAACCAGCTCGTTTTGTTTTTTCGATTTTGTTGTGTTTTTTTTTTTTACAAATAGATTTAAACAAAAAAAAAAAAAAAAAAAAAAAAAAAACCGTTAGTGACGTTTTTTTGTTATTTTTATTTTAATTTTTTTTAAATTATTGTTACAACTCGATTTGCACTAAATCGGTCTGAAACTCGACAATACCAAAACCAACAAATGGCGCTGTGATATTTTTGTTCACACTTGACACATAACACAACCTTAGTCTTATCTAAAGAATTATTGGTATACAACATGTACAATTTCGGAGTTATATATACATTTTCTAAATGAAATAAATCCAATGGAAAAAGAAAAACACATATTTTGTAGTGTGATTACAGGGAAAGTCTATAAGACCACCAATTAATATTATTTGTTGTAACTATAAAATCCTTCTTGTCAACTGGCTGCCGTCTTGATATCAGTAAGAATACTGATGGCAAATTTTTGTTGGAGTAGCATGACATCATACTTGGTGCCGGAATGCTGACATTTGACTGGAAGACATCGTCTATTTTCCGAACACCATCCATTTCAAAGGAAGAAAGTAATTTGCAATTAGTCTTGTATATGATATATCCTACATAGATTGTGAGGTGTAAATTATAATTGCAACTTCGAAGTAACTTATGTAAGCCTATCTCACCAGGTTCTTTGATCAAAACACAGTTTCTATTTGAGCGATAGTTGTTCTTCTCCTTTTCTCCAATAGTTATTGGACCTGCAGAACAGTATGTGACATATTTAGTTCCTTCAAATTTATAAAGTGTCCACTGTAAAATTTTGTTGGAAGCGAACCCTTATCAACTTCAGAATGACATCCCCATCATCATCACTACCATGAAGTTTAAGTGTAGGCATTAATCGATCCATGTTCAGTTTAAAGTTATTTATGTCTAATTAGATCTCCAAATTAACACCATGAAAAGTGTTTTATTTTGATCAGAGACTTGAACCGTCTTGACCACATCGTGGGGCACTTTTTCTACAAAAAAAAAAGCACTTGAGATCAGAACCTTAAAGAGAAAGGTGTTCGGTTATGAAGTGGGTGCACAGAAAATTTGCCTTCAAATTTATGCTTTTTAAGAATAATGGCTTTGTAATTTATTGATGTTAAACGAAAATTATTGCAAGCGCGAAGCGCGAACTGATTTATTTTTTTAGCTCAAGATTTGAGTTAATTTTGCATTATATACCCTATTTAATATCAGCGAGCGTGAAGCGCATGCCGAAAATAATGAGCTAAAAATTGGAGTTAATTGTGCATTACAGACCCTATTTAGTATCCGCGAGCGTGAAGCGCGAGCCGAAAAATTGGCGTTTTAAAAGACATACATGGAGTAACAAGGGGCACATTTTAGTATTAAAAGTGCCCCTTTTTATTACAAAAATGACATTTTATTAGCTAAGAAAAGAGGCACTTTTAAGGTGGATGACAAAGTGGGGTCAAAGTGCCCTCCTGCCCCGGTTTCGCCGCCTCTGAAGTGAGCCTTTCCGTGGTTGACGATGAAGATGAATACATTCTTGATGGGCGATGTGAGCTTCATGTTTTATATTGGACTAGACTTAGTCACTCTCTATTATTGGGTCTTGAACTGTAATTACACTGGATACAATTACCTAGAGTATCACAAATCCTAAGCAAATAAATACTGAAGAACTAAAAAAAAAAACAACAACAACAAACAACAACAAAACAAAAGAAAAAAGAAAAAAAAAAAAGAAAAAAAGAAATTCACCAGACAGTGGAAGACTGAGGAATAGAAAATAGAGATGGATAATATAATGCCCAATGTGGGGTTTAGTTAGGGGTTCTTTTCGTAAGGTTAGAGCTTTATATTTGTATTCTGTAATAAGAAAAATGTAACGTTTGAATATAATTTTGTATCGATTATATTATAATTTCATAAAATAAACAAATCAAACAAACCATTCCCTTTTTAAAGATATAATTGTGAGTTCTATACTTTTGCGCAATATCTAAGGTGCATGCCAAATTTCATCGTAATTTTATGCCCCGGGTCAAATAAAGATAGTTCAGTATTAAACAAAATGTTTTGTTCTGGTTCTGATATTAGGGTGCTTTCTCTGGACTACGGAGGAGATAATCTAGAACGTTAGCATTATGAAAGGCTTTATTTTCAAAATAGCTCAAACCCCAAACTCCTGCATACTGTTAGTACAGGAAAAGGAGTGTGTAAAACTGGTATTTGCTAGAAACGGCTGGCAAGCGTTTAAATTACAAGTTTTCGTGTGCACAAACGAGGGTTTCCCCTAGCTACAAGAGATAGCTCCCCGTTGTCAAAATCTACAACGCTATTTTGGGGAAATGTACGTTCTCCCAAAACGTAGAACGTATAGGTTCTCAGCGGAGAGTCAGTTATAAACCAATAAGCGAGCGCTTTGATTAGAATGTATACAGGCATTTCCCCCTTTGCTAAAACATAAAAGAAGCATACTTTGAGTTGACGAATCATAATGGCAGGGCGGTAGGTTTATTCTTTTCCATATCAGCAATTTTAGTCAGCTTTTATACGCATAGACGCATTTGACACAATAAAACTTGTATGAAAAAGAAAAACAGGTATCCCAGAAAGTAGCCTTTGATTGAATTCCGTATTGCAACAATAGACGTTACAAATCTCACAAGCAAAGGGAACATGTCGGTTACATGGAAACCTTATTCAAGATTGAAGAATTAGAAACGAGGATTTGGCAGGCATCTTTGAAAATAGGCCCTTTTATGCTAACTTCTAGATAGCTCCCTAAGTCCAGCGAAAGTTCATAATGGCATTATACAGAGGGAAAGAGCACGCATTTAGTTTCCATAAATATGAACGATCTGTTAATATTGCGTTGTTGGGAGATACGTTAGTGTATTTTCTTTATGTTGTACCTGTCTCTTGTGTTTGGCAAATGTGATTGTACCGATCTTCATTCACAACACGATCGTTCTGGGCGGGGGGGGGCGGTTTGTCTTGGTTTCCTATTTTTTTCACCATTCCAATTAAAAACTTCCTTGGGAGATATATTAAGTTTTCAGTTCTATTCTCTCCATATCTACATTTTTTCTTTGCGCAACCCACGCTTCAATGTGTGTATGGGTTTTAAAATCGTTTGCGAAATCAACAAAAACGTTTTAAAACTATTTTTTGTAGTCTAGAAAACGAGGCCTCAGCTCCCATATATTTGGCAAAAGTCTACTGGTACCCATGAGTCACATTGTTGCTTTAACAATGACTTTCGGCTGCTGAAAGCATAATCTAGTCTTATATAAAAACTCATGTTTTTTTTAGATTCAGATTCATTTCGGTTTGATTCAAAAACAGTCTTCGTTAAAAACAGTTCGAAGCGTCTGATGCAACAAGATTACAATGTACGCAATTCCAAGATAATCAAAAAACAAATTAATATACGATACAATTGATATACGACCGAGAGAACAATAAACCCAACAGTAACGACTAAGCATTTAGACTTTGGAACAAAAATTACGCCAAAGATAAAGCGAGAACAAAATGCAATAGATAACGTTATTATTATACTTGCTAGCATTATCAATCACTGTTATCATGTACATATTATTATTATTTTTTTTTTTTCTAATCTTATATTATTCATCATTCATATTCTAAATATAAGTAAATCAAAATTAATAGAGTATAAAGATAACGCATCTAAGGTTGGCCTAAAGTATTTAATCAAAGAGAATGCTCGAACAGTAAACAATATTCTGTAAACAGAATAAATCAAAATCCGAGTATGTTTAAAGCTAGATATCATAAATTATGGCATTTTCTTAATGTTTAAAAGCCGTAATTTGAGATTTTTTTGAATAGGAGTAGTTCATTAACCGATAGACACCGAGTTAAATTGTGATCAATATTGGAAAAATATATATTACATTGCTAAGTTGGGATAACCGGTTATAAATCTATTAACAAAAAAAAATGGGTTGAATGCATATAATAAGAAATGCATTAAAATAATACAAGCAAAAGGTCAGTGGCAAGAAGACCAAGAATAATACGTTAGAAGCTACATACTGGAATTTAGTATTCGGGTTAAGGAGGGAACTGCAGAGTTCATATATCGTTGTATTTTACAACGTGGCATTTGTAGTTGATGAGCATTTCTGAGTTCCGAGCTACGATTTGACATGCTTTGACGAGTGGCCGGTAACATGTCCCGATGACGATCCGATTTCAGGATACCGCGTCCAAATCGCAGGAGAAGATCCTTTCTGCGCTCACTCAACATAGGCAACTTAAAACGAGTAAGCCGCTGTGTGTATGAGAGGTTAGACGGGTACACTATGAAACAAAGAGCACGCTTCTGGATCCGTTCAATTGCATCACTTTGCTTCTTCGTGATTCCTGAGCCCCAGACAGGGACAGCAAACTCTACAAGAGGAAGGATGTAAGCTTTATAGATGGTGACAAGATCATTCTCTTTGACTCCAGATTTCTTGAGAACACACAGAATGTAGAGTGTCCGCGCAGCCCGTGAGATCATCTGTTGGACCTGATTGTCCCATTTTAGATTTGAACGAATCGCTACGCCGAGGAGCGTCAGACACTCAACACGTTCAAGATGAGCATCTGCGATGGTGATGTCCAACATGGGAGGAGGGTCCTTCAAGAAAGAGACTTGCATGACTTTACATTTCTCTGGCTTTGGAGTGACGTCATTCAATACGCACCATTCCCTGAGCTCATCAACGTGATCCTGAATGGAACTTTGTTGGGTCTTGGGTAGTACTTCAACCAAACTTAAGTCGTCGACGTACTTCCATCTATAAGATGTAGATATGGCAGCATCGTTAACCAGAGAAAGGAAAAGGATCGGTCCCAACTTAGTACCCTGAGGCACTCCGCATGAGAGGCTCTTCGGGCTAGATGTCTGCCCCTGGTGTCGAACCACCTGATGACGGTCGGACAGAAAACTGCAAATAGTTGGTATTATTGAAGAATCAACTCCCAGCTGTATCAACTTCTCAATAACCTTAGAATGGTTCACAAGATCAAAAACCCTAACCCTAACCCTAACCCCAAACCCCTCGATAATTTGGAAACCATTGATCTTATATACAGTGGTGGCCAAAATTATTAGAACACCAAGTAAATTTAAATAATTTCAGTTGTTTTCATTCAGTTGACCATTAAAATACCTTTAAAATGCCTGGAATGTCTACAAAAGTCATTGTTATACTTAAAAAACTAAATAACATAGTCATTCGTTGCGAACTCGACCCCAACTCGCCCCCAAATCGCCCTTTTCGTGTTACGCTACCAATTGTAAAATCTTAAAAATCTTGCCCATATCAGGACCAAAATGTCATAACGTTAAAAATATCAAGTCTCTCCTTACAAAAGTATACATTTTCTGAAAGGAAATTTCATGAGAATGTCAAAAATGTCACTCACAATACGATAGGGTGAAGTAGTAACATGTTCTGTGGGAGTTTTTTTAATTATTTGTGAGGGGCCCCAAATTTTTAATTTAGAGCCCCCATTTAAGTCTCTCTTTCCTCTGACCCTTAATATTTCATTATATTTGAATTGCTCATGAAATGTCCTTCTAAAAAATATACATTTACAAGGAGTGTCTTTATTTAATGAAAAAATAGTCTTAACCTTCAATGGGCATGGTTATTTTGGTCATCTCAACACCAAGGGAAGGAGCAAATCCACCCCTCCCCATTTGACCAAATTTTCTGAAACTTTACAGGTATTTGAGCTATATTAGAATGAATAAGCCTGCTAAGTTTCATGCTTCTATCTCAAATACTTTTTGAGCCATCGGCATATGTAATTGGCATTTTACTTTTTTACATTTGGACTACATGTTTAATACACAAGTCTATGGGGAAACCAAAAGCGCATAGCGCAACTATTTTTAATGGTGCGCATTACCAGATGGTCGAAACTATATAAATTTGGTATAAACATATACGTTACACCCTGTGCTAAAAAGTCATGAAAGCTCATGGCACACACAAGATATCTTTAATCTGATTTCGGCAAATGAACTAGGGCATTGGTAATCCCATAGACTTTGTGTAGGTTCAGGTGTTCTAATAATTTTGGCCACCACTGTATATGGTAGCTTGTTGTCGTTTTTTATTTTTTTTTGCTTTTTGTTGTTGTGTAGTTTCTGTTTTTGTTTTGTTTTGTTCTCCCCCCCTTTTTTTTAAAGGTTTTATTTCCATCATAATAAGGACATTATGCTAAAAAGAAATGACTAATATTACAACTTGTATAGATATTGGCGGGTGCGATATTGCCTTAAGAATGTGAAATATCAACTTTCTATTATTTCTGATCCACTCATGCATTTAAAGTGTCCAATAGATGATATTTGAGAGAATTTTTTAATTATTTTCACAAACGTGTTTGTCGCCATCTGGTGTTGAAGTACGATTTCAAGGGATAATCCATGCTTATTAATATATTTAACTCAAGCTAGAAATTGTTATATTGATGATGTAAGATATATGTGCTTCAACTATACAACTTGAACTACAACTGTATGGTTACAAAGTGTCTTTTCAATTCGAAATTTTAGCTCAAACTAAGGAAATTGACTCGTTTTTAAACATAGTCATTTTTAAAAGGATATTTTTTTTTATATTTCTTCACAAAATGACCCCCATTGAGTAAAAATAATATTTTTTTTGGAATGAAATGTCACTAAGAATGAACTAGTATGACATTTCTGTAACTGTAGATTAAAAATTGTATTCGAAATTTGATTTGAGGAGGAATACAAGGCATTTTATTATTGGGACAATATGTCGCCCCCTAAAGGGCCCCCAGGAAATGATGGAGGGGTGTGAAAATTATGACCCCATAAATTTCTTATAACTTGGACCCTAATGAACCTAAAAATGCAAAAATATTAATTTTGGCGTTAAAATCGCACGAGAGATGTTTAAGTGACATACCATACCCCACTAAAAGGTGGACACTGCAGCCTTATGTTCTTGTGGCTCGACCACCCGAGATCTAGTAATCCAATCATACATGAAGTCTTATGATAGTCATCAACTGGTAATTGGAAATATACATCGTATGTTCCTGTGTATACATAGTGATATGGGTAATTGCAATTTGTATATCCCATAATTATATTGCTGTTGGTTTTAAATCCTAAACTCACTTCTATTCTACAGACCTACGGTACCTTTGAATTTTTGCACTTGATTGAGAATAGCAATAAGTCCTCGAAACGTTGTGCTTCAAAATGAACATACATCCTTTTCAAAACAGGTGATTAAACTGTTATTCATTATTAAAGAATTATATAAAGATCAGATTTTGTATGTAAAAGTAAAAGATAAACTTACCGCAAAATCTACCAGTGTATTCATCAGCACATGTACAAGTAAACATGTTTACTTTATCCATACATGTTCCATCATTTAAACAGGGATCCGAAGCACATTCATTTATATCTGTATCGAGCAAAACAGCATTTGAGTAAAAGTTAGAATATAAAACGAGATAATTACTGTTTCAATTTAATTCAGTGATTGTACTCTATGAACGTTATTTTGATGATAATTGTGAATTTGCTTTTCATTATTAATAGGGCATAAAGACAATTTTTTCTGTTTCTGCGGCAAAATGTATCGTAAACAAATAATTCAGTGGTTTTTAACATACAAGAAAAAGAAATTTACCTGTTGAGCAAGTATTGTCAGTGTAACCAGCAGCACAGGCACAGGTGAACATGTTTACTCCATCCATACATGTTCCATAATTTAAACAGGGATTTGGAGCACATTCATTTATATCTGCATCGAGCAAATCAGCATTTAAGTAAAAGGTTAAGTATATCATAATACAATTTTACATTTCTCGCTCTTTCGATTTGATTGAGAACTTCGCGTTAGTGAACGTACTCTGTGAACAGTTGTTGATAGTCTAGACTTTATTTTCGTTAAAAATAGGGCATAACTGGTTAAATACAATACATGATGCAAGATTTATTATTCTGAAACGGGTACTCTAATGAACATGATTAAATTTAATCACTCTTCACTTAAAACGCAGACCATTTTCCATTATATTTATAAAAATTGTTTAATGTTGACTTTACATTCAGACTAAGAATCGCGGCAGTGCGGAAAGACACATATTGAATCGTTCAAAACTATTTCAAATATAAGAAAAAAATGTACCTGTTGAGCAATTAGTACCAGTGTAACCAGCAGCACATGTACAGATAAACATGTTTACCTCATCCATACATGTTCCATCATTTGCACATGGATTCGTAGCACATTCATCTATATCTGTATTGAGCAAAAAAAAAAAAAAAAAGCATTTTAGTAAAAGGTTATACGAAATTCACATCACTATTGTTTCAATTTTAATTGAGAATATTTCGCCAATGAACGCACTTTTAGATGTTTGTATATTGTAGGCTTTTCATTTTGTTATCAATTTCATGCGCGAATTTTGGGGGCCCTCGGGGGCCGCACCCCCCCCCCCTCCCCCGGTAGGCGCTCAAAAGGGCGTCTTTAAAAAAAACATAAAGGGGCGCCAAAACGGCGAGAGAGAATAAATAATAACAATAATTATTATAAAAAAAAAATAAAAAAATCGTAAGAAAATTTCCGTTAATACCCTGATCGACCCTCTAAACCCACCCCTATGACTTCTGTTTCACCTTACAAACAGATATCGCTGTTCTTTGCACATGATTAGACGCTGTATAGTTATTAACGGAGTTGCAAGAAATCTTGATTCAAAGGAGAATAGTTTATAGACAATATACTGAAAATTGACTCTCGAGATGGGCAAGTCCAATGCATCAGTAGGACGCAAAGTCAAAGGATAGAGTCAAAACAAAATACCGGTAACTCAGCCAGGGTGACTGGCAGAGACGTAGTACGAGGCAAAACCCGGGCACTTTGTCATGGCATGAGCGACAGGAACCCCCGACTCGGACGGCCAATATTACCTTATCGCTGGGAATGCCGAAGCTGAGCAGGCCTGGGTCGAGCTCCACCCGGCGAGTCACTTTTATCATCGGGTTAACTTATGTTAGTTCTAACCCCACAAACATGTCATTCCCCACCCTTGTGACAGGATTGAACTCTTTAGCAATAAATTCAGTCGAGCTACCTGGCTGTGGGGTCGTTAGTAGGTTACAGGTAAACCGATCAGCCCCCATCGCCTTCGGTGACGGGGCAGTGTATAGTTAGGCACCAGGGGGCACCTGTAGCACCGGGATGCTGCCACGGTACGGGCTGCCGCGATTGAAGGCGCCTGGTGCTTTCGGGTCGTTCAGAAATAAATCCATATCTCAGGGAGTTTTAGTACTAGTTCCTTCTGAGGCCCTTCCTAAAACCTCTTAGGCTGGCTCAAACCGGGCCTCGCCTTTATCCCCACAAGGTTAATTCTTAAGCGCAAACAAACCAGAAGACCAAAGAAAAGAAAGAAAGAAAAGAACAAAATTGATAAAATAAAAAAATGGAAAGGGAAATAGACTATTCGATTTTGGCTCCCTTTTGAATTGATTGAAATTATTTTCCACATCATTATTCATATATGCATGCGAATTTCACTTTTAAAAGCGGAAATGTTACAGAAGAGGAGAATATTAACATGGAATGTGGCAGATATGGGAAAGTCAAGGCAACAGAAAAGAAAAGAAAAGAAAAACAACAATTTTTTTAAGTAAGAAGAAGATGACTTCAGTTGAGGGGAAGAAAGATAAAAGAGGTTGGTTTCTCACACAAAATACGATTTTATATATAGGGCCAAGTGATTGTTGCCAGGTCATAGACGATTAGTAATTACACAATGTGTTTTCATCGTGTCAAATAATGAGTAAGGCCACATGTCATGAGTTGGGTGGAAAATGCGTTACATGTCCAAAAAATTGTAGAAATGTACATTGTCACAGTCAAACATCTCTAGATTCTTAGTAGTAAGTCAGACATGAATAAAAGTATATATATTGAAATCAGAGATTGAAAGGAGGATGATTAACATATTTTTGTGCCTGTATAAGGTGTGTCATAAAAGCTATACAGAGTGTTACAGGAAAAAATGGTTTGAAAAACTTCACAATTTTACCGGCGAATAATTTCTTAATCTTTTCACCAATGAAATGAATCATCGTGGATTGTGTACATAAGACGCTATGCTTCTAAAAAATCTAAACTTGTAATAGGCCTACAAAATTATTATTTCTAACCGCGGTACAGGGTGTCAAAAAGAAGAAAAAATAGTGCAAAAAAGGCAGAAATCCTGTCTTTTACACTTGGATTACAACTCAAACAAAGTTTATTGCCAGTAATATGTTTCCACTTGATTGTGTTTATACATGCATGCAAAGAAAATGGCGAAAAAATGACAGTTATTGTTATAGAATTGCATGTGACAATTTTCGATCCCTGCAATGCATTGTCTATGAGGATGTATGCATTAAGTCTGTTTTAATTGATTAATTAATTGATTAAATGACTTTTGACAAATCTTCTTCACATTTAACTAAAACCACATAAATTCCCAAAAGAATGATGTATCACTCAACCCATAATACCAATTTGCTACAAAGATATAACACAGCAAACAATAAGAAAGTAACAAAAATGGGAATTCCCTATGCTTTAACACGTGCCTCCATCGTAGGATCCTCCACTGTAGGATCCTCCACCCCTTATCCTACTCCACTAAAAGTATCTTTGTATTAAAACTATGAGCATAACGAAACTGAAACTTCATAGACATGTAGCCTGATAAATTATCTACAATATGAATTATTGCACAGCTTATGACTACATCATTTTGTATTATAGGGTAGATGTAGGGAATACCGGCCACTTAAGCTCATTTGCTTAATTAGCACATGAAAACAATAAAATCACAAAAGAAAAATTCTCATTGCTTAGCTATATCATTCAACTTTATTTTCCAAAAAATTGAGGTAATAAAATATTTCTTGAGGCAGTTATATGCAAATAATGACGTCATCGTAAATTGTCCGGCATTCCTACAGTGTAGGAAATACGGACAGTATGTTTTTACCTTTTTTTTGTATAAAGATCTGTCTGGAAGCACTGATTTGAATGTAAACCATCAACTTAACATGTTTGTATTGATTTTTTAATAACATTATTCATTTTTAGAAGATTATATGCATTTTACTACAAATTTCAAAACACTCAGAATAACTTTACATCTCATGTTGATCATGACATATCACAATATAATAAAGAGAAATAGACATTTCAAAATTGTCAAACAATTTAATAAATAAATAGAATACATTATATATGCAACTTACTATTTGATCTACATGCTTAGCAACCAACCCGGAAGTAAAACAAACAACCGTCCATTGGTGGTGTCCGGTTTTCCCTACACAAAAATGACTGACTAGCACTTTTCAAAACACTGCCACCCCAATACACGCCTTTTACAGTGCAACTTTCCATACACGTTTGGCCCACCCTCCACACATGTACATAATGCATGAAATAGAGGTCATGCCCCAATTCTATTTTTGTACCATCACATTCTCTAAAATGTCAATTTTACATCAGGCCATTTTTCAGACTGCAAATTTTCCTACCTTGACAGATTGTGGTAGTTTCTCGGAGATTTCTCACTTGTTGTTGTCGAATACAGCATTCAACTTCCAGACAGACCACCTGACCAATAGATCCGGTTTCAGAACTCATTGATCTTATGTTGGCAGCTAGGGCTGGACATGTGGTGACCGTCCGATATTCCCTACTGTCCGGTATTCCCTACATCTACCCTATGTGAAAAAATGTGATAATTTTCCCTCCAAAATGTAACGCCTCCACCCTTTTACTATACCCCAACTTGTGACACATGACCCTAAATAAAAAAAAAATAAAATAAAAAATAATCAATAAATAAGAAAAAAAAAAAAAATATTTTATTTTTTTTTTAGGGCATGTGTCACAAGTTGGGGTATAGTAAAAGGGTGGAGGCGTTACATTTTGGAGGGAAATTATCACATTTTTTCACATAGGGTAGATGTAGGGATACCGCGACAGTAGGAATATCGGACGGTCACCACATGTCCAGCCCTAGCTGCCAACATAAGATCAACTGAGTTGAAATACCGGCATCTATTGGTCAGGTGGTCTGTCTGGAAGGTTGATGCTGTATTCGACAACAACAAGTGAGAAATCTCCGAGAAACTACCACAATCTGTCAAGGTAGGAAAATTTGCAGTCTGAAAAATGGCCTGATGTAAAATTGACATTTTAGAGAATGTGATGGTACAAAAATAGAATTGGGGCATGACCTCTATTTCATGCATTATGTACATGTGTGGAGGGTGGGCCAAACGTGTATGGAAAGTTGCACTGTAAAAGGCGTGTATTGGGGTGGCAGTGTTTTGAAAAGTGCTAGTCAGTCATTTTTGTGTAGGGAAAACCGGACACCACCAATGGACGGTTGTTTGTTTTACTTCCGGGTTGGTTGCTAAGCATGTAGATCAAATAGTAAGTTGCATATATAATGTATTCTATTTATTTATTAAATTGTTTGACAATTTTGAAATGTCTATTTCTCTTTATTATATTGTGATATGTCATGATCAACATGAGATGTAAAGTTATTCTGAGTGTTTTGAAATTTGTAGTAAAATGCATATAATCTTCTAAAAATGAATAATGTTATTAAAAATCAATACAAACATGTTAAGTTGATGGTTTACATTCAAATCAGTGCTTCCAGACAGATCTTTATACAAAAAAAGGTAAAAACATACTGTCCGTATTTCCTACACTGTAGGGAATGCCGGACAATTTACGATGACGTCATTATTTGCATATAACTGCCTCAAGAAATATTTTATTACTCAATTTTTTGGAAAATAAAGTTGAATGATATAGCTAAGCAATGAGAATTTTCTTTTGTGATTTTATTGTTTCATGTGCTAATTAAGCAAATGAGCTTAAGTGCCGGTATCCCTACATCTACCCTATAATACAAAATGATGTAGTCATAAGCTGTGCAATAATTCATATTGTAGATAATTTATCAGGCTACATGTCTATGAAGTTTCAGTTTCGTTATGCCATAGTTTTAATACAAAGATACTTTTAGTGGAGTAGGATAAGGGGTGGAGGATCCTACAGTGGAGGATCCTACGATGGAGGCACGTGTTAAAGCATAGGAATTCCCATTTGTTACTTTCTTATTGTTTGCTGTGTTATATCTTTGTAGCAAATTGGTATTATGGGTTGAGTGATACATCATTCTTTGGGAATTTATGTGGTTTTAGTTAAATGTGAAGAAGATTTGTCAAAAGTCATTTAATCAATTAATTAATCAATTAAAACAGACTTAATGCATACATCCTCATAGACAATGCATTGCAGGGATCGAAAATTGTCACATGCATTCTATAACAATAACTGTCATTTTTCGCCATTTTCTTTGCATGCATGTATAAACACAATCAAGTGGAAACATATTACTGGCAAAAACTTTGTTTGAGTTGTAATCCAAGTGTAAAAGACAGGATTTCTGCCTTTTTTGCACTATTTTTTCTCTTTTTGACACCCGTACCGCGGTTAGAAATAATAATTTTGTAGGCCTATTACAAGTTTAGATTTTTTAGAAGCATAGCGTCTTATGTACACAATCCACGATGATTCATTTCATGGTGAAAAGATTAAGAAATTATTCGCCGGTAAAATTGTGAAGTTTTTCAAACCATTTTTTCCTGTAACACTCTGTATAGCTTTTATGACACACCTTATACAGGCACAAAAATATGTTAATCATCTCCTTTCAATCTCTGATTTCAATATATATACTTTTATTTCATGTTCTGACTTACTACTAAGAATCTAGAATGTTGACTGTGACAATGTACATTTCTACAATTTTTTGGACATGTAACGCATTTTCCACCCAACTCATGACATGTGGCCTTACTCATTATTTGACACGATGGAAACACATTGTGTAATTACTAATCGTCTATGACCTGGCAACAATCACTTGGCCCTATATATAAAATCGTAATGTGTAGAAAACCAACCTCTTTTATCTTTCTTCCCCTCAACTGAAGTCATCTTCTTCTTACTTAAAAAAATTGTTGTTTTTCTTTTCTTTTCTTTCTTGTTGCCTTGACTTTCCCATATCTGCCCACATTCCATGTAATATTCTCCTCTTCTGTAACATTTCCGCTTTAAAAGTGAAATTCGCATGCATATATGAATAATGATGTGGAAAATAATTTCAATCAATTCAAAAGGGAGCCAAATCGAATAGTCTATTTCCCTTTCCATTTTTTTATTTTATCAATTTGTTCTTTTCTTTCTTTCTTTTCTTTGGTCTTCTGGTTTGTTTGCGCTTAAGAATTAACCTTGTGGGGATAAAGGCGAGGCCCGTTTGAGCCAGCCTAAGAGTTTTAGGAAGGGCCTCAGAAGGAACTAGTACTAAAACTCCTGAGATATGGATTTTATTCTGAACGACCCGAAAGCACCAGGCGCCTTCAATCGCGGCAGCCCGTACCGTGGCAGCATCCCGGTGCTACAGGTCCCCTGGTGCCTAATATACACTGCCCCGTCACCGAAGGCGATGGGCTGATCGGTTTACCTGTACCTACTAACGACCCCACAGCCAGGTAGCTCGACTGAATTTATGCTAAAGAGTCAATCCTGTCACAAGGGTGGGAATGACATGTTGTTGGGGTTAGATAAACATAAGTTAACCCGATGATAAAAGTGACTCGCCGGGTGGAGCTCGACCAGGCCTGCTCAGCTTCGGCATTCCCAGCGATAAGGTAATATGGCCGTCCGAGTCGGGGGTTCCTGTCGCTCATGCATGACCAAAGTGCCCGGGTTTTGCCTCGTACTACGTTTCTGCCAGTCACCCTGGCTGAATTACCGGTATTTTGTTTTGACTCTATCCTTTGACTTTGCGTCCTACTGATGCATTGGACTTGCCCATCTCGAGAGTCAATTTTCAGTATATTGTCTATAAACTATTCTCCTTTGAATCAAGATTTCTTGCAACTCCGTTAATAACTATACAGCGTCTAATCATGTGCAAAGAACAGCGATATCTGTTTGTTAAGGTGAAACAGAAGTCATAGGGGTGGGTTAGAGGGTCGATCAGGGTATAACGGAAATTTTCTTACGATTTTTTTATTTTTTTATAATAATATTTTATTATTTATCTCTCTCGCCGTTTTGGCGCCCTTTATGTTTTTTAAAAGACGCCCTTTTGAGCGCCTACCGGGAGGGGGGGGGGGGTGCGGCCCCCGAGGGCCCCCAAAATTCGCGCATGAAATTGATAACAAAATGAAAAGCCTACAATATACAAACATCTAAAAGTGCGTTCATTGCGAAATATTCTCAATTAAAATTGAAACAATAGTGATGTGAATTTCGTATAACCTTTACTAAAATGCTTTTTTTTTTTTTTTGCTCAATACAGATATAGATGAATGTGCTCGAATCCATGTGCAAATGATGGAACATGTATGGATGAGGTAAACATGTTTATCTGTACATGTGCTGCTGGTTACACTGGTACTAATTGCTCAACAGGTACATTTTTTTCTTAATTAAATAGTTTTGAACGATTCAATATGTGTCTTTCCGCACTGCCGCGATTCTTAGTCTGAATGTAAAGTCAACATTAAACAATTTTATAAAATATAATGGAAAATGGTCTGCGTTTTAAGTGAAGAGTGATTAAATTAATCATGTTCATTGAGTACCCGTTTCAGAATATAAATCTTGCATCATGTATTGTATTTAACCAGTTATGCCCTATTTTAACGAAAATAAAGTCTAGACTATCAACAACTGTCACAGAGTACGTTCACTACGCGAAGTTCTCAATCAAATCGAAAGAGCGAGAAATGTAAAATTGTATTATGATATACTTAACCTTTTACTTAAATGCTGATTTGCTCGATGCAGATATAAATGAATGTGCTCCAAATCCTGTTTAATTATGAACATGTATGGATGGAGTAAACATGTTCACCTGTGCCTGTGCTGCTGGTTACACTGACAATACTTGCTCAACAGGTAAATTTCTTTTTCTTTGATTGTTAAAAACCACTGAATTATTGTTACGATACATTTTGCCGCAGAAACAGAAAAAATTGTCTTTATGCCCTATTAATAATGAAAAGCAATTCACAATTATCATCAAAATAACGTTCATAGAGTACAATCACTGAATTAAATTGAACAGTAATTATCTCGTTTTATATTCTAACTTTTACTCAAATGCTGTTTGCTCGATACAGATATAAATGAATGTGCTTCGGATCCCTGTTTTAAATGATGGAACATGTATGGATAAAGTAAACATGTTTACTTGTACATTGCTGATGAATACACTGGTAGATTTTGCGGTAAGTTTATCTTTTACTTTTACATACAAAATCTGATCTTTATATAATTCTTATAAAATGAATAACAGTTTAATCACCTGTTTTGAAAGGATGTATGTTCATTTTGAAGCACAACTTTCGAGGACTTATTGCTATTCTCAATCAAGTGCAAAAATTCAAAGGTACCGTAGTTTGTAGAATAGAAGTGAGTTTAGGATTAAAACCAACAGCAATAAATTATGGGATATACAAATTGCAATTACCCATATCACTATGTATACACAGGAACATACGATGTATATTTCCAATTACCAGTTGATGACTATCTAGAACTTCATGTATGATTGGATTACTAGATCTCGGTGGTCGAGCCACAAGAACATAAGCTGCAGTGTCCACCTTTTAGTGGGGTATGGTTGTCACTTAAACATCTCTCGTGCGATTTTAACGCCAAATTAATATTTTGCATTTTTAGGTTCATTAGGGTCCAAGTTATAAGAAATTATGGGGTCATAATTTTCCACCCCTCCATCATTCTGGGGGCCCTTTAGGGGGCACATATTGTCCCAATAATAAAATGCCTTGTATTCCTCCTCAAATCAAATTTCGAATACAATTTTTAATCTACAGTTACGAATGTCATACTAGTTCATTCTTAGTGACATTCATTCCAAAAAAAATATTATTTTTACTCAATGGGGTCATTTTGTGAAGAAATATAAAAAAAATATCCTTTTAAAAATGACTATGTTTAAAAACGAGTCAATTC
>CALNVZ010000059.1:136948-155853 GCA_940671915.1 Paracentrotus lividus
GTGATCTACATCTCACCGAACGGATGGATGATATCGATATACGTCTATTTACTTCACATGGGTTACCGATGTGTTCTTGGCTATGAAAATCATTATTATGAAATTATGCAAGGTGGGGATCCATTTTTCTCAAGTAGTTTAAGGAGCTTGACCCCAACGAACGTTAAATTTCTGAGGCTGACGCATGTTCATACAACGAAGCATGTCCATACATTGCTTAATTAACTAGTCAGTCATATCCACCTAAGCCATGGGACGATCATTGCCGTTGAGCTGGAATGTAAATTATTTCGAACGGCAGCTACGTTTGAGACTCATGCCCTTGCCAGACCTATCACTAACAATTTGACGAGTTTTTATCTGTATGGCTCAGTTATATTAATGTAGAATACTGAGATGTAGATTGAATTACATGGACGTGGACTGGTGCTTGTCTTACGCGAGTTTCATTTACTCTCCGCGACTCGAACAGACCATTAAAAAAAATAGATTAATTAATGATAAAAAAAATTAATAAGCCTTTGGTCATGGCACTGTATGCTGGTTTGCTTTGCAGAAGAATAGTTTCATGAATGATGTTATATTACCAAAAATCCAACTTTCTGAAATCACGGAGAGATTTTGTGCAACACTGATCTGCTTCCTTTCTGCGTTAAGTTTTCTTGTAGAACCTGCCTAAGTTGTCTTCTTCTTGTTTAGACAGTAATGTTAGACATGTTAGGGGAGTTAATGTTACTACAGAGGAATCAGCTTGGCGTGCATCAAATCCAGTTATTAATTGCTCATGACACTCAGCCGGATAAGGGAAGCTATTGGTCCCGAGCTGAGAATCAATTAGAACGGATTTATAGGTAGAACCATGGTTGCTCAAATCCTGGATCAATGAAGAGGTAAAACTGAACAAAATGCCTGCAGTGCTGACTTTGTCGATGTCAAGAAAGCTTTCGATTCCATCCATCGAAAGAAGATGATGAAAAATGTCTACGGTATACCATCATGACCATCAAATCCATGATCAAATCTACTAAATACCATTGACAACGTGTACACTGTTAAACTCAAGGGCTAAAGTTGTGACACCAAATGGAGAGATGGAAGAATTCAACATTCTTGCTTGCACAATAGTCTTCACAATAGTTCTTGAGTATGCACTTAGACTAAGAGAGATAGCTATAGAGGACTCTAAATACCTTGGGTCATAGGTAAATTACAAGAGTCTGATGTCACGATCAGATGGACAATACCACGAGAATAAAATGAGTGCCATCTGGAAGTCAATCTTGTCTTGAGGAATCAAATTATAGGCTTAAGATAATGCTGATGGTTATTGCTTTCGACACTCAGAGTTGGCGCCAGCCAGTCTTATATCTTTGGGACCTAACGCAGGAAGTGTTGTATACAACACAAGACGTACCCGATAGATTATCATATTACAGAGTTGCAACTTGGCACAGACAGGCTGAAAACTGCATGCGTAACCAGTAAAAGGATAACTCGAGGAATTCGTGTGCTAGGTCTCGGCAGTTTAGCCGGCCTGGGTAGGTAGGGCTGTAGGTATAGACCTCTAGCTCTTGAAAGCACCCTTTTACGTCAGCTTGTTTCACGGGTTATTCTGCTCTAGGTCAAGACTGACAAGAGGCAGTGATGGTACAAACATTTCGTTATGAGGAGAGTGAAAACCCATTTTCAAAGCACAAGGGAATTAGTGACAATTGCTCTGCCTTATAACGTCAACTCAAGTTCTAGAATAGACTTAGTCGTACATCCTGCTCAAGATATCTCGTTCTTTGGTATCTATGTCCTAGATCTCGTTGAGAAAGAGAAATTGCCTTCTTATTTTGGCAGATTCCAAAAAAGAACTCGGTTTCCTAAGGGGAAAACAATCTATAATCATTATTCGTGGTGGTACTGTAAGATCACGATAATTAATGTATCTGACACAGTATACGACACAAGATTCTGTAGCTGTGCCTCTATTATTTTAGGTAAAGGTCTCCTCACCCGAAAGAAAATCTGTAACCTCATTGGCGGATCATTTCAATACAGCATGGTCAGTTTAGAATTTGAAGTGTCGTACGCTGGAGTTGTAGGAAATCAGTTGTAGAACTTGCATTTTCGTGAAACTCAGGCAAGGGATCCTTCGATCAGGACACTATAGCCTCGGTGAGAGATGCTCTATTGCTGACCCAGTCACGAGAGATTCGCAGAGTTTCCAAAAAAAGCAACATCTATTAGTGAAAATCGTCCCGTAGCCATGTTATATTCAAATGTTGGCGCTTGTAATACCTGAATGGAATATACCTTCAGATCAGGTCAGGTAATGACCATTTATATGCCTACCCGTTTCTTTTTCTGCCAAATCTGTCACGGAACGCTTGACGGGGCTGAGAAATGATATCCCTGTGAGTAAATCGTGACTTAGGCATTGTCTTCAATTGATTAAGGAGGCACTCCATTACAGCCGGTGTTCGAATGACGTTTAAGATGAAATTGAAGGAACCACCTGACACCCTTCTTCTCCCGCTGAATCTTCACTTTTATCCTAAATAGTTTGCTAAATAATCTTTGTTTATATACACCTTTGATATGATACTAATGTTGACAACGTAAAAACACCCAAGTAAAAAACAAAAAACAAATAAAATATATCAATATAACGAAGACTTTGATTGATTTACATGTAGATTTTAATCACTTATGCATCGGTAATGAAAAGGGGGAATGGGAGGTAGTAGTAAAAAGGTTGTTAGAGAAGTGTAACGGGAGTGAAATAGAAAGATAAGGAGAAGGAGAAGGAGAATAAAGTGACATATAAAGAGATTTTTTGGTACAAATTAGTTTTTGCCCCTAAAGAAGGAAAAACAAATCTTAGAATGAAAACAATAGGCTAATGCTTCCCAGATTCCATATAAAAAGGGCACTAGATACAATGTTGGTACCTTAGCAACTGGGGATGCTCCCCAGGGAGTGGAAGATTGTGCACTGTAAAGTGCGGGATCGAAAAATGAATCCAATGACGCGGGTAATAATATACTGTAAAGCGCTTTTGGTCTCTAACAGGTAAAGCGCTTTATAGAAACCCGGTATTTATTATTATTATTATTATTTAATTTAACTGAAGTCCCTCATTGCAGCTATATACATATTCTTGAAATGGACGTATGTTTATGAAAATCAGAGGGGCGGCATCCGTGCTGATGATCATGATTATTCGCCAACAGACATGCACAAGCTTTGGCAAGATCATAATGCATCGAGCTCGTAACTTCCTTCTTTTATCTCTTCCTCCATTAACCATCATCAGGAACCGCGGAGCATTTTTGTAAGTGGAGGGGCTGAGTAGAAAGTGGGGGGGGGGCTGAACAGGCTATAAATTACAAATGTATGGTCATTTTTGCGTTTTTGTACATGGTTGCTGAAAAAAAAAGGTGGGGGAGGGGGGGGGGGGGGCTGAAGCCCCCCAGCCCCCCCCCCCGGCTTCAACGGCCCCTGATCATAGCGGAAACATCATGTACTACATCCATTATGTACCAACCAATACGTTTTGTTTTCGTAAATCAATGAAATATTGATTAACTGCAGGGGCCGCGGAGCCGGGGGGGGGGGGGGGCTGCAGTCCCCTCCCCACTTTTTCAGCCAACGTGTACAAAAATGCAAAAAATGACCATACATTTTGTGATTTTTAGCCTGTTTAGCCCCCCCCCCCCCCACTTTGGTTCAGCCCCTCCACTTTCAAAATCGCTTCCGCGGCCCCTGATCTGGACAGTCTGATATAGAAAACGACACGGGGTGGTTAAGTGTATGCCAACACAGATCAATAAACGCTCTATACGATCGACGAGCCTTTATGTTCACAACGACCACGGGCGCCGATCTTGGTGTGCATTGGGGGCTGATACCCACCAATAATTAATCATGAGCGCGAAATTATCGTTTTGCTACCCAAATAATCCGTGATAGAAACGCGTGAAAATACAATATGCCTTTACATTAATCTTTCTTTCCCGGTTCGTATCATCGATGTTTGAAATCGAGTTCCAAGAGACTGTAAAATAATAATAATAATTTTTTTTTTTTTTTTTTTTTTTAATTAAAAAAATAAAAAATAAAATCAGAAGACAATATTTCAAATTTCCTCTGTTCAAACTAGAAAAGGTCATGATGCACCCCTTTTAAAAAACAGTCGCATTATTTTCAGGTGATAATATAAAAATGGGAGTTTTCGAATTTGCCTGGCCATAGCTCCCCTAAAAGTTTGAACCCTGACATATGAAATCAACAACCCTTTTGACGTTCATCCATGTTGAAAACATTGTATTAAATAAATTCTCAATACATTAAATAAAATCAGATTAGTATATCAGGTACAAGTCTTTGCATGCTCATGCAGCCCACTCAGCTCTGCTTGAAAAAAAAAAAAAAAAAATGGTTGCACCTGCTTTATAATTATGCACTAATCAAGAGCGACCGAGTTATTATGGTTAGAATTTCATTTCATTTCTATACGCAAACCTAACCGGGTTACACTATGTTGATAGTAGTAATAATAGCTAAAATTACGACTTCATTCGTTACAGAGCAGCAATTTTTTCTAAAGGGGGAAATATGGAAGCCCGTTCTTAAGTTTTTTATATATATATATATTTTTTTAATGCGGGACGTAGCACATTTCATGAGGCTGCGTGGTAAAAAATTCTGTATCGAATAAGCTTTGCTGGTGGTATATGATTATGACTGCAAAGCAACAACTTCATGACAATAAAACCCGAATTAGAAATTTTTGTCATTCTCACACCACAATGGAATCTTACTCATAAAAAGCTACATGACAATGAAATATTTATGAGATTGTATTAATTTGATCCCCGATGAGTAGAGAGAGAGAGAGATCGATGCATGATCGTCATTGATCATTTCCCATCCCATAGTAGAATATTCAATATTCATTCATTGTATCACAATACCTTTTAGAAGTTACGACTTGAAATAACCTTTATAAAGCCTATTGAATTTATCTGACTGTATAGCTTTATAATTTACGAACCTACATTTTTCACCTGATTCAGTAGCACCTTTCATTTGTAGGCCTGTACTGATGTAGCTTAATAAGATGATGCAAATTATCTATCTATTCTAAATCTCTCTTCATGCATGAAAGGTGCTTCTACAAATTCAACTAGATTAAACCTTCAATATAATTAGCAATATCTTCGCCGTTTGTAATATAGTCTGGCAGATAACAGGATTTTGGTTAGCTGAACGAGGTACCAGTAGTAAAGTATTGGAATATATGGGGAGGAATCCCACATTTACTAAACCCAACGTCTGGCAGTGCATCTCTGCTGCATAAGGTCCCTACAGCCGGGGGCGTCCAAAATGAGTGACCATTTTACAACAAAAATTCCGAAAAAGGAAAGGCCGATAACATGCGATAGATTTTAGCAGACAAAACAAATATCGAAAACTTGTACGCAATATTCCGCATTTTTGGCACTCTTGTTTGCCTACTCACAGCCATCCCATACAATCAGCTTTTTATAATACACGTGCAGGTATTGTGTTATTCTCAGTCACGGGGCAAATTGTTGTATTTTGTCTATATTGCGTTCCTGACTTTATCTAATCATAATTCTTTATCGGAATAAGATATAACTCCCTTCTTTTTACAGCATCATTCACATGCACGTAGGTAGTTTTTGGAAAAGTTACAAACATCAATGTTTTATACAACTATTTATTAAAAATTATTGAAAAAAGGGGGAAAAAATATTTTCGTAAAAAAGTGAGAAAAAAACATTTCTTCATTAAAACTCTCACTGTTTTTCGATTTCAGCATGATTTCAAAATGACACGAGCGTTAAGACAATTTAATACTCTTTATTTTGACATCAAAGTTAGTGTGTTTAGAAAATGAATTTTTTTGTAAAATGGGCACTCATTTTGGACGCCCCCGGCTGTAGGGACCTTATGCAGCAGAGATGCACTGCCAGACGTTGGGTTTAAGTAAATGTGGGATTCCTCCCCATATATTCCAATACTTTACTACTGGTACCTCGTTCAGCTAACCAAAATCGAGCTGGCTGCCTGACTAATAGGGCAAGTCCACGCTATTTTGCGCGGTAACAAACGGGACATTCAGAGCCATTTTTTTTTTTGGGGGGGGGGGGGAATCTTGAATTGAAATCCCAATCCTTAGGTATATTCTTGAAGGTACTAAGAATCTTCAACAACAAGATAAACAATAATTTAGATAACTCAAGTCATAATTAATTTGTGATAATTTATTTGTCGGTAACAGACGGGACCAGAAAAAATTGTGTTTTTAAATTGTGGCTTTGTTCACATGATACTCTGAATTTAAAAAGCAGATCATAACCTTCGTAGTCATATCCTCTTAAACATTTAATAAACATTGTAGATATATAGGTTAACGTCAATACAACTTCAAGTTTTCTGGAAAGGTCAAGTTTTAACAAATATGCAAGGTAACACACGGAACAATTATTCCCTGAAATATTTTCCATTAAACATTTGGTGTAGTCAAGGCGGAGCAACACAAACTCCCGCTAATAAAACAAAAGAAACATATTACAACACACCAATGTAAAAATTATTATTTTGTGGGAGGGCTAGTAATTTAAAAATCGTTGCGCTATGCGCTTTTGGTTTCCTCATAGACTGTGCATTAAACATGTAGTCCAAAATGCAGAAACGTAAAATGCGAATTACAAATGCCGATAGCTCAAAAAGTATTCAAGATAGAAGTATAAAACTTTGCAGGCTTATTCATTCTTATATGCCCCAAATACATGTCAAGTTTCAGAAAATTTTGTCTCGTTGGACGGGGTGGGTTGACCCCCTCCATTCGTAGAAAGATGACTAAAATAACCATGCCCGTTTAAAGGTTAAGATTAGTTTTCATGAAATAAAATGATTAAATTCCTTATAAATGTATATTTTTTTAAAGGAAACTTCATGAACAACAAATATGGTGAAAAATAGGCTTAAATAGGCTCAAAAATTATTCCAAATTCCCCACATAACATGTAACTACTTCACCCTACCTTATCGTGAATACAATTTCTGACATTCTCATGAAAATTCTTATCAGAAAATGGATACTTTTGTACGGAGAGACTTTATATTTTTAACGTTATGACACTTTGATCCTAATAGGGGAAGATTTTTTACATTTTTACCATTAATAGCGTAACACACAAAAAAGGGCAAGTTGGGGGCAAGTTCCAAACGCCTGAGTATGTTATTTAGTTTTTAAAGTATAATGATGACCTTCCGAGACATTCCAACCGTTTTATAAGTATTTAAATGGTCACCTGAGTGAAAGCAACTAAAATCATTTAAATATTATTGGTGTTCTAACAATTTCGCCACCACTGTATACAAACTCACTGACACACTTGACACAAAAATGGTCGAACAGTTGAAAAGCACCACCGTGGGAGCAAATAGCTTGGACTTGCCCGATACATGTTAGTACATTTTGTAGGTTTTACTTCTGAATTTGACTTACTATATATATGAAGAGTTTATATGCAAAAGGGACTAAATTCACTTTTGCTCATTCTTCATAAATCACTTTTTTTTAAGGAGACAGGTGCCATGATAAGTAAAACTTAAGGCATAAGTACTCCCCCTCAAAAATCCACGATGGTTGTGATAAAATAAATAATGAATATTGAAGAGTCTGTCACACATATCTCGGCTCTTTATCGACAAGGTTACTTTTTCGGACTCGGACCATTGATTATATAATACGCTTCCACTATTCTCCGGGGGCTAAATGCCCTCTTTTCAAATTAGTCGCTAATTTGCTCTCAAATTTCAGATAACTGTTAAAAATTGCCTGAAAAATATCAGCACGCATAATATAAGATAGTGCAAACTGCACTTGACTTTGTTCATCTTTTATGCATGTATTAACGTCACGATAGTATATTTAAAACACCAACTCCCTCCCCGTTTTGTGCTAACCCATGAGGCTACAAATATTTTCTATTTCATCAGGTTACTATCATTGAGAAAATTTTCAGCTCGCGCTTGGCGCTCGCACAATATTGCCCTACCTGGAATTCGTCCATAATTTTTTATTTATATAGATTTGCGTTTGTTGGCATTACGTCATGATGTTCTGCTTCTAATCACCAGTTAGGGCCCCCTGGCCCTCCATCAATTTCGCGCTTATATTCATGTAACGCTACAAATACCATGTTTCACTTCAATATTAGTGAGAAAATTTTTAAGCTCGCGCTTCGCACTCGCATTATAGCCCTATGAATTCGACGATATACTAGTACTCATATGCATAATAATGTACATGTGTTTATATGAATATATATTACATCATGATGCCCCCCTTTAATAAACGAGATAAAGCCCCTTCCTCATTTCGCGCTCGCATTTTGCTCCAATTGCCCCATTTTTTGTCACTATTATTGAGAAAATTTTCTGCTCGCGCTTCGCGCTCGCATTATAGAATACATTAAAAAAAATATTTATATGCATGTGTGTATACAAGCATTACCCCCACCCTAAACAATGGACACTGCGATCATATACCATGGTATGTGTCACATTGAGGAAAAGAGGAAATATCGACGATCATCCACCCCCCCCCCCCATCGCCAAAACAAATCGACACCGTTGAATACGCATATAAACCGTACAAAAAATTAGACTATAGTCAGTTTGATGCATATATAGTGAATGTCTATTTAAAAAAGTAAAAGAAAAAATGACAAATGATAAAAAAAATGGATTTAGTCCCTTTTGCATGTTAGCTCTTCATAGTAGTTTGATTGACATTTAGATTGGTAATACATATTACACCCTCTACATGACTCTGTGTGAAACAACAAAATCTACCTTCTATTTTCTATTTATACTTTCACAATTCATAAATATGAACAAAATAATTATCAAAACTAACCTTTTTGCCTGCCTTTGTGACAACAAAAATTTATCCAAGTCCACTGGATTTTCTTGCAAAAAGGGGGATTCCAATGTTCACATCACAACCAAGATAATATTGTTAAAATGACAAAAACTTTGAAAATGATTTCGATATTCTATATTTTGTTCAGACCTCAAAACGCAACATAAACATGATAACAGACAAGACAATGTTAGCGTAACGGACATGCAAATTTTATGTTTGATCATTTTACCTATTTTAACTAGATAACAAGTGAATAATATTTCATCTTCAAATCCATGTGTATGAGATTGAATGATGATTTGATATATCATGCAAATCAGCAAAACAAAAAAGTAACACACACATAACAACACCAAAAAAAAAAAAGTATAATTAGAAAGAATTTATGAACATCTATGGCATCATGTTATTGATAAATTAAATACAAAGGCTACAGACATTCTTTGTTTCTATCATCGATGTCATACATATGAATAAGACCCTTCTTCAAAACAATTACAGAGTGTTAAAACATAAGAAACTAACAAAATTTAAAACAAATAACGAGAAATAAAAAAACAACAAATGAAATACAAGGAAATAAATATGTGTGTGTATGTGAGTGTGTGTATGGTTAGTATGTGGGTGTGTGTGGTGATGAATGTGGGTGTGTATGTGGTTTTCGTGTGTACAAATGAGGGCATGTATACGTGTGTGTCTTTGTGCGTGCACATTAGGTAAAACCTTCCCAATTAATTAATTCTTTACCCAGTGAGATTATGCGTGCACAGACATGACAGATTAAAATGAAAAGGGTACCAACAACTTAAAAATGATAGTGCGCAGATGATCGACGCTTAATTCCTTCCGTAAGGCAACCTATAGTTGCAAAAGTAATCCATAAGGCATATTACTTTAATAATGAAGGGCATCTGTTTCGCTGGTCATTGACGAATTTCCCCTCTTTTAAATCACCTTAGCACAATCTGCAAAATGAAAAACAATTGGAAATAATAAATCACAAAAGAGACGATTTCAAATTTCATTATCAACTAATAAACATAGCGAATAGCGACCAGCGATTTTTTTATTTTTTTATTTGAGACCAAAACAAGAGTGTAATGTTCCAAAATATTGTATCATGTTCATCATGTAACAATTATATTACATTATGAAATCATCTTCATTGTTAAAGTTAGGCTTGTTCATTATTGTAAATCACATTTTACACAATATGATAATTATGTAACCACTGTTTGAACCACGCCATAGTGTGGAATCGTCTTCACCGTACCTGTTGAATTCAAGTGTTCTCGCATAGTTGACTATATAGGGGAGACTGGGGTAATTATGGCCCCCTTTTACATATTTCCTATTACTACAATTAAATGAAAAGTCCAAAAATATTCTAATTATGTACAAATACAGTCAGTCTATATACCTATAATATACAAAGGAAAGTATAAACCTGTGACTTCTCATTTGCATATTAATTACCATTATGTTAAAAACTTTGGGGGCCATAATTACCCCCACGGGTTGGGGTATTTATGGCCCCTATTGTCATGACTGTATAAATTAAAAGATATTATGCTAATTAATTATGGTAATGTATAATACATGTTGTTGGGTATTCCTTATACAATTATCAACCACCAACAATGATTTAATCAATAATTGGTTCACCAAAAATGTTGAAATTTTGCAGTCATAGCAATACATATATTTACATGATTTATGTACGTAATCATACAAGTTAATGTCCCCATCTGCGCTTATACACTGTTTATGCATTGGGGGCCATAATTACCCCAAGTGACATTTTCAATTTGATCCCTCTTTACAGCTCTACTATTGAAGATATTCAGGTGGAAGTTTTTATGTTGTGTTTGTTAGTTCCTATTGTTTCTGTTTCTATCAAATTTTTATATTAAATGATTTTAATTATGATACCACATCTCAAACAAAAAAGCAGAATAACCACTTTCCAACGAACAGAATTGTGATTGCCGTACCTTTTAGGCTCCCGTAAGCACAAACTTTAAAGTAAATGGCTTATTTTTCTCATATGATAGTAGGAATAGTTTAGCTAGGCATGTGTAAAAATTTAATTATCATTGTGTAACGCAGCAAAGAATTATAAGCCCTCAAAGACAAGGGGGCCATAATTACCCCAGGGCCATAATTACCCCAGTTGACATTTTGTTCTTTCCAACATGGCAGAAGGTATTGATAGCGTGCAAAGTTCATGAGACTTAAACCATGTCAAGGATAAATAGATGATTCTATTTTGGGATGAAAATGACATTTAATATATCTCACATGTGTCATATCCTCACTTTCTGGAACAAGAAACGCACTGATGATGAGATATGGACAACCCTCAGTTCACGTCATGTTACAGGCACTGGAAAAAAAAATCTTGTATGATGACCTGATGATACGAAAAAAATTGCAATCAATCATAACATAATCAGTCATGATCGTTTACAAATAATTCAACAGGTATACACTTTCAAAAATCCCTTATTTAAAATTAATTAATTTATTTTAGTTTACTAGTTAGGATTGTTGACGATAATTGTAACCAGTTTTACACAAGCCTTCTGGTTTAATCCTTGGAGTCTCTTCAGAGGAGATCAGATCCAGGGTTTTGGAGGCACCGGTCTGGTGTGATACCTATCCCTATATTCCATTCCATGACTTGAGTTGGAGGCTTCTTCATTGGTCGTAAGAGTACTGCTGAAACATAATTTAAAGCACACAAAATCTTAATGTTAGCACAAGGGGGAAATGACAAAATAAACCACCCCGAGACATTTCTCTGTGTTGTATATTGGATCATAATGATCGTTTCTGATACCAAATGCAAAGTACATACATTGTGCTCCCGGCAAAAATTGCCATCATTAATACATGATGGATTAATTTGATTCCTAGTGATAAATTATCTAAATATTTAAAAACAAGAAAGTAGGACGTTCATCATGATAAAAACCGTCTATTTCTTTTGGATTATTCTGAGTGGGGTTCTTCCATAATCTATAGATACTTTTTTTTTCTCAGGCATTTGTAGATATGATTTCTCAAAATGTGTCATCGATTTGGCTTGTATAATCGTAATGCTACATTTTCCGTCAGCATTGTTTAAAAAAGAAAGACAGAGAGAAAAAAAAGCGCATCTGTTCGCAAAACTTACTTCATAAGATGGTTTTGATAACCGATCAGGATGTCACCCAGAGCATTGCAGAGTGTGATGCAGATCAGGTACTCAACGAGGAACCTGTTCCTAAATCAGTGGTGTCTGCTAGATGGACAAAAGTGGCCTCTGGTGCTAGATGTAGATCATGCTGCAGGTTCCAATGCCTTCTGAATCTAAAGAATCTTCCTGGCTCGTTTCTCATGGGGTTACAGATAATCAAATTTAATCTTGCATTCTTGTCTACCTAATTAACCAAGGAATGATGCATGAGAAAGATTTAATGACTTACCTTAGGAACCTCTGAACGAATCTATTATAAAAGGGGGTTACATGATGAATATAAACTTACTTCATAAAGTAAATATTTAACAATATTTATCGAAGGATTATAGTTGATTATGCAATTTAACATACCTTCTACTTAGTTCTGCCTCCTTATATTAGGTAAATGAGATCTGTGATTCAAAAGATGCTGTGTTAAGGTGCAAGTAAACAATGATATGACACTGTTGGGGACCTCTACTGGTCAGCATTCGTTGATGAAGCGAATTTAAAGTCATCACACCGAGTGTTCCTGTTAAGAGTTATATTTATCAGGATGTAGTCTGCATATGTCGCTTAGTTCTGGACCTGTGATGATATAGAATTCACCAGGTTGGATATCCCCTGTTTGGCCTTGTTGCATATATAAAAAAAATCCCACAAATGTTTTGGGAATATCAAGTATTTTCCTTCTGCTACATATACAAACAATTATAACGGTAACTCCTATAAAAATATAAATTGATTATGGTTACAGCAACTGGTCATCCCCATTGAGGTTGCAGCCATGAATGCACCTGTTATTGATAAACTTTGATTGTAAATTTGATAGCTCGGAAGAATAATGATGCAGTTCAAAATATGCATGGGTGTTATACGTATATCCTCCTTTGAAAATCAATGCATGTTCAAACTGTCAGAGAGTATCCTGACGTATAAAATCAGAGATGCGAGAAGGCAAGGCAGCAAAATTTGGCGGTGGTACAACAACGCCGTTATATTAATAGACTGATTACTGGAAGATAGAGTATCAAAAACTATTCCTATGAAGATCTATAATGACCTGAAGTGTGCAGCTCACAAGGCATTCCTACCTATAAAGAGATATTCTTTATTTCAGCTTGAATCCGTCCAGTGATGGGCACTAGAAACACAGGCAGGGGTGCTTTCTAAAGCTGAAATAGAATGAACTAAAAAACAGATGTTACCATGTCAATAATATCAATAATATTTTGTTTGGTGATTTTTTTTTCATGATGTTTATACACTGTTACACTGTAACTGGAAAATAAGATGTAATGTTAAAATGCATCATGTAGTTGTGTCATGTGTGTGGTGTCGACAATATTTGTTGCCAATTATGGGCGAACGTCATGATAACTAATGTAGCTAACTTCTTTTTCTCAAACTAAAAAAAAAAAAAAAAAAAAAAAAAAAAAAAAAAAAAAAAAAAAGGAAAAAATGGAGATCGAAGAGACAGTGATAAGTTTTATACTGTTTCATTCTGAGGGGACTTCCTGTATACACGTGACTTGTGTAATCATTAATTTACATGGCTATTTTGATACCATATAATTAGACTACTGTAACAGCAAATCTCATAAACTCCTCTCTCCCTCCCTCCCTCTCTCTCTCTCTCCCACACACACACACACTCACACTCATTTTTAACATCGTTTCGATCATAGACGTATCTCCCTTTTGTTCATGTTCCAACAAACACACGATCCTCACGCCACATCTTTTATACATCCATGGTCACGGTAATCATTGACATATTGTCTGAAGAACTATCATCAAAATTTCATCCCCAAAGTTAAATCAAAGCAAAGCAAATAATATTATTAATACACAACACAAAATTATATTCTAGTTACCACAGGTTTCATTCCATTGTTCTTACCTAATGTCACTGATGTCTGGCCGGTAGAGAAGATAGTGGTAGTCTCTGGAGGGGCGGTGCCTGCAATTAATAAACAAGAAATAATGATCAGAATCGAAAATATTAGCTCAATTGGTGAGCAGGTGAGGGAACCTGCCTCAAATACGGGAGGTCAGGAGTTCCATTCCCAGCCGCGGGTCATACCAGACACTTAAATTTTTTTGACCTTCTGCTCTTTAGCCAGGCATCATCGAATGTTGGTCTGTTGATTGGTTTTATCGAATATACACGTCATCTAAGTGCGGGTTGCTGTTATGATTGATTTCTTTTTCAAAATAATAAATATTCGTTGGTTAATTGTCAAGTGGTTAATAATCTGGGGTAAGTGTCTTCTAGGGTAAATGGGGAAAATATCCGGGTGATATCTGTCCTCGGAGTAATTATATTAGGAGTAAGGGGTAATTATCCGTAGGTCAGATTCCTATTAACAAGAAAATAGTCTTGTTTGTGTTGAGAGTAAATCGACTTCTATCTAACATGACTTTACTCTCATTCAGAACATTTCCAATTAGGGTCGAAACCCTGCACCCCCCCCCCCTGCAACTCATGTCCATGGGTATCCTCATGTAGCTATGGGTCTGGTAAATCTGAAAATTGAGTTTAACAGAGGGACCCCCCATGGAGTTTTTTTACCACACCCATTTTCCTCACTGAAATGGTTTATATTAATGGTACATGTATGTTAAAGAAAACCATGTATAACTTTCCAAGATATCATTTTTATGGAGCAAGTGACCACTCAAAATGTTGGTCTTGAATAGGGATACAAGAATATATATTGCAAACTAATGTTACATAAATGTCACGAGAGGTCAAACGGTCACAGAAATTGACCTCTGGCAGAGTGTTTCTCCGGTCAAAATTTGAATAACAAAGTTTGAATTACTGTCAACTACATGTGATGAACATTTAGCCAAAATTAATGTAACAGAACTCAGAAAAAATTATTCTTCTTTCATTTGACATATAACACATCTCATAATTATTACGCATGACAGCGCAGTGTTTGTTTTTACAAAAATGTTACACGACCGTTTTTACCAAAAAGTAGCCATTTCCTGTATAATGTCTGCCTACTGTACGACGTGTGCTAGGGCATATGTGAAAGCTACCAACAGATCAATTTTTTTTTTATTTAGAAATTTGTAAGAACATAATAAACAAGGTGGAATGATTCGTCAGGTCACTCTGATGGCACACATGACCGGCAATATGTAACACACATATATGTTAGCAACGGTTGCTGGTAAATTATTCTCCCTAGCAACAGCACCGGTGGCAACAGGCTATTTAGATCTTGTTATTTGAGAAAAGATTTCAATTAAAAGGTTCTGAGCATCAAAATAGTTCACAGCACTAGACCATAGTTTAGGCTGGTAACGGTTGCTAAGCAACGTATTTTTAATATGAATTTAGCATAGCAACACAGTATCTTGTAACTGACTACAACAAAGAACTAAATCAAACGTGTACAAAAACGCAAAAATTACCATACATTTGAGATTTTTAGCCTGTTCAGCCCCCCCCCCCACTTGTGGCTCAGCCCCTCTACTTTGAAACACGCTCCGCGGCCCCTGTCTAAGACTGTTTATATTTAATTAATGCACCTTGCCGATTTGCTTCTGACTGTAAGTGGACTTCGTCATTTTATTTCTTCGTTCTACATTTAATAAATAACAAAACGAACTTAATTTCAATGCATCTGTCGCCATTTTGTTTTCCTGAGTCCTAATAAGTTAAACTATAATTTAGTCACCATACTTAGAGACAGAAATCGGAGACTGTACCCCTTACATTTTGCTCTGATCACGAAAGTGATGTTGTTCATGTGTCATCATGTAAACTTTGTTAGGGTGGTATCTCACATCGCGGAGACGTCTCCGCGACAGAGTAGAAAATTTCGTCTTCGCGACGGATAAAAAGTATTAGAGACCTCTCCGATATCGCGGAGGCGTCTCCGCGAAATGAGATACCAACCTTAGACATCGTTCTCGTTTTGTTTATTCTTTGGCTTTTGACCAAGTTCGGGGCTGACTTCGCTCGAACCCTAAAATTTCACATTTCTTCAACCATCTTTGCTCAACTTCAGGACAGTGTGACGCCGTTTAACCCTAATCAGACTGGGGGGGGGCATCATGGCCCCCCCCTCGACATTTTCTGCGACCCCTCCGCCGCACGAAATTTTCTGATCGCGCCGCTTGCTGACTTTTTACTTTCAAGTCTCGCGCATCTTTTGAAACCATTTTCGCAAAAATCGGTCATACCGTTACGACGCTGCACGATTTTCAAAAATATCCGTCAGACCGAAAATGGCTCAAAAACTTGATTTTGTGTACAAAGTCAATGCAAATTGAGTTTCCTCACCTAATTCATAAAGATATGATTATTTTCACTTTCATTGGCTGAAATCAATTTATTTAAGCATATTTATGCTTAAAAATGGTTCTTAAATGATTTTTGCGTAAAAAAAAAGGAAAAACAAAAGGTCGAAAAAACAAAGAAATACATAGGAAATTCATAAAACAATAAAATACATAAGAAATTAATTTTGAAACGAGAATTTTTTTCTAGTACAATTGTTAGGAATGCTATAAGGAATAATAATACACAAAATTAGCATTCTAGGAGCTTTATTTTTTCAATTAGAGCAAAAAGTATGATTTCATGCATAAATTAGCATAATTAATTCATATTAAAAAAATCCATATTATTTTGGAAAAATTAACAGCACAGTCTTGTAGATTACATGGCTCACTACCATCGTGCAAATTTTCGGCGTAGTCGCGCGATCGGCGGCCGAGATCTTAGGGGGGGGGGCCATCATGGCCCCCCCCCCCAGTCTTGACAGCTACCAAAACACCCCAGTCTGATTAGGGTTAAGCCAGTATGAAGTATAGAAATAATTTTTTAGAATGTTTTATTCATTTTTTTTTTTATTAAAAAAAAACAACAAAAAAAGAGGTTAACTTCAAAATCGCAAAAAGGCTGTTTTTTAGGCTCGAATTATATAATAACAAATCACATTTATATACCTTTATCCACCTTGGTGATTCTAAGCGCTTATAGTGTTAACTAATTAGTACTCCCTACTGGTATCCATTCACCTCATTCATATCTCGTTTCTATACAAGGTTACAATAAATGTATCTACTAGCTGATTTGCATCAAGTCGCTTAAAAGTCTTATAAACGTTAAGTTATGATATAACTTCAAACTCCCAATGATACTGATACTTACCTGCTAAAACATTGACTATAAATGTACAGGGATCAGCAAAATTGTTTGAAGCATCTCTATAAACATAGGTGACAGAAGTTTGACCAACTGGGAAGGAATCTCCTGGTGTATAGGTTTGGCTGTCAATAATGGCTGTGCCGCTGAGGTCGGTAGCAGTAGGTTCAGTAAATTGTACCACTCTAGATGGTGTACCAAGTTCAACAATCACAGTGAATGGCGCATTAGGACAATCTACCATAGGTGGAAGGGAATCAACTGGAAGATAAAAATTTTAGGATAATAAACCAAACAACATACCTTAAACAAAATATCTGGTTGGCTTATAATGTTCCTAAGCCTTCAGCTGAGGAGAAATCACACATATTAAAATTTTGTTATAAAAAAGACATTAAGGGAATAAACAGCGCTGAAGACACAATCTAAGTGGACGCTAGTAAAGAGGCACAGGTTCAAATTCAGACCTTGAGATTGACAGTTTAATTATGACATCTCTATACTTCTGAAGATCGACATAGAGCCCGTAGTCATCCTTAGAATCAATATTTAACCCTAAAAGGCCTGGGGGGGGGGGCGGATTCCGCCCCCCCCCCTCGACGTTTCGCGCAAGATCTCGGTAATGCATAAAGCTGTCGACACGCCTTTTCATGACTTTTTTCTTTCAAGTCTCGCGCAACTTTTAAGACCAAATTCGCGACGTCCGGGTACGCGGTTCTTAAGTTACGCAACATTTTGTACATGCTCGTCAGACCGAAAATTGCTCAAAACGTGATTTTGTGTACAAATCCAATACAAATGTATTCATTCATAAATGTATGATTATTTTTGCTTTTACTGCTTCAAATTAATTAGTTTTTGGTTCTTTGTGGTCGTGATAATATTGCCGACAATACTCATTGAAAAAACAATAAAAAACAAAAAGTCGAAAAACAAAGAAATACATAAGAAATTTAAAAAACAATGAAATACATAAGAAATGAAATTTGATACAGAATTTTTTTTGAAATCTGTTTCATCAGAATCTCACAAAGAGCTTATAAATAAAAAATTAGCAACTTTGGAGCATTATTTTATGAATTAGAGCAATGTGTAAATTTATGCATAAATTAGCATAATTAATTAATAACGAAAATTTTTCAGAACATTTGACTATGCAATTTTGGAGATTACGTCCTAGGTGACGCGCGTGGCGATTTTCGTCGCGATCGCGCGGTCGACAGCCGAGATCTCAGGGGGGGGGGCGGAATCAGCCCCCCCCCCCCAGTCATGAGATGACCAAAAAAACCCAGGCCTTTTAGGGTTAAGAAAGAATTTTATTCGCTTTAAACTTATTATCTATACAACATCCACAATATCATAATATGATCTTTTGAATTTTATATAGATAACAAGTTTAAAGTCTTTAATAAGTCTCCAGGACACCTGAAGATGCTGGGAGGATCTTCACAAAGATGGTGACAGGTGACAGGGTGATGATGTCAACGGTTGGGTCAAGTGGGGCTGAAAGACAGAAAACAGAATGTATATTGATTTCTTTACTGTCTCTTGAT
>CALNVZ010000061.1:0-10317 GCA_940671915.1 Paracentrotus lividus
ACAGCTATTCGTTTAATTTAATTGTCTTATCTTACATCTTAAATAAACAGATGTAATGAAGGGGGAAAATACATACAAACAGGAAGGTCTAATGGTAAGTGGTCAATTATAGTTGTAAGTTTAAAAGTCTTTAAAAAAAAAATCACCTAAAATGATGGGGGGCTCCCCGAATCCGTCACTTGAACAACAACAAAAAAGAAAGAGAATGGGGGAAAATAAGAAGGAAAGGGGGAGGGGAAGAATACGGGGCTAAAACGACATTTCCTGAAAGGTAAGTTAGTGTAGTAGGAGCAAAAATTACCTTGTTTTGGAGGTGAAAATAATGATAAAAATATTTTTTTTTATTTTTTTTTATTGAGTTTGTATTTAATCAAAACAAATCAATGTGTACAGGATATTTAAAAACATTATATCAATAATTACTCCAAAAAAAATTACAACAATAATAACAGTAATAATAATAATATACTGATAAAGATAATAAGGAGGAAAAAAAGGAGGAACTTAAATGAGAAAAGGACTATTTATGGAAATATGTACATTGAAGTTCAACATAAATAGACACAGTATCAAGCACAAATTAGGAGGAAGTCTGTTTGTAAACCGGACCTATATGCCTCAGTATAACCCCTGACAAACAAGGAAAAACAAAGACCGAGTTTTAGCTCTGTTATTTATCACCGAGGACCGAATACACCCCACAGTTGAAACTCCACTCTTATGTCTGTAGTTACACAAATCTCACTGATCAAGTATTTTTTTAATATACAGTCAACCCTGCCTGAGACGAATCTATATGATGTCGTACATGTAGAAACATGATCTCAAAAAAAAAGTAAAACACACAATAATAACTAACATTATAAACCTGATCTTGAAGGGTCGAATTAAACAAGAGAAGACCTGAAAGTCTAAGTCATTGAACCCAACTGTACGAGTTCGTCTAAGACGGGGTTGACTGTGTTAAGTATCAACTCTTGACTTTTTCTCTTCACATGTATCATCTACATACGACAAACTTCCAACCATGAGGTGTATTCTGACCCAAGTGACCTGAACTAGAGACATAATTTATGAATACCGATTTCGCTGTAGCAGCTAGTCATAACAACGTGTCGATTTGTTACAATAGGGGTTCTGTACTATGTTAAAGGAATATTTGATGACTTCGTACTGTATAGGGGAGACTGGGGTAATTATGGCCCCCTTTTTCACATTTCCTATTACTACCATTAAATGAAAAGTCCAATGATATTCTAATTATGTAAAAAATACAGTCAATCTATATACCTATAATATACAAAAGAAAGTATAAACCTGCTACTTCTCATTTGCATATTAATTACCATTATGTTAACAACTTTGGGGGGCCATAATTACCCCACGGGTTGGGGTATTTAGGGCCCCTATTGTAATGACCGTATGAATTCAAATATATTATGCTAATTAATGATGGTAATGTATAATAAACGTTGTTGGGTATTCCTAATACACTTATCAACCACCAACAATGATTTAGTCAATAATTGGTTCAGCCAAAATGTTGAAATTTTGCAATCAAAGCAATACATATATTTATGTACAAAATCGTACAAGTTAATATCCCCATCTACGGTTATCTGCGCTTATACACTGTTTATGCATTGGGGGCCATAATTACCCCAAATGACATTTTCAATTTGATCCCCCTTTACAGCTCTACTATTGAAGATATTCAGGTGGAAGTTTTTCTGTCGTGTTTTTTACTTCCTATTGTTTCAGTTTCAATCAAAATTTGATCTTAAATGATTTTAATTAATGATATCACACCCCCACATAAAAAAGCAGACTTGCCACTTTCCAACGAACAGAATTGTAATTGCCGTACATTTTAGGCTCCCCTAAGCACAAAATTTCATGTAAATGGCTTATTTTTTTATATTATAGTAGGAAGAGTTTAGCTAGGCATGTGTAAAAATCAAATTATTATTGTGTAATGCAGCAAAGAATTATAAACTCTCAAAGACAAAGGGGCCATAATTACCCCATGGCCATAATTACCCCAGTCTCCCCTATATCATGTTTTATCAAGTCGCTGTAGCATGAAAGCAAATTTATCAACTCTTAGAAACTATGTGACTTCATTCAATAGCAGTACAAAATAACTAAAAATAATAGAATACTGGATACATATATACTACAATGTACAACATGATAGTGCAAAAAGGTACTTACAAAATATTCACTGAATTGAAAGCATTGAGGTATATTATATAGCCGAACCAATGTAAAGTGTAGGCAACGGTGTCGATTTGTTTGGGCGATTGGGGGGGATGATCGTCGATATTTCCTTTTTTCCTCAATGTGACACATACGATGGTATATGTTCGCAGTGTCCATTGTCGGGGGTGGGGTAATGCTTGTATACAAACATGCATAAATATGAAAAGAATGTATTGTATAATGCGAGCGCGAAGCGCGCGAAGCGCGAGCTGAAATTTCTCAATAATAGTGACATAAAATGGGGCATTTGTAGCATAATGCGAGCGCGAAACGAGGAAGGGCTGTTACTAAGTAACTGGTTTGTTAAAGAGGGACCATGTAGATGAAATGGCTGCCAGATAATACACACATGCATGCATGTGAGTATCTACTAGTAATTATTTTCTCATTCATTATGCGACGCGAAGCGCGACGCTAAAAATTTTCTCAATAATAGCTGACATGAAATGGGACATAATTATTGTAAAATAGATGCGAACGCGAAACGGGGAAGGGGCTTATCTGGTTTATGGCCATCATGATGTATTTCTATAGATATTCAGACATGCACATTATTATGCATCGAGTAGGCCTACTAGATATCGTCGAATTCATAGGGCTGTTAATGCGAGCGCGAAGCACGAACTTAAAAAATTTTCTAAATGATATTGAACTGAAACATGGTATTTGTATTGATGGAGGGCTAGAGGGCTTTTAACTGGTGATTAGAACGGAACATCATCATGACGTAAGCAGGGCCGCGCGAGCGTTTTTCAAAGTGGAGGGGCTGGGCCACAAGTGGGGGGGGGGCTGAACATGATAAAGTCACAAATGTATGTCATTTTTGCGTTTTTGACACGTTGCTGACAAAAGGGGGCTGCAGCCCCCCAGCCCCCGGCTCCGCGGCCCCTGCGTAATGCCAACAAACGCATATCTATAAAATATGGATGAATTCCAGTTAAGGGCAGTATGTGCGAGCTCGAAGCGCGAGCTGACCTGATTGAAACAAGTTACTTTTAGCATCATAGGAGCACGAACAGGGAGGGAGTTTGTGTTAATACATGCATAAAAGATTAACAAAGTCTTATATTATGCGAGCGCGAAGCCGCGAGCTGAAAAAATTTTCAGGCAATTTTTACCATTTATCTGAAATTTGAGGGGAAAAAATTAGCCCCCGCGGGAATAGTGGAAGTGTTTATACAATCAATGTCCGAGTCCAAAAATGTTACTATTCAGTATTTTATTTTATCAAAACCATCGTGGATTTTTGAGGGGAAATACTTATGCATTCAGTTTTACTTATCGAGGCACTGTCCATATGCAGGGCCTGGGATCAGGCCTGATTATCATCGATTTAGAATGTTTTGTTGTGAAACTTCTGCGCTTTCATTATCTACACGGTGTATTGTGTATTCATCGTTTACTAAAGTATATCAGGCACACCGAGGAATATTAACGAAAGAGTGAGAAAATTTGGATTTTTGAAGTGTCAGAAACATTGCATTTTAGACTGCAAACTAAAACATTTATGTCATAAAAGTGTTTTATATGATAACGTAATTGTACATGTAGATTTATATGCATATATATGAATTATTTTTATTTTCTTGATATCAAAAATAATGGGGTATCACACACATCCCCCCCACGAAATTATTGGGGGGGGGATGCATCCCCCCCATCCCCCACAATCGACACCCATGAGTGTAGGGGGAAACACTACATCACGCCATTTTTTTGATTAATAGATTGATAGTTTGTTTCTCTTTTCTGCTAACACATATTTAATTTCTTTTTGTTTCTGACAAGAAAATACCTTTATTATTTATAGATGAATATATAATTTGATAATAGTATTACATGTAGAGGGTGGATCTGTGCAAATTTCAACAAAAAATGTGTGTTTTTACATGAAATAAATATCCGAATCCGTCAAGGGGAAATCAAGGAAATTCAAATGTCTAACATGCAATAATATGTGTTTGGTATAGCGCCAATTGCGAAGCAAATGTGAAGGCAAGCAGACGGACGGCAGTATTCCACAACAAATTAGGGTTGGCATTGGCGGGTTTGTAACGCGTATTGGTTCAACAACCTATTGTCTACTACTAGTTGGTCTACTTCCATTTGGTCTACAGCCATTTGGTCCCAATGATCTTTTAGTCTACTAACCATTTGGTCATTGACCAATAGGTCTACTAGCGCGTTGGTCCAATCAACTGGTCTACTAGGCGTTTGGTCCACATCCAATTGGTCTACTAAGCGTTTGGTCCAACATCCAATTGTCTACTAGGCGTTTGCTCACATGCATCTTGGTCCAATCCAATTGGTCTACTAGACGTTTGGTCCATATCCAATTGGTCTACTAAGGCGTGTTGGTCCACATCCTATGGTCTACTATCCATTTGGTCCACATCAATGTCTACTATCCAGTTTGGTCCATCACCCAATTGGTCTACTAGGCTGTCTTGGTCCACATCCAATTTGGTCTACTAGGCCTTTGTCCACATCCAATTGGTCTTCTAGGCGTTTGGTCCACATCCAATCGCGTTACTAGGCATTTTGGGTCACATCCAATTGGTTACTAGGCGTTTGTCCAAATCAATTGGTCACTAGGGTTGGTCCCATCCAAGAACTACTATCCATTTGTCCACGCCAATTGATCTACTAGGCGTTTGGTCCAACACCATTGGTCTACTAGGCGTTTGGTCCACATGGCAATTGGTCTACTAGCCATTTTGGTCCACATCAAAATTGGTCTACTAGGCTTTGGTCCACATCCATTGGTCTACTAGGCGTTTTTTGGTCCACATCCAATTGGTCTACTATCCATTTTGTCATCCATTTGGTCCAATCCAATTGGTCTACATTACCCAATGTTGTCCACATCCAATTGGTCTACTAGGCCTGTTGGTCCTACGGAGTCCAAGCCTTGGCTCTACTAGGCGTTTGGTCCACATCCAATCTGGTCTACTAGGCATTTGGTCCACATCCAATTGGATCTACTTAGCGTTTGGTCCACATCCAATTGGTCTACTACTACTTTTGGTCCAACATCCAATGGTCTTGGTCCATCCTATTCTAGTCCTTGTCCACATCCAATTGGTCACTAGGTGGTCCACATCCCAATTGGTCTACTTAGGCGTGCACATCCAATTGGTCTTACTAGTACGTTGTTGGTCCTACATTCCAATTGGTCTGCTAGGCGTTTGGTCCACATCCAGTTATAGGTGTTTGGTCCACATCCGATTGGTCTACTAGGCGTTTGGTCACAATCTACTCCAATTGAGTCTACTAGGCGTTGTGGTCACAAACCCTGCTAATTGGTACTACCAATTGGATGCTCTGATACTGCTTTGCAGCAATTGGTCTTCTAATGGACTACTAATTGTATCTTGAATAGGCCTCCTCAACAAAAATAATATTGGTGGTCCCTATCTTTTGGTCTACAAGTATATCACGGGCCGAATCGACGCGATACTCACCCTACCCCTAATTGCTCTCTATATGGTGACTCTTACTTGGGGTGGAGGGGGTGTGTTGAAATTTGTCTTATGATGAGGATGAAGAAAAAAAACACTAAAAATGTTTCGTTTTCAGCTTAAATCATAAAGAATTGCTCGCTTCTCTTAAACAGTATGAAATTGGAGAAGAATCTCCTCCAAGGTATGAACTAGCAGCCTTGTATCCACCACCTCAAGTCCGCAACACTGATTCTGCCTGATTCTAACCATGAATCTACACCGTCAGGCCCGCCCGTGAATGAAACACACTTTTCACTACTCTAGGTGAATCACACTATATAATATGTTGCGAATTATCAAAACATATACCTTTCCCCTCAAACATTGTGTAAGATTCCAAATACCAGATTAACAAATTGTAGGTTAATTAACCGTTTTGTTAATAGTTATCTCAAAAGGTATACTCTTAAGACTAGCTATTATAACACACAGTCAATAAGAGTTCGCTCAGTTCGCTCTCACTTTAAAATGCACCGTTTTGAGGTTAATCAATTATAAAAAACGCCCGCCTCCCTTCACTGTATATTGCCATTTTGAAGGATGCAAAATTATACTTATATAGAGTGTAAAAACTGTAAATAAACAAACATACAAGCTATTTTGGGGTGTGGCTCCGGCCAAAGTTAACATTAACAAATTGTGTAAAAGTTAAAGGAGGATAAAGACATTATTTGTTTACCGCAATATGACCCTCGGCTGATGTATGAGACGGCCAAGTTCCGAAAAAAATTTGCACCACGCCACAAACCCCCCTGACGGTGCCCAATAAATTCTGACCTGTTAACTAGATGTAGAGGGAACTTCAAATGTTGTACTGCAACACTCCCATATTTGATAAATTGAGCATACACATCTGGTCTACCGTGGCAATTATACTTGGTTAAGTTAGTGGACCACATTGGTGAGTGGACCAATTGGAATGATCCAGTAAGCCAATCAGATACTACGTAGCCCCGTTAAATTAAAAAAACATAAAAAATATAAATGGACCAATTGGATGTAGGATCAACCTGGCGCAGGTGGACCAATTGGCATGATTAGCCACGTAGTGTTAAGTGAGTGGACCAATTATGGGAACTAAGACCAGCAGTGAGTGGAAACCAATTGGATGTTAGAGCCAACGAGGTAGACCAATGGTTTAGACAATGGTGGTAAGACCCAATTGGATGTAGCACGAGTGGTGGGTGGACACGATTGCGGTGTGAGTCTCATAATTGGTTAGGGACGATTTAGGTGTTAGACTGACATGAGACGATACTGGCTAGGCCAAGGAATAGGTTGTAGCCAATAGGTTTTTTTACCCATTTGGGTCACAGCATTGCAGGCAGGTATTATTCCAGGGCGGTGTTAGATATATCAGGGCGGTGTAATTTAACACTCAGTTCACCGAGTGTATTAAATCCAGGTCTCCTCTAGTATAAATGAAAGAACTGCAGTAGTATGCTATCATCGTTATAAGTAATATTGTGTAGGTGGTAGTGGCGGTATATAGATTTGTAGATGTAATAGTATGTAGCTGTCATGATAGTAGTAGTAATATAGATAGTAGTAGTAGTAGTAGTAGTCAGGAGAGTAGTAGTAGTAGTGAAGTAGTAGTAGTAGTAGTGTAGTAGTAGTAGTATGAAGAGCAGCAGCTGTTAGTAGTAGAGTAGTAGTAGTAGTGTAGTTAGTAGTAGTAGTAGTAGTAGTAGTAGTAGAAGTAGTCGTAGCCTTAGTAAAAGTAGTGGAATATCGGTTTGCGGGTCCGAGTCAATTCAATTCAATTCGATATTTATTAATTTCCGTTCTTCAGGAAAAAAACAACAACAATTAATCATAACAATCATATAACATAATCTTAAAAAACGTATTACAAATTAAATTGAAATTTAAAGCACAATTCTTAGGCATAAACATCTTGTTGCATTTGGAGAAAAACAGAATAAGAACATGTTAAAAGCATGGTTGTAAGAATTACATGCCCCTATAAGTGAAAAAATACAACGCATAGCAATTCCATTATTTATGTTGTGCTATTCAAATATTAAATTCTACGCATATATATCATATTTATACAAAATGATAATGTAAAGTGAATAACGATGGGAGTGGATAGTCAATAATAAAAAAAATGAATAAACATAGGGTATGTTAATAGATGAATAGAAAGTGAAGGAGAAAAGGAGGAAGTTGGCGAGAGAGGATCGGAGGTGTTTATAACGGTTTCGATTAGTCAGGTAATGCTTTGTTCATCTTGAATTTGCTGTGTACTGTGAAAGAATTTGTTTTTTTTAATTTGTTTTGATAACGTTTAAGCTCAGGGAGTCTTTATATCTTCGATAATGAATCTCCTATTTCTGTCCGTTAAAAAAACGATAGTTTTAGAGGCAAAAAAGATGCGACGCAGAGTCCGCGGGATATGATAAGAATTAGCCTGTCTATGATAGAAGTGTTAATTGTGTATTTGGCTGTTTTTTCGCAAAACATTGTAAAGACGTGGGGAAGTTCTGTTTTAGTTATACTAATGTGTTTGGAAATAAAATAGGTCTGAAACTTGAGAATTTTTGAACATAAGAATAATGGTCAGTGTGCGCTCGTATATGTGTGTTAGCATAATTCTTAAAGCCCTTTTTTGTAGCGGTTATTTATCAATATGAAATTTGAATTGAATTACCCATTGCCATAATGGCAATAGTTAGATAGACGGTTAAAACTAGGGAGATAGTATATAGGTACAGAGTCGTGGAACTGGGAAAGAAGTAATTTTAAACTTGTTCATGTATACCGATATTGCTGGGAGATTGATTTTGCAAGTTTAAAGTAGTGTGATTTCCAATTTAATTTGTCGATGCAGAAAGTTAAACGATTGATCGGGAAGAGACTTTGAGGGTGTTCCATCATAGAATATCGCCGTAAGTCTCGCCAGTGTATTTGCTAAATACGTATAATTTGTTTCAGGGATATAAAGAAAGTTTGTGCGTAACCCATTCTAAGGAACTTTCGAAGTTCTAATTGTTGTTAGAAGATGATTTGGGTTGGTAATGAAATAATAAATAAAATAATCATCTGGATAATAAGATTAAGACAGTGATTTTTGAGGATTTGTAAGCTATGATGTAGATGATAAACAGTCAGGGTCTAAGGAGACTACCCTGAGGGTACGCGCGACATATAACTGGACGGGACGATGAATAATTTGTATCTAAGTTCAACAATTGTTTCTATTGATAAAATACTCTTCTGAACCACTCAAGGCTGCTTCCCACCGCACACCATATGCTCAAGTTAATGTAAAGAATGTCGTGGTTAATGTGTCGAAGGCCTTGGAGGAAGTCCAGGAATATTTCCAACAGTGTGTAGACGCTGAGTCTATTGCATGGGCAATTCGTGTGATGTAATACATGTTTAAAATTGCGTGGTAGTTGTTGTGCTTAGCGGTGAATCCAATGAACACAATATGTCATTGCACATAGAAAGATGTCATCCCCTTAAAAATTTATTTTTCTGGACTTTCGAAGGAATGGTAATAAGGAAGTTGGTCGTAGTTGTCGTTCTTAGATATACTTTTAAAATCTGGGATTACTTTGCATTTAGTATTATTTGGTTACAATACCATTGGATAGTGATAAATGATATATGGCTAGGGATTTGCAATGGACAAAATAATTGTTTAAGTAAGCAATTGTTATACCATCAGTTGACCGAACTTTTTTTATTTTTATATTTGTTCACAATGTCATGCATTCTCGAGTTGTGGGAAGGAAAAAAATTGATTGGTATTGGGTTAGTAAGAGTAAGTACGAAATTTGGTGTTGTGGGTGGATGATTTGTCTGCAGATTTTGTCTATTTTGGGAAAGTATGAGTTCTAAAGATTCGGCCTCGATTACGGATCTAACGCTTGTTATTGAGTTTTTAATTTTTTCTATCTTGCGTGATTTAGTATTTGTGATTTGGGCGCTATTTTATTTATTTTCCAGGTGTTTATATTTTTGTTAAGTGAAATTGAGTTGAATAGTTACTGTTTTTTTGCCTGACGTAATACATAGTAAGGATGTTTTGTAAGTTCGGGTATATTTATTGCGGTTTGATTCGGTTTGATGTGCTTATGTAACGATAGGGAAATAACAGCCTTAGTGTCCAATAAAAAAAATATGTAAGCGGGAAACTTAAGAACAATGCTAGAATGAGGCATGATCAACCTTTCAAATGCTGTATGTATATGTGATACCAATAAAAGCTAAATATTTTTTCTTGCTGATACAATTTATGTTCAAATAACTGATGTTGTATAACAAAACTTATGCCAATTTTCGTGCAGAGGACAAGAGATTTCACTGCACAACGATTGTTCTTTACGTTCAATTTCGACGGCGTTTAAAGTTTTTTTTCTCAGAGGTCTGATAATAGCACTCAGAATGAGAGACAAAATCGACAAGAAGCTCGTTTTCCCTGCTTTCTGAAAATACCGAAGAGTTATCAAGTTCATGTGACTGATCTTCAGCAATTTTAAATATGTTTCCCTAACGTACCATTTTATTGACAACATGACTGTAGAGCGGCCGCAGCGTCCGC
>CALNVZ010000062.1:5907-17982 GCA_940671915.1 Paracentrotus lividus
CCCCAATGCATAAACATTGTATAAGCGCAGATCGGGACATTAACTTGTATGATTATGTACATAAATATACATGTATGTATTTATTGCTATAACTGTAAAATTTCAACATTTTGGCTGAACCAATTATTGAATAAATCATTGTTGGTTGTTGACAAGTGTGTTAGGAATACCTAACAACATTTATTATGCATTACCATAATTAATTAACATAATATCTTTTAATTCATACAGTCATGACAATAGGGGCCATAAATACCCCAACCCGTGGGGTAATTATGGCCCCCAAAGTTGTTAACATAATGGTGATTAATATGCAAATGAGAAATCACAAGTTTATACATTCCTTTGTATATTATAGGTATGTAGACTGACTGTATTTTTACATAATTAGAATATTATTGGACTTTTCATTTAATGGTTGTAATGGGAAATGTGAAAAAGGGGGCCATAATTACCCCAGTCTCCCCTATGTATAAACTTTATTGATAAATCAGTGTAATATTGAATAATGCCACAATCCATAAATTCTTGCAAAATTATTCTATTATAAGTGGCAAGCGTATTTTTTTAATTTCTATAAACATGAACATTCTATAAAAATGCAAACAGATGTGTGATTTTCAACATTTATAACACCCCAAATTGTTATTGTGTTTCATTTAGAAGAAGTGCATTGTCCATAATTATGTAGTATAAGCCGAAACAAAATATCGTAGTTTTATTCGTTTCTTGTTCAAAAATACCTACTTTTGGACGTTTGGTTTCCAATTCTATTTAAATATGAATTGGTAAAAAAATCTTTAAAATTTAATTTTCTATTCCCTTAAAACACTGCTTTATTTACCATGTTTGTGATATTTGAAATAATTACATTTTATAATGGCTATTGGCGTACATTTTGTGAAAACCGAAAATCAGGAGACATTTTTTCCACCTCCCTGTTTATACTTTTATTATTACTTCATACTGTCTGCATAGCTAAATGGGTTCTACCGTTTGTCTTAGACCCTGATTTTACCACACCAATATTGATAATAGACGTATCCGTAGTTTTGTTTCATGATAAGCGACATCTTGAAACATTCTCGGTTGATTGCGAGGACATTCTCAGGTATGTCTGCAGACATGAATAGGTATGTCTGCAGAGGTCAATCAGATCGCCACACTATTTGTCTTTTCGCCTTGGCTGACGCGGATGCGGTGCTGATATTACATAAATTTCGTCTTCGACCCTTCTTGGTCTTGTCTTTGCTCCAGTGGACGCCCCCCATTAGCGTATAGAAAATATCGATAGCGATTGAACGAATACCGTATACCGTATACTTCTATGTGAACCCAGCCTTAGGGTCGCAACACACTAATTAGCCTAATCGAATCCGAGGTAATGGTTTGGAGAAAAAAAATTCATATAAAATCAATGAAAGGTATTGGAAGAAATTCTTTTTTACTTTTATAAAGAGTAATCATTAGTGCTTAATCAGATGAGCCCTTTTTGACAGCTAGAATGGGTGCCAGTTGAATTTTATGGAGAACTTATTTCATGGTGTAAGAACCCTCAACCGGAAGTCTTGATGGTTGTTGTTGTTGTTTGTTTAGTTTTAACGGCGCATGTCATTCAATTTTGAATATTCACGCCAATGTTTTATTGTTTTTAATTTTTTATATTTTTATTTTGGGGTTGTAATAGTAAAATGGCACCAAATCTGGTATAGTCTTATTCCAGGCTGATTTTATTAAAAATGAGCCGAAGAACCTAATTGTACAATAAGTTTGAATATTTTCATTATAAACAGTTATTTTTGAAGATTTTTTGCATTTTCATTTTTAACACATACCCCTATGGGAGTGGAATTACGGCTAATGGCCTACTGACATTTAATGTCGCGGGCTCACCGTGAGACATATACATCGCAATATCAAAAATTGCAATGCGTATTCGAATATCGCAAATATAATGAAAAAAACATAGCAGTTCTCATTTATTGAATTGTAGACTTTTGGCAACTTTGAGTCCAAATTCTTATTAGATATACAAAGAAAATAGTGAATATAAGCCATTATTTCGTAACTACGTTGACATTACAAGGGACGATTGAAATGACTTGTGGGCCCCAACTACTTCCAAATGTCTAGGATAATCAGTATACACTAGCTAGCTGGATCCGATCTCGCATGTTACGGTTTCACCTTGGAGTTTTGACGGAAAGTTTGAGAATTTAATGTTTGATGTTGTTATGGAATGGAGGATTAAAATTAAAAGGAATGTAGTTTATATGTATAATGATTCATGATAAGGGGTGTCTAATTAAATGAATAGAATCGTCAATCTAATACTTTATATTAATACACTAAGAAAATTCATGTGGATCAAAAGATACTAATATCAGGAGATTCGAAAGATGAGGATGGAACGTTTTTTTTAAATATAAAACTCCCAGTGAGTTTGTTGAGATTTACTTGATAATTATTTTTCGTAACTATCATTGACATAAAAGAAATAAACAAATGTCTAAATGCAAGACTCCTTTACTAATAGATAATGCTGGACACGTCCTACGCTAAGGCAAAGGAAGGCGGGTCAGCTCAGATGAATGAAATGTTGTGCTTCATTAATAAAGTTGGAACAAGAAAGGGTTAAAACAGAAAGTTACGTGGTACAATAACCCACACTTCTGAATGATATCATTCATAGTCGTTAAACATAACGCATCGATTCTCTACAATCGTGTAGACTATGGTACCATATTGTACCTTTTCGTACACATGATAAGTTTATTATATCACAAATGCTCTCTAAAAACAGCTAGTTACTTATAAATATGCGTTACTCAGCGCATTATTTTCCAGCAGAGTTTACTGCGTGCAGTGGTCGTGAAAAATCAACACCAACTTCAGATCAACACTAGAGTTTGTTTGTGCTAAGAATATCTAGAGACTAAAGAGAACCCTGAACGTAGATAATATGTGAGAAGTCACAGGGTGATATGGGGAGGTATACGGGGTATACTCGACTCACACGACCCCTACGGTCATGTAAGCGAAGAGTAGATAAGTGGTGATATCAGCTTAAATCCACTATTGCAACTAGAGAAGACTAACGACCTTCGCCACTGACAGTGTAGCTCTGTCGTTGGGAATAGAAATGAATCATATGTAGAGACACTGAATATTAAATTAGAATGATATTTTTATGACGGAGACTGGGCAGTGAGGTGATACATTGCATCTTCGACGTTATCATCCGGAAAAAAGAAGTATAGTGTGGGCAATTGTACCATATGAAATAGAAAAGTCATATAGACTAGTTAACCGTTCTAGAGAGGGGGTCTGTGGAGTATATAAAGGTGGTCGCTATTCTTGAAAAAGAGAGTTGTCAGGTGAGTCAATATTTCTGAAAGAGGAGTCGGCCGGAGAAATGGGGTCACTGCTAGAAGTGGAGTGTAGGTAGTTGTTTAGAGGAGGAATGTTCGAAGTGGTAAGGTGTGCGGATGTGTATGTGGTAGGTAGGAGAGGGTAAGTCCTCTCTCCCCACCTCGCACAACGTCGTTCTATACAGCTATAAATTTATCAATTAGCAATATATGCGCTTTTTGTGATAAATATGAACGACCTATGAGCATTATTTTTTACTTCGCTGAAACAAATAAAAGTTTCTTTGAGGAGATGTCGGGAATTTATTCAATTTATCGATATTCATTAAAAGTAATACAATGGAGGTATTACATTGGCAACAATATGACTGATAGTAAGAGCAGTTAGTAAATCATAACGTATCTTTAATTAAACATCTACTTGTATCGTTATTAGCAGAACCTAAAAAATAACCCCCCACTCCTGAAGAACATTAAAGAAAGGAATCTGCGGGGAAAATGAACAAGAAAGAATCAGAAAATTATGACTGAAGAACGAGTCTACATAATTAAACCAACACTAACGAGAAAATGAGAACCTTTTCATATAACAGGCGGTACAGGGAGGACTGCGGGACAACAACATTGATTATTTTTGAGTTTATCTGAAAAAAAAAAAAAATAAAAAAAAGAAAACACACGCAGGACGGCTTGCGCTATACTTCGCTAGTGACCCTTTGCTTTTGTATGCTGGTTAGGTGCTAATCGGTAGATTTGGTGGTGGTGGTGGGACACCGAGTGAGTGTGTTGGTTCTGAGTGATCTCAGTTATATTTTTCTTTTATGTGTATGTATGTAGTAGGAAAACGGTGGGGCGGCGGTTCTAGAGGTCTAGTCGGGATTATACTTTTTCATCTCTCTCTCTCTCTCTTCTCTTTTTATGACTGGCCACTTTTTTGGTCATTAAATTATGCTTAAAAAAAAAAAAAAACACGTTATGAAGTTTTATCTCCTTAGTACTTTTTGAATTTATGTATTAAAATCAAAGTATCATTTTACGAGTATATTCAGTTTTTGTGTTCTGAAGAACATGTATAATTTTGTCATTTTTAATTTGTACAAAAATGATTCTGAAGCTAAGAGAAAAATGTATACACTGTATTATTTGTTGTTTAGAAGAATGTTTAATTTTGTGTTCATTCATGATCTGTACAAAATATTCTCTGTTTGATAGAGAAAAATAAAAATATTATTACAAAACAAAAAAAAAAAAAAACTCCGCGTAGCTTTCAATATCTAGAGGTTTTACACAGGCCTAATTACTTCGAGACACCAAAAATGCAGAAACACAGAAAATGCGTCGAGCCAAACCCAAAGACAAAATAGCTAATTTCAAACGCCACCCAGTTCAAAATGTATTAATTTGTTGGGTTTTTTGAACACCGATTCCCAGAGGAAAGCAAGACTTGGACACTCTGTTTGCACAAAATGGGAAAGATCTAGGCAGTTGTTTTGGAACCTATATGACGCAACGCGGTGATTGTTAGAAGCCAATTTCTGCTCCAACTTCTCATCCCAAACAGTGTCCGCGAGACGAGGGCGCTATATTGCTGAGATTAAATAATCAAAAAACGAGCTGGCTATGCCTATGTTTTATGAGACTAACAGTGACGAAGATGTGAGTAAATTGTCTTTGAAATTTACTTTACTTAACATTTGAGTTTAGCCCATTTTCACCCTTTTCTTACTAACGGATTTCTGAAATCTTAAAATTAAACTACACCGTCATCTAACGGGTGAAATTATTCTAACCGTCTCTGACTCTGAAACCATATTCAAGTCTGTTCAATGGTGACACGTACAGTTGAAATTACCTATGGAATTTTTCCCAGAAAGATTAAAGAACTACTAAGAAGCTAAATAACCAGTTAAGAACAAATGCAATGGAACGGATTTACAAGTAGGGAGAAACGTTCGAAGAGAACGGCATCATAAAAACAAGACCTTCTGGTTCTGTTTGTCCATCTGCCTTCGGACTTCGTATTAGAAACTTGATCTTTTCAGATCCCTAGGTGTAACTAGCTTTCCATGGTAAGCCAAGCTTAGGCTTATCCTCTCAGAAAGCCTTAAAAAGGCGAGAGGACAAGAGAGAGAGATAGAGAGGGGAGGGATAGTGCGGTCACTGAGGTAGCAGTTGGAGAGTGGTTTGGAAAAGAGAGGAGATGAGAGAGAGAGGAGAGATAGAGAACAGAAACGGTTACGAAAGTCTGATTTTTAAATTTAGAAGTCCTTGATCTCATGCATTAGTATTGGGCACTGGACGGCTACCTGCGGCCCATGTGCTTGGTATTGACATGATGCAAGGGAGGGGGGACGTGGTATGTACAAAGTCTTAACTTAAGCCATATGGCAAAAGCTGGAGTGACTGGTTCAGAAAGGCAATTATATAGATTTGTATTATTATAGCACTAATACCCACCCTGACATCTGTGCTGTTTGTTGGAGTTCAGAAAAGTCGATACGATATATTTCAGATTGCCATCCCCAGGTAGGCATTGAATAAGGACTTACTTATGTTTGTGATCACGAGATTACGATTGAGCATCGGACTAAGGGTCATCCTCTCCCCCACCCCCACCTCTCTCTCTACTCTGCACTCCTTCCACCACTTCCATGCCAATAAATGTTTTATTAAACCTTCTTTAGAGAAACGATAACATTTCTTAAAGTCATCCCCCCCTTCTCCTTGTTTTATTATGTTATCTTTTGTTCCTCCGGTTTTTCAGATTGTTGTAGGTCTTTTTCAGATTTTTTGGGCTTTTTTGAGTATTTATTCATTTTGTGAATTTTTTTTAATTTTTATTTTTTATTGTCTGCTCCTTGTGAGTTTTTTTTTTTTTCGGCGTTTATTCTATTTTTTTTCTATTTATTGTTCTTCAACAAAGCCAACAAATTAAAAAATTCAAGTGTAATTAGAATAATCCATATTAGGCAAATCGATGTGAATATAAGGAAAATAAAGAAAAATTTCTGAAGTTGTAACAACACAGATTCCTGACTCAATGGACACCAATGTGCGCTCACAAGAAAAAGAGCAGGATGTTCTGCATGTTTAAGGAATTGAATTTTTCTTTGTTTTCGTATTGTTTATCTTTGGTTTCAGATCATTACATTATATGTACACTATTTAAACACATCAGCTAGGTCTTATCTTCATGTAGCCGTAAGAAATAAAGGTAAGATAGTCTTAATCTATTTATAAGAGAACATCACAAAACACAACTTATTATGACATAGCTTCTCCATTCCAGTCAAGGCTGTGTACTGTAGATGTTTATTGTGCCAATAGTGCGTGACCAGACTAGTCGTGTGCACAATTGGAGTACAACATATTACGCCTTCCCTAGGGAAAAAGATTGTTATAGGCTAGAACTTAAATTTAAGGAAGGCCATTAGGAGTGTTACTTATGAATTCTTAAAAGGTAGGATGACGGTGTATGCCAGTATCAAGTTGATGAACATTTGTTTTAAGACATCTAAATTATGGTAGTATTTCCTACATCTACCAGGTGGTCGCATACACACTATTAGCACTAATCGAATCCTTAAGGAAAATACCACCGATGCGGGCCGTCACCTAAGACATAAATCATAAAAAGATGAAGACGGATAGATGTTGGAAAAAGCAATTGCCCTACGAATCCCATATAATCGACGAAAGCGGCCTGATGGAAGAGAAATTGTCTTTTTCTGTTTTAGTGCTTTTCTCTAGGTAAAGGAGTAACATTGCTCCGCTTGGCAGTATGAGGGCCGTTTTGACGGCAGAGCCTAGAGGCACAGTAACGAGGATGGGTGCCATAGTATGAATATATTAGTGGGGAAGCTATATTTCATGGTTTGAAAAGAACTCATCCAGAGGAGTCTTGATGGCACCAATCTGGTATATCTCTCCTCCAGGCTGATTTATTTAAAAATGAGCCGAAGATGTCACTATGATAATGTTCGATGCAGACAAAGAGAAATTTAACTACCTAATTGTGACATAAGGTTGAATCTAGTTCTCATTATAAACAGTATATTTTGGACAAGCATTTTTTACAATTTTCTATTTTAACGAACATAACCCTATGGGAGGAATTAGTGCCTAATGCCGCTAGAACATAACACGCGAAGCTGTTGACGGCCTCTAGCTACGTTCGTGTGTAGATAGTCACTGTCTCATTTGTATATTGGCGTCGCCCAATAAGAAGATCCATACAAGCTGGTTGTGGGTCACCCGGGTTGCGCATTTTTGCCTGCAAGATTGTTTTGACATAAAACACTACGAAATTCGAGATGTGCGGTCTAAAAGGGCCACCAAAATGGAAGTTCACTATGATGGTGTACCTTAGTCTGCCCACGCACTTTGCTTTCAACTGCAATGCAAACTTTAGGAGCTTTGTGATATCAATGATTTCATTAATCGAGTGGTGTCTGAAAACAGTACTTAGACAATATAGACAAAAGCAACAAAAAAGTTTAATGATATTCACAAGTATAATTATCTGCATATTGAACTCGCACAAATCAACATGTCGGATGCACCCCCCATGCTACGCATACAGACACCTAGTTTAAATCTCACTTGTGAACAACATGGAATATTAATAACTATAAATGATGGGGCTTCTTATAGCGATCATGCATATGACGCTACGATTGGCGCTTACATAGTTGCTCTTTTTAACACATGATTAACTCCTTCATAAGATAGGCTAGACGGCCAAGTATGTCAGCACTCAAAGTCCTATCGGTACCCATTTTTAGCACTCAAGAGGTGTAGTGGCGTAAGGACAACTGCATTGTTGAATTGGAGATATCCCTAAACTTGGCCTATAAGCTGCCCTCAGGTCCAGTGGACACCTGTTATGTGATTTGTAACAAATAATTCCAGCTAGAATGTAATTTTCGAACCGGAATGACACGCCCAGAATAATGCGTACTTCCAAATCTTGCCCTAAAACATCCTACTAATGAACCCAAGTACCATGAAATCAGTGAGATCATTCGGGACCGTATAGCTCAGAGGACATAATTTATACACAAGCACACAAACCGTCAAATAGTACTGCTTCGTACAGATCTACCATAAACTCATGTATTGCACCTAGTTTAACATGATAATCACGTAGAAACAGCTTGGACAAATTAACAAATTCTTAAAGAATAAGCGGTCAAGATACATAAGTAAAGTCGCAACTGTAACCACAAACCGCGGTTACTTCCCTAAGCGTGACGGCCTAAATTACCCTAGAAGACGTCGCACAGTGGAAACAGTGTGAGGAAAATAACACGTGTGTGGGTCTTATGGTTATACTAGTGTGAGTGACAAATCGATGATTAGAATTCTCTACCAAAACCACTGGAACCACCGATGATGGGGTAACTCATGCTGGGATCTATCCAACCACTAAGCCGTAATTTAACAATCATTATTTGCACGGAACGAGTTGAAACATGGAATCGTGTAATCCATTATTGACAAATCAACCAAAACTTTAAAAGGAAAAAAATCGGTCCAAAATTGTCAACATTCCAATACCGGGCGCTTTAATACCATTGACCTACCTCCATTATGCGCTACCATAAAATTGTTCGCCCTCTTATCGTGAAAATAAATGAAAATGTCAGATTTTTATTCGATTTTAAGTGGCCAGCACCAACAATCAAGAACGATAATTGCTGCACATAAACCATTAAATGCTAGTTATCCAATACCGAATACTCCTCATATTGCACTTTTTTGGTTGGAAAACCTTTTAATGGAAATCGGTTATGATTCGTGGATCTAATATTAAAAAAATCAAACAAATAAAAAAAAATAGAAAATGCGACTTTGGTGCCGAATACCAGAAATTTACACACTCTGGCACTGTTGAGAATAAACAGGTGGGATGAAATAAAGCAGTTAAGTAGTTCATTTTTGGAACCACAGTATCAAGCAATGTAAACAAATCACAAATAAGGTCGGTGATAAAAATGCAACTAGTCCAAAAAGAGGAACGACTAAACTCAATTATTTGCACATGAAAACTGAGAATTCAGTAGGTCCAGTTGGGAGGGTGAGTTATAGAGAGTCAAAATTCCAAAGTATCGCCTAAAGAATGCGACCGTCCAAAACTACCTAAAACCTCATATTTGCACGTGAAAACATGAAATCAGTGATTGTAACGAATTATGTATGGTAGAGGGTACCTGTAACCATTTCATCATGTCACGCACCCTCTAATACGCGGCGGCGAGCGAGCGAGAATGTGCGCTCAATTTCTTGAACAGTCGAGAAACACAAGCCTTTCGGAATATTCACAAATCTTGGGGGAAAAGTCATTTGTTTTCTACAATTTCAGAAATCATGAGGAATACACATTATTGAGACAGAGGGGGGTGTTGTTGAGCCCTTCAAATGTAAAATCGCCCACTAATGTAAAAATGCCCTCAAATGTCAAACACGTCAACCACAAATGTAAAAATCCCTCAATGTCACACACGTCAACCAGAAATGTAAAATGCCTCAAATGTCACAACACGTCAACCACAATGAATGTAAAATGACCACTAATGTCATAACATGTCGACCAACAAATGTAAAAAGTTCTATTTTAACCTAATGTCTGAACATGTCAACCGCCAATGTAAAATTCATTCCATGTATCATAATAATGCGGAATGGTATTAAAGGGAACAAACATTTTCAATTAATATTACACAATGCAACTTCATAGATTATGAGCCACACATGCACACACTCACACACAGGCACAAACACATCTCACATTACATAACACACATACACACCCACACGCATAATGTTTAAACGGGGGAGTGTCCAGTAACAAGATTTACTGGTAATGTTTATCAACTTTGTGTAAATCGCATGATCCATTGGTATGCTGGATTGAACACATAAAAAAGGCACATCTTTGAAAGTCATGAGTCCCTTTTTTATATAAACTGAGCAAAAATGGGTAAATTCTATTTTGGAGGGCAGTTATAAGCGTTTTTTTATGTTTATTATATGAGCAGCCTCTATTCCATCAATCTGGACATGTTTTACGGAAATTTTAAGGAAAATGCCATTCCCAAGTTATTTTCACAAATCAAGCTGAGCCAAAATATTGGCGTTAAACAAAGCAATTTTTTCTGGAGAAACTATGCCCATCATACACATAACTGTCATGACTATGGGAGTAGGAGTCTTAAAATTCGGTGCATGAAATCCCTATGAAGGGGGGAGGGGCAGGGTGATATCCCCGCTCGATTCTACACCTTTCTTCAAGACCTATGGGGGAGGTCGTTTCGCAGGGTTAAACTCAAAGATATTCTTCCATCTCTAGTATGATTTTATAAGTGGGGAATGGGAACACTAGAACTTACGCTTCATGACAAAACCCACAGGTTAGGGTAGAAGACTGATAACGCGAGCAAGTAGCATCAACGATGGGCTAATAATTGATGCTCAAATCACTTAAAGAATACTCTACAGTTAAATAACAAACTACTTACGAATCGCTCAGAATCTAACATGAAGTTCATTCGCTGAGGACTTAACGAAGTTAACTCAATCCTATCGCAAACAACCACAAAGTAGGCATATAAAAAGATTATGCCGTAAGATGGTGCATAATTTCGATATGTCTAAATACCTCCCGGTTTGTCTTTTTATCTTAAACATCTGCTCCATGTTATTCTGCGTGAAACATAATATACAATCATGAAAATGAAAAACATAATGAAATTGAATGAAGATGATAATTACAAATTGTTAAGAAAGATTTATTTGTCAAACGATTTTCTTCATGCCTCTGCATGGGTCGGGAGGGAACTACGTTAACTTTGTATTATGGCTAATGGTTATAAATCGTATATTGAAACATGTTGTTTCCATTTTTATAAATCGGAGAACAACCATATCTCAAGTTTTGTGGTGTGTGTAATACATTGATGAGTTATGTGGGTGAACAATTGTGAACGGGTTGACATGTTTAAGTAATCATAGTGGGGCATGTTTTAAAGATGACAACTTATTACATTGTGGTCAACGTTGATGACATTAGTTGGGTCGGTCCGTTTTCTGGTTTTGAAAATGGTTGACATGTTGTGATCATTGTACGCACATCTTGGCGAGAAAAGGCTATATTTTTTTCATCCACTTATTGTTGTGGTTGTAGTGTTTCTTTTGTTGTGATCTGTATTCATATCACAAGCGAGGGAATTATTGTTTAGATCTTTACTAAAGTGATTTGAGGTTATGACGATCTGAATTGGTACGTTGGGTTTGTGATCATCTCGACAAGTTTGATAGTAAAGCGATTGTGAGCGCAATATTAATCTTTTAATTTTAAGTGTTTTGCCATGAGTTGAGACTTGTTGATTGATGGGACCAGGTGTAGAGCTGACCGGTGATAAAGTTGCCGCGGATAATTTAAATTTATCGTGGTGACAAAAATAGTAGCTAATGAGTCAAGGGACAGATGATTTTTTACGAATAAGATGTTGAGTGAATATCATGGTTCAATCTCAAGTCTAAGCTTCACAATTTTTAATTAGCGCTTGAAGATTTACGTTAAGGGCCAAACATATAGGATATAATCATGTGTACCGAAATTATTTATACATTGTTTTTCTTTTTTTCTAACAAGAAGACTATGACGATCGAGATCTTTCTTGTTTTTTTTATTAGTAGACTT
>CALNVZ010000062.1:44007-54665 GCA_940671915.1 Paracentrotus lividus
CTGTATTTCTATGTTAACTACAAGGGAGATTGCAATGCATTGTGGCCCAAACTTGTTTATAATCGATACTAGCTTAGCTGATCGATCTGCATGTTACTTCCTTTTTTTCTCTCTTCTTCAATGGCCACTTTTTGATCATATGCTTTTAAAGAAAACACGTATGAAGTTTTTTTTCTCCTGTACTATTTGTAATTTATGTTTAAATCAAAGTATCATTTTACAGTACATTCAGTTTTTGTTCTGAAGAACATGTATATTTTGTCATTTTATTTGTACAAAATGATTTCTGAGCTAAGAGAAAAATATACACTGTATTTAGTTTGTTGTTATGAAGAATGTTTAATTTGTTCATTTATGATCTGTACAATAATTATGTTCTTGATTGAGAGAAAATAAAAATATATTACAAAAAAAAAAAATTCCGGTGTTTCAATATCTAGAGGTTACACAGGCCTAATTACTTCGAAGACACCAAAATGTGAGTGCGAGCCAACCCAAAGACAAAATAGCTAATTTCAAACGCCAGATTGACGAAAATGTATTAATTTGTTGGTTTTTTGACACCGATTCCCAGGAAAGCAGACTTGGACACTCTTTGCACAAATGGAAAGATCTATAGGCATTGTTTTGGAACTATATGACGCGGGTGATTGTAGAAGCCAATTTACTGCCTCCAACTTCCTATCAACAGTGTCCGCAAGAGGGCGCTATATTTGCTTGAATAATGAAAAATCGAGCTGGCTATGCCTATGTTTGAGACTAACAGTGAGAAGTGAGATAAATTGTCTTTAAATTACCTAGACTTAGTTAGCCAAATTTTCACCCTTTTCTTTACTAACGTTTCAAATCTAAAATTAACACACGAGTCAACGGGGAAATATTTACCGCTGTGAAACCTATTGCCCCTCATAGACCTGAATGTTGAAGAAAACAGCTTTATAGCTTTTTTGAACGATTCAACTGTTTATGTGGAGACTTTTTACACCTTTTAATTGATAAATCATTAAGAAAAATAAGTTTAGCAAAGTTGTTTTGTCAATAATAATGTTTTTTCCCCCGTGTTTCATTCTCACCCTCCCCCCCCCCCCCGACGCCTGGCCCTTAGTTCGTGATGAAGCGCAATTTAAAAAGGCCTTGATCTTCATTTCGTCTACCCCCCCCCTCTCCGCCCCCGACCCCTTCCTTAGACGGTTTTTAGGCGCAGATGACAGGCCTCGGACACTCCCGCAAACAAAAATTCTAGATGTTACATGATTTAACCAATTCGGCTGAAATAAAGCTGGGATGGTTAAGTCTGTCCTCGGTCCTCGACCCCCCCCCCCTCCCACCAAAAGCAAACTGCTTCTCTCTTACTGTCCTTTTCTTCTTTCATTTTTTACCGTCTCTTACCCCGCCCCCCCCCCGCTCTCTCTCTCTACTCACACACACACACTTAGTTAATAAAATGTTCATTTAAGTTTTTGTCATCCATCCGTTTATTATTCATAATATCCTTGCGTCTTTTAGTTGGCAGCTAGATTATGAACAGAAACACCATTCGTCATTAGAGCCGCGATGAAGTGTTTGGGGGGGGGAGAGGGGGCTGAAGGCCTTCATTTTTTAACAAACTTTAGAAAAATAAGCAGGAAAACAGCCATCTAGTTGTGATATTTATGTGTCCATGTTCCCCTCAGTCTCGCTTTCCGTTTGGTTCGGCCTCCTGAAAACTCGGCTTACCCCCCCCCCCGCCTTCAACACTAGTACCGCGTAGAGGACATTTGCCTGTAATTATAGAGCGTATATATGGGGGGGGTACATTCAATCATCTTATATGCGTTAATCTTAATAATACCAAAAAAAATGCCATATTTCTTCTAAGTATGAAATACTTCTTTATTTTGAAAATAGAATTAATAAAAATTAATTTAATTTGGGAAAATTGCCCTTAATAGAGGTTACACAAGCCTAATTACTTCGAAGACACAAAATGTGAGTGCGAGCCAACCCAAGACAAAATAGCTAATTTCAAAACGCCAGATTGACGAAAATGTATTAATTTGTGGTTTTTTGACACCGATTCCCAGGAAAAGCAAGATTTGGACATCTTTGCACAAATGGAAAGATCTATAGGCAGTGTTTTGGGACCTATATGACGCGGGTGATTGTAGAAGCCAATTTACTGCCTCCAGGTCACACACGCCTAAATTACCGACAGAGAAGCAAAAATATTATTCGACCCAACCCTTCGAAAATTTTTAAAACTTTGAACAGCTGGTTAGACCAAAAATGTGTGCATATGATTCACATTTTAAGAATGGTTATCGGAAGGGCAATAATTAAGCTTCGTATGCTAAAACTGGGAAGAAATATAATGTTAATTAAGGCTTGGCACTATATTAGAAGCGCAAGTTTGATATCAAATTCTTACTTTTGACTGCCAATTGAGTCAGTTTCGCGCATGAGGGGGCGCTATATCGATTTATTTTTAAATGAGCCGGTAAACAGCTAGTTTTCTTGGCTAATTAGAAAAGGAGGAATAATTTGTCTATCCGTTCACCAATGACCAATCACCGAGTGAATTTAAGGCTGATTTTATATAAATTTATCAAACCTCAAATTAACACAAAGTCTCAATGAGATGATAATTACAGTGTGTGGCGCCTGAAGGCCTTTTGAGGGTTTTTGATGACTTTCGGATACATATTTCGGGGTGGTCGTAGAAAAGGCTTAAAACACGCTGTAATTATAATGTATTTGGAATCATAGGTCCGTTTTAAAGTTTTAAGTATTTCATCAAATTCTGGAAAGTCAAGTAGAGAGACAGAGAGAGGGGGGGGATTAGATGAAACCCATGTCCATTATTAACGTGTGTTTTGGGCTGCAAGAGTTTCTGACCTCTAACAGAAGCCCCGACCCCCCCCCCCCGCTCTCTCTCTCTCTCTCTCTTTCTCTTTCGAATGTTTAACACCTGTTATTTTTGTTTTATGAAGGGGGGGGGGTTAGTTTTCATGATTGCAGCCCTCCTCCTCCAATCGTTGCAAGGTATACAATAAAAATTCAGTAGTAAACCAATACACGCTGTAGCCTATGGTGACTTCTATAGCTACTACAGCCGTTGCAAGGGCTCATTCTTTCACCTCTAAGTTGCTTTTACTAAAGTAAATTGCAAAAATTTGGTAGCATTTTCTCAGTTAGGATATGTTCGTTATGTTAAAATAAAAATATTTTTGATTTTTCGAATTCACCTACAATACAGGTCACAACGCCAATTACCGACAGAGAGCAAAAAATATTCTATCGACCCCAACCCTCCGAAAAATTTTTAAACTTTGAACAGCTGAGTAGACAAAAATGTTGTGCATATGATTCACATTTAAGAATGGTTATCGGAAGGGCAATCATTAAAGCTTCGTATGCTAAAAACTGGGAAGAAATTAATGTTAAGGCTTGGCACCTATATTAGAAGACGCAAGGTTTGATATCAAATTTCTTACTTTTGACTGCCAATTGAGTCAGTTTCGGCATGAGGGGCGCTATATACGATTTATTTTTAAATTAGCCGGTAAACAGCTAGTTCTTGGCTAAATTAGAAAGGAGATAATTTGTCTATCCGTTCCACATGACCATCACCGAGTGAATTAAGGCTGATTTATATAAATTTTCAAACCTCAAAATTAACACAACAGGTCTCAATGAGATGATAATTACAGGTGTGGCGCCTGAATACAGGTCACACACGCCTAATTACCGACAGAGAGCAAAAAAATATTCATTCGACCCAACCCTTCCCGAAAATTTTAAACTTTGAACAGCTGATCGCGTAGACAAAAATGTGTGCATATGATTCACATTTAAGAATGGTTATCGGCAAGGGCAATCATTAAGTTCGTATGCTAAAAAAACTGGGAAGAAATTAATGTTAAGGCTTGGCACTATAATTAGAGCGCAAGGTCTGATATCAAATCTCTTACTTTTGACTGCCAATTGAGTCAGTTTCGGCATGAGGGGGCAGCTATATCGATTTATTTTTAAAATGAGCCGGTAAACAGCTAGTTTCTTGGCTAAATTAGAAAGGAGAGAATAATTTGTCTATCCGTCTCACATGACCATCACCGTTGAATTTAAGGCTGATTTTATATAAATTTATCAAACCTCAAAATTAACACAATCTTCAATGAGATGATAATTTACAGGTTGTGGCGCCTCCAACTTCCTATCCAACAGTGTCCGCAGAGGGCGCTATATTTGCTTGAATATGAAAATCGAGCTGGCTATGCCTGTGTTTGAGACTAACAGTGAGAAGATGAGTAAATTGTCTTTAATTACTACTAGACATTTAGTTAGCCCAATTTTCACCCTTTTCTTTTACTAACGTTTCGAAATCTAAAATTACACACGAGTCAACGGGGAATATTTACCGCTGTGAAACCTTTAGCTGAAGGCCGGGACGTAAGTTGAAATTAACCCTATGAATTATTCTCTAGAAGATGAAATACTACAGATGCCTAATATGCCTAGAGGTTTAATTATAGTTAATGAGGAGATGAAACGTTCGAAGGACGGTCATTAAAATCTAGCCTGGTTTTTGTCCACAGCCTTCGGTTCGTTAGAAACTTGTCTTTAGTCCCGGTAACTAGCTTCCATGGAACGCAAGCTTAGAGCTTATCCTCAGAAAGCTAAAAAGGAGAGGAAGAGAGAGAGAGAGAGAGAGGGGGGGGGGTAGCAGTTTGGGCGTGTGTGGAAGAGAGAGAGAGATAGAGAGAGGAAGAGAAAGACAGGTAGAGGTCTGATTTTAAATTAGAAGTCCTTGTCTCTTGCTAGTATGGGCACTGGACCTGACTGGGCCTGGCTTGGTCTTGAATGATTGAAAGGGGGGGGGGGGGTTACAGTCTCTATTGTATGGCAAGCTGATTGACTGGGATTAGTAATTGTATTCATACTAGCCAACCACTGCCCATCTGTGCTGTTGGTCTACAGAAAGCATCAATATTCAATCCAGGCCATGGCATCTCTCCCCCACCCCCACCTCTCTTCTCTCTCTGCCACTCCTTCCACCACTTTCATGCTAAATGTCTTTATTAACCTCTTCTTTAATATATATACATTATAAGTATTCCTCCCCCCTCCCTTCTTCATTTTAACAACACCAGATTCCCAATCATGGACCATGTTGCATCACAAACGAGCAAGTTTCTGCATTTTAAGGAATGATTTCTTTGTTTTGTATTGTTTATCTTTGGTTTTATCTTCATAACTAGTTTATACCTAATTTAAACACATCCTAGGTTTACTTCATTGTAGCAAGAAATAAGGTAGATATCTAATCTTTAAGAACATTTCACAAAACAACTTTATTCAATAGCTTTTTCATTCTCAGTCAAGTGTGAGTGTATGGTTTTTTGTGCCATAATGTAAGTCGCATTGGATAAAACAATTACCTCCCTAGGGAAAGAGGGTTGATAGGTAGAACTTTTTTAGCATGGAATAGTTCTTATAATATCTAAAAGGGTTGCCATCAAGTTGAAATTTAACATTAAAGGTGATTCCTACTACTTACAGTCGTCGCAACACACTAATTAGATAATCGAATCCGGGAAATACCCCGACCGCGTATCAATTGATGAGTCTGGTTTGGAAAAAAATTCATATAAAATCAATGAAGTATTGGAAGAATTTCTTTTTAGTTTTATAAAGAGTAATCATTAGTGCTTCAGATGAGCCCTTTTTGACAGCCTAGATGGGTGCCAGTTGAATTTTATGGGGAACTTATTTCATGTGTAAGAACCCTCAACCAGAAGTCTTGATGGCACCAAATCTGGTATAGTCTCATTCCAGGCTGATTTTATTAAAAATTGAGCGAAGAATGTCACTTGATTATTTTGATGAGACAAGGAAACATTACTACTTATTGTAGAATAAGGTTGAATATTCTCATTATAAACAGTTATTTTTGAAGATTTTTTACATTTTCATTTTTAAACATACCCCTATGGGAGTGGAATTAGGGCTAATTAGCCCTTAGAGCCAACACCCGAAGCTCGTATGGACGCCCTCTAGCTACGTTCGATTGGTGGGATACTGTTCTCAAACTTCTATAATTTGCCGCCCAATACATGACGACCTAACAGCTGGGGTCACACGCTGCGATTTTCTTGCAGAATTGTTTGACAAAAACAACGAATTCGAGTTAAAAGCACAAATGAAGTACTATGTGGATGTACCTTAGTCCGCGCACTTTGCTTTAACTTGCACTGCAACTTTAGGAGCTTTGTGATCAATATTTTCATTAATCGACTGAAAAAGTATTTTAGACAATATAACAAAGCACAAAATTTAATATTCACAAATATTTCTGCTATGAAACTGCACAAATAAATGTCGGCCCCATCCTACCACTACAAACTGTTTAATTCTCACGTGAAAACATGAAATAATCATAACAATAATGATGGTGGCTTTTATAGCGATCATGCATGACGTATGGCGCTTTACATATGTTTTTTTTTTAACACATTATCCCCTTGTCAAGCTGAGCGCGGCCAAAAGTATGTAGCACTCAACTCATATCGGGTACCCATTTACACCTGGTGGGAAGCATTGTAGACCAAAACGGCATGCCCTAGTGATCAGTGTTGATGATTTGCAAAATTCACCAATTTTTTTATGAACGTCAAATGCGACTTCCCCAATACTGCTATAACATCATAATGCCACCGCAAAACCATGAAATCAGTGATCATTCGACAGAAATCAACAAAATTTTCACAAACCGTTCAAATGTGACTTTCAAAACTACTATAAACCTCATATTTTGCACGTGAAACATGAAGATCAGTGATTGTAACGAATATGTTGGTAGAGGTACCTTATTAGTTCACGGCATCCTCTAATACTGCGGCGCGATGCGACGCGGATATGTCGCGCTCAATTTCTTGAACAGTCGAGAAACCAACAAGCCTTTCGGAGATATCACAAATCTTGGTGGAAGTCATTTGTTTTTCTACAATTTTCATGAAATTCATAGAGGAATACCACATTATTGAGACAGGGGGGGGGGTTTGTTGAGCCTTCAAATGTAAAAATCGCCCACTAATGTAAATGCTCAAATGTCACAACACGTGTCACCACAAATGTAAAAATTACCCTCAAATTGTACAACACGTCGAACCAGAAATTGTAAATGCATCAATGTCAAAGTTACCACAATGACCCTATTCTAACATGTCTACAAAAATGTAAAAAGTTTTCTATTTAACCACTTAATGTCTTAACAATGTCAACGCCAATGTAAAATTCATTCCATGTATCATATAATAATGCGGATGTTATTAAGGGAACAAAACATTTTCAATTAATATTACACACATGCATACTTCCATAGATTTATGCACACACATGCACACACTCACACACAGGCACATAATACACATCACATATACACACACATACACACCCACACTGCATAATGTTTAACGGGGGAGTGTCCAAGTAACAAGAGTTTATGGTAATGTTTGTGTAAACTATCGGCATGATCCATATGGTATGCGTGATTGAACACCATATAAAGGGCACATTTTGAAAGTCACATGAGTCCCTTTTTTAGATATTAACTGATCATGGGTAAATTCTTATTTGGAGGCATGTTATAAGCGTCTTTTTTGTGTTATATTTATTATATGAAGCAGCCTTATTCCATCAATCTGGACATGTTTATTTACGGAAAATTCTTAATCAAATCAAGCGAGCAAAATTATGGCGACAAAGCAATTTTTCTTGAAACTTGCCCATCTATGCACATAACTGTACATGACTATGTGAGTAGTGAGTCTGAAAATTCGTGCATGAAATCCTATGAAGGGGGGGGGGGCAAGGGTGCATATCCCGCTCGATTCTACACCTTTCTTCAAGAGCCTATGGGGGAGGGTCGTTTTCGCATGAAATGGACGCTTATGCCACACAGGTTGGTAAGAGCATAACGGATCAACAAAAGACTCCATAATACGCAGTATCTTCTTGTTTTATAAAAATAATGAATGAATGAATAACAATAATGAATGAATGGGAAAAACATAAATTACTCATATAGAAAGATTTTTTAAAATTTATACTATGTATTATGCTTATAATTCGTTAATTGAACATTTTTGTTCCATTGTAGAAACTTCCTATTGTATAATACATGTGATGAGTTTTACATTTGTGGGTACATGTTAAGACATTAGTGGTTAAAATGAAAAACTTTTTACATTTTGGTCAACATGTTTATGACATGGTCAGTTCACATTTATTTGACAGTGTACTTTAATTTTACTTGTGGTTGATGTGTTGTTCATTTGAGGGCATTTTTACATTTGCGTGGTTGACGTATTGTTGTGACATTGAGGGCAATTTTTAAATTTGTGGTTGAATGTTGTTGAGACATTTTGAGGGCATTTGAGGGCATTTCTTACATTAGTGGGCGCGATTTTTACATTTGAGGGCTCAACAGGCCCCCCCCCCCTCTGGAAAATCTGGATCCGCGCCCGTTTTTATTGTCACATTTAGATACATACATTTATTTTAATTAAACTTGCTACTTCAAGATAATTATGAGAACTAGGCAGAGCACCCGCGCTTTGCGCAGGGTTTCAATTGATGGAATTCCCCATTTTAATTTGTTTATCTTTATTTTGTTGCAGGCCAACTGTAGCTTGGAATATATTTGGAGTCGTACAAAGTTTTTGTCTCATTAGAGACCTCTTCCTTCACATTATTTGTAAACGTGTTGAGAAGGAAAAAAAAAATACGCAAATAATTAAGCCTATTCTGCTGGTCCCGTCTATTGCAGCCCCCCCCCCCTTTCAAAAATGCTACTGTGGCCCTGTGATTCATTTTAAAAGGCCGATTGTTCACCAATCTTAACCATTTCGACAGAGTAAAGAGTACAAACCGGCCACTTTGTTTTTTCTGAGGAGCGTAGATTACGACTAGGAACATATTCTGTAAGAAGATTGAATATATATGCAGGCGCACAGCCATGCATTGCCTTCCAGTAATAAGCAGATTTTGTATTCAATACGTTCTACTGGGTAGCCAATGTCTCATCTGATTAAGCACTAATGATTACTCTTTATAAAAGTAAAAAAGAATTTCTTCCAATACCTTTCATTGATTTTATATGAATTTTTTTCTCCAAACCATTACCTCGGATTCGATTATGCTAATTAGTGTGTTGCGACCCTAAGGCTGGGTTCACATAGAAGTATACGGTATACGGTATTCGTTCAATCGCTATCGATATTTTCTATACGCTAATGGGGGGCGTCCACTGGAGCAAAGACAAGACCAAGAAGGGTCGAAGACGAAATTTATGTAATATCAGCACCGCATCCGCGTCAGCCAAGGCGAAAAGACAAATAGTGTGGCGATCTGATTGACCTCTGCAGACATACCTATTCATGTCTGCAGACATACCTGAGAATGTCCTCGCAATCAATCGAGAATGTTTCAAGATGTCGCTTATCATGAAACAAAACTACGGATACGTCTCACGTATGTTTGTTAGCTACGTAACCAGTTGGAACGACGTGATAGCGTCCATGTTGACAGATATATAGGCATCGACGCAAGAGGGCAGCTAATATTGGCACGCGAGGGCGCCAATTATTTTCTCGCTTTGTCTGTCTCAAGGCTGAAATAAATTTTCAGAATCTGCAATAAAATATGTAATGAGATTTATAATGCTTTACTTGCGCATTCGGTCATATTTTCCCCTGAATCTTCCTTATGAATTAACAAATGATCGAGACAATCAAACCCGATTGGCATTTAAAAACTCATTTGCTCATTGAGGAACTTGAAGAAAGGTCAATATCATAATCTGCTAATTACAAAACCCAATTTGTCTCCTTTCCGAATTTGCAGTGTTTATTTTGTTTCATTTATCTTGTTTTATAGCATATCTACCTTGATATTGTGAATTTTGGTAAAGTGAACATGAATGATCCTTTTGTTAAAAAAATATTTCAAATTGGGCAGACGTTTTCAATCATCTACAAAAACATAAATATATGGGACTATGTATCTTTAAACTCTAATATGGTCAGGTGAGGGCGCTGATTTTAAATGTAATGTATAGATGCACAATACAACCGGTTTTGATTATTCATGCTCAGTCTGGGGGAATTGCTCTTCAAGAAACAAAACCATTCTTTTACGTTTACAAAAGAGAGCTGCACGCATCGTTAAAGGAACTTTGATTACGAAACCAATAGCTTGGATTTCAATCTTTACAATGGCAAACGTTAGACGAAAGAAGAGATTATTTCCTTTTTTGCATTATAAAAAGCACCTGTGAGAATGTGTAATGAGATAGAAATGGTCTTTGAGAGGCACGATGTAAATACACGATATTCTGACTCTTGAATGTTTTAAAAGAAGTTTCAAATATGCGGGGGTAAGATATGGAATAATCTACCACCAATTTTACAAAACGCTTCATCTATTGACACTTTTAAACGCATGTATAAAGAAATGAATTTCAAAATATGATCTTATCTTAAACTAAATTTAATACTGCCTTTGTATCTGTTCTCAAAGCTCAAATTACGAATTTTAACGAAACTTGCCTCTCTCATTGATCCAATTATATGTTGTTTTAAATCTTTAATATCATAAATTCCACTGATCATTACATTTTT
>CALNVZ010000063.1:14948-25679 GCA_940671915.1 Paracentrotus lividus
TCAGAGTATCTGCTATCATGATAATGTTAACTATTATGCTATATATTTTTATAATTTATGTTGTACTATGTAAAAATGAAATTTTGTAAACATGTTTTATCGAGTTAAAAGTATAGACCATTATTATTATTATTATTATTATTATTATTATTATTATTATTATCATTATTATTATTATGTATAGCCCGATTATGTTAAAATAGATCTGTTTTAAATCAAGAAGAGATTTAGTTGCTTCATTTCTTTTGTTTTTACATAAAATATGGCCTTAAAAATGATGACCAGCTAAAATAAGTCATTTGACTATTATTTGGCTTTGTCTGCCTAATTAATTCTAGTCATCTGACTAAATCCAAAAGTGTCTCAAATGACTAAACTTTAGTCATTTGACTAATTAATTCTAGTCATCTGACTAAATCCAAAAGTGTCTGAAATGACTAAACTTTAGTCATTTGACTAATTAATTCTAGTCATCTGACTTTATCCAAAAGTGTCTGAAATGACTAAACGTTAGTCATCTGACTAATTAATTCTAGTCATTTCAGACATATGGCAGGACTAATTTTTATTAGTCAAAATGACTAATTTATGTTTACAGTGTATGTTTGCACTTCTTGAGTATTTTATTCAAGCTCTGTGGGCAGGGTCGGCAGACCGTTTTTTTTAAAGTTAGGTGTTTGGAGCAGGATCCCTTTGGGAAGTTGACCAAATATTTAGGTTACAGTCGGACGAATGTAGGCCTATAGGCTTATCCCTGACACACCCTCTTAAGATATCTATCGATATCCAATAACCCCCACCATCGAATAATTGTACGCCAAAAAAATAATAATAATAATAATAACAACCACACGCCCGCAATATTGCCTAAAATCCTGAAGAGTTGGTCCTAGTAATTATTTAACATGACCATAAATAAATATTCATGTGCAGTTTTATGGGTGACAGGTTCTTGTTTTGTTTCGTTTTTTTAATATAAAACTAGTTCACCCTGCATACCCCACGCTAAACCTCGCATTTGCGATTATGTGCCACATTTTTATTTTCAATGATATTTTCAAGTGAGGTTTCACGCACGTCTGTTAATTGTAATCGTGAACGGATTCCCGTGACGGATACAGCATGCAGATCTGAATCCTGTCTTCTGTATACAAATTGACACGGTCATGCAAACGGACAAAGGACCGCAACGCACTTTGATAGACCGAAAATGTTGGTTTAAAAAGTTTAACATATTCTTGTTTTAATGTCAATATGTGTTGATGACAGATTTTCAGATTTTTCCCCATTTTCTTTCGAAATATATCTTAGGCCTAGGGGAGACTCAGGTTAATTGAGCCACTTTTTACTCAAGGTCACCTGGTGCCCATGGGTGAAGTTTTTTTAGGCTGTTGAGGATCGGGATTGAAAGACTAGTATGTTAGGCAAATTATAAAAGGTATATTCCGAAAATAGCTCTTTCGGAGCCCTGGGCAATTAAAAAAAAAAGTGCCAAGTGGCTCAACTAACACCAACACGCAGGAAAGATGAGCCAAGGCGTTGGGTTAGTTGAGCCAAGCGGTGTAAATCAATTTTTGGGGGCTGACTCCCCCATCCCAAAAGACACACATAAACACACACCCACACCCTCACATACACCGACTCACACGCATGCAGGCACACATTACGGTTACTTTTTGGTGCATTTAATTGTTTTTTCCTATTTTCGCAGGTACGTCCTTCATAAATAGTCTTGGGGCATGACAGATACTTTTTTCCTATTTAATAATGATAACAAAATAGTTGATTCATGTAACACTCCATACAAAACCCCAAAATATTCTTTCAAAAAAACCCATGTAGGCATACGCTCAACTTATATTACCCCATCAACAACGGCTCAACTAACCCCACACCTTATTTTTATACCTCCGCCACCGAAGGTGGTGCCGGACGCATCATGTTTTTGGGTTGTCCGTCCGTCCGTACGTCCGTACGTCCCGTTTGCTCGTTATCGCGATATCTCAAGAACTACTTGCGATATCGACTTCAAACTTTGGGATAGTATGTATCACCATAGGAAGATGATCTGATTAGATTTTGGAGTATATAGGTCAAAGGTCAAGGGTCACAGAGGTCAAATAAGTGAAATCTCTTGTATTGAGTTCGTTATCGCGATATCTCAAGAACTGCTTGAGATATCAACTTCAAACTTGGGAATATAGTATGTATCACCATAGGAAGATGATCTGATTAGATTTTGGAGTATGTAGGTCAAAGATCTAGGGTCACAGAGGTCAAATAGGTGAAATCTCATGTATTGAGTTCGTTATCGCGATATCTCATTGCAAGAACTACTTGAGATATCAACTTCAAACTTGGTGATAGTATGTATCACCATAGGAAGATGATCTGATTAGATTTTGGAGTATGTAGGTCAAAGGTCAAGGGTCACAGAGGTAAAATTGTGAAATTCCTTTTATTGAATTCGTTATCACAATATATTGAGAACCAGTTGAGATATGACCTTCAAACTTATGGGTAGTATGTATATCACCATAGGAAGATGATCTGATTAGATTTTGGATTATGAAGGTCAAAGATCAAGGGTCACATAGGTCAAATTGTGAAATAAAGGGGAAAAGGGAAAATAGCTGAAATTTGTCATATATTTCTGATCTGGCAATGGAGGAGGCATATATTTCGACCGTGCGCGGCCGAGGATTCATCTTGTTTTTACTAATTGGGGTGGAAAGTGAAATTCTTACTAGACACAAATCTAAGGATATGGTTAAATTTATACAATGATACTCCTTCCAACTGTGATAGTCCGTTAAATCTTTAGGATGTCAAAAATATGAGCACACATGTCACTTTTCACGGAAGTCACTTTGACAGCAAAAATCAAATTTTGTTGATTTAAACAAGCTTGTAGTCTGCACCCATGTATAAAATTTAGCATGTATGGTCCATCTATCATTATGTAACAAGAGATGGAAGCATTATAAATTTAAAAATGGTCTTGACCTATTTAGAGGGGGTGGCTCAACTAACCCACTGGCTCAACTAACCTGAGTCTCCCCTACCTCCTTCTGAGCTCAACATATGTTGTGTGAAATATAATTTCCCATGACATATTTTTGAGCTGAGAAATAAAGAAGACAAATTTTGAAAGAAAATGGGGAAAATCTGAAAATTTGTGTACAAAATGAATGGAGAGTTGTCCATAAGATCGGCCATTTTGAAGCCGATGATGCCAATTTGAGGATCCCCATAGAAGGAACAACTAGACTTTTCAAACTTCGATAACTCTCTTATTTTATAACCGATTTTGATGAAACTTTTTTTTAGATTGCTCCTCTCATTTTCCTCTTTCCTGTAAGGTTGATTCTCTCCTTGGGTAGGATTCCCCTTTAAAGTCTTGATTTTATGACATCATTTACGTGGTGGTTCTCAGCAAATTATGGAAATCAATGTACAGTGTGTCCCACATAAAATGCTAATGACATTTTAGATTGGTATAATATTAAAATTACAAAATTATATTGATTATATCCTGACACCCTTAAACTACCATTCGTTTTCTGCAACTGGGTTAAATTTTATGTGATATGGTCCAAGAATCACAAAGATATGAGCATATTTTTGTCATTACACATCAGGAAACCTCTCCATCCAAGTTTGTAGTACCGGATGTGTCGAATAGAACAAACCCAAGTTTGATCATGAATACTTTGAAAAATATTTCAGTAGTAATTATGAAATTTATATCACTGTAAAGTGCAACTCATTACCATTTTAATGATACCTCTCTCAACTCACCAATATCATGTATCACTGAACTCCAATGTTTTAAATATGTCGTGCAAAATTGTGAGTGGTTCACTTTCACGCTCATTGATGATCAAAGTTGGGTTTCCTTTCGGGCACCTTTGAATAACGCATCTCAAGGAGCATGAAAGTGAATACTCACAATTTTGCAAGACTTTTTCAGAACAATGGGGTTCAGCGATCATGCGTGATATTGGTGAGCTGAGGGACATATCATTAGAAAGGTATCACATAAAATTTCATCCAGTTGCAGAAAATGAATTGTAGTTTATGGGCGTAGAGATATAATAAATAAAATATAATATTGCAATTTTAATATTATACCCATCTAAAGTGCCATTAGCATTTTTTGTGGGACACACTGTACATTGTATTATTGCCATTAAGAAAATGTTACTTGACCTGTCATTCGATCATAGCACGCTTGCCCTTATAACGGTGCAAAATAATGTTTTCTTCTAGAATTTTGTGTGTGTGTGTGTGTGTGTGTATGTGTATGTGTGCTTGTTTTTCCCTTTCCTTTGTAATGGTTCTTTATGACCAGAGAACCATTTTTCATATGCAATAGGTACAAACTAAACAATTAATATTTTCTGTGAAATACAAATTACATTTCCATGACTTTATTCAGTGAATGAAAGAAAAAAAAGGGGGAATCATGTAAAGAACCAATCTTTTATAGCCTACCCCTATGGTACTCTGCTTCTTGACGGTCGAAGCAGAAAATTTTTGAAACCCCCCCCCCCCCCCCCCCCCCCCCCTGCGCTTATCACGCGGCCAGCGTGACATAAAAAAAAATCATGTACCTTGCTCGCCCCGGCGAGACGTGAAAAAAAAATTATGTACCTTTTTGCCCACCTTTGCAGGTTTCGAACCCTCCCGTAAAAATCCAAGTTACGGGCCTGTAGTTTAAGGAGGTATGCAGTTAACCCCCGACCCTAACCCCCTTGGCACGAATTCTATTGCCCGAGTAATATATTTTTAAAAAAATCGATGATTAAGGCAATTCAACTATACTTACAAATGACATATTCTCGGATTTATATGAATAATACTTATGGAAACAACATTATTAAATATCTCAGTATATTTTAGTGATATACGCATTACTGGAATGTATTGGGGGTAAACAAAATAATTGCCAGCTTTCAAATTATTCCCATTTGTTTTTAGGAATACAATGTACCAATATTATGATAGCAAAAAAGTTCCACTGGTAAACAAAATTTGTATATTCTCGGTTTTAGTAAGGGCAAATGTGTATAAAGCAAACCTTATATGCATGGGAGGGAAAATCGAAAAATATACAGCTGATAATTTAGTAATGGGGAAAAGGCGTCCCCAGGTATAAGTGTACCAAAGATTGCGAAATATTGTGTATATTTATTATTAGAGTGTTTGACCCTCTTCAAAATAATATAGGTTTTCCCGGCCAATTTCATTGTTTTGTCAATCAATTGCATATTAGAGGCATTCATTTTCGGAAAAAACGCTGATGCATCGAAATGTTGCCAGTCAAAATCGTATTCAATCATAAAAATTAACGATTGTTGTGATCGATTTCGTATTTGTGCATTCTACTTCACATAATAAGCATATACATTCGGCAATAACTCTTCAAATTCGTCTTCATCCTGTCGACATTTCATTCCGTATACACAAAGTCGCACTAATTTGAATGCAAAACTAATGAAATTAAATGCCTCTATCCGAATTTGAACTTTGCAACCATTACTTTGTGTGCCTATATCCGAATTTGAGAGCATGAACACGAAGTTGTTTGACTAAAGTCCGTCTGTTGCATCAAACACACGAATTTGAATACACATTAAATGAAAACGGACGAAAAATGTATGAACTTAGCCGGGAAAACCTATAATAAAAGATTCGTTTGAATATAACAATTATTCTTAGTAGCATTGAAAAATGAACCTGTGCTTACAATTTTCAAGGACAGGCTTATACGCATTTCATTATGCCGTATGTCATTTATTCACCTTTCGGCTGAATTGCATGAACATTAGTGATTCATCTTATCAGAATAAGACACAAGTCGCCACCAAAGAGTCAAGAATATTGAAAAATAATCAATGTTTAAATACTTTTCCATCGTCCATATTTTTTTATTTTTTTAATTTTTTTTTACAGAGCAGATTTGAAACATTGAATGACGATTTAAAAAAATTATAACACATTTTCCACAAATATTGATGTATCTTTTATAATAATTTACACAGTTAATACATGCAGATAAATAGTTACAGTACAATTCTCAGTAAGCCCATAACATTATAAGGTGTTGTTGTATTTGACGAATCGTGGAAAGAAATGATGAAAAGGTTGAGTGAAATTAAATACAATATACATTCAGAAATAAGTGTGTTTTATTATTAACGTTGTTTAATTTCTACTTTGAATCAGTCAACTTAATGGGCAATATTTATTAAAGTCGGTGGAAGAGGATCTAATAATGCTGGTGCAGTTTTCTGAAATGAACCATCTTCATATAATTTGGTCTGGCACTTCTGCATTTCAGACAACAATCAAATAACCGAACTCATGCAGTTATCTTGCGAAATGGTCTCGGCAAATATGTATTTTTTCGAGTTCGATTGTTCTCTTTTCTATTCAAATATAGCAAAATGCACAAACACAATATGTGTGGCCAATTCTGAGTAATCAGTATGTTTCTTTGCATTCTGTAATTGGGAATATTATTTTGTCATGAATACAAAATATTCTTACAATAAATCGTTATCAACTATGCCAAATGAAATGCACAACAAAAAGCCGCAATAATATGCATGTAATTTTAGATCCACTATATAAATCATGTGAAAAAAATCGACATGCTTTAGAGAGCAGTTTGTAAAAAGTCATGCAATTATAGACTGATTCAACTCAATGTGATATTTGTTTTGTGACAGACAGATATCGATGCACTGCACTCATAAGAACTATTAACTAGCATTCGATGTACCGGGGGACAGGCATGCACCCTCATGGGGAGATCAATCTTGGTCTTTTATGTTAATATTGGAAAATTTATAGGTTGCACCCCACCTCTGGTTCTCAAATGATCTTATATGCCGTAAATTTACCAATGTCAATGACAGGTATTTTTATAAATAGATACACCCGGTCTTAACAGGAAAATGTATTATCATCAGTCAAAATATAGGCCTAGTAATATGATTTGAAGAATAAAGTGATTGAGAAAATATTATAAAGACAAGATATTTAAGCCGGTGGATATTTCCATACGCAAACAGATGACAAAACTTGTGACGGTAAGTTCGGCAAACATAATAATACACCCTGTGGAAGGAGTTTTTGGAATATGCAGCAGAAAGAAGTATAAATGTATTATAATGTCAGTGACAGTATAAAAAGATATACTCCCGGTCTTCTTCTTCTTCTTCTTCCAGTATGGTACAGTCCACCGCCGGTGTATTATCGTACAGAGAAAGTTTTTGGAATATGCAGCAGAAAGAAGTAAATGTAACCAATGTCAGTGACAGGTATGTTTATAAATAGATACACCCGGTCTGAAAAAAGAGAAAATGTATTAATCATCAGTCAAATTAAATATGATTTGAAGCATAAAGTGATTGAGAAAATATGATAAAGACAAGGGCCCACATTTCTGATAGCAGTAAAAGTTAACCCTGGGCTCCTCCAAACTCCCAGGCTGAAGTTAACCTTATAGGTTAACTAAACCACACTTAACCCACACCTATGGTTTATAAGTCTTATTGATATTCTGGGAAGTCCACAAGTCCTCGGTCCCACGAGTCCTCGATCCCACGAGGCCGAATATTTTCCCACAAGTCCTCGGTCCCACGCAGTACTCGGTCCCACGAGGCCGAGTATTTTTCCCACGAGTCCTCGATCCCACGAGTCCTCGGTCCCACGAGTCCTCGGTCCCACGAGTCCTCGATCCCACGAGTCCTCGGTCCCACGAGGCCTCGATCCCACGAGTCCTCGGTCCCACGAGGCCGAGCATTTTCTTATACCATATTTTCTCTAATCAGGATGTTTTTCAACATCGATGAAACATCTTGAAAAGTGTATTCGTCATTGTAAGCTGAATTATACTACATAAATTAATTTAGTTTTGGTTAATATGATAGGCACTAGCTCTAGCATGGCGAGTAATGGTGGCATCTCATTTCGTGGAGACGGGTTTGAGACTGATTTGGGACTACGCCTAAAGTCGTCCCTAATTCTTCTCAGCAGTGGCGGGTCCTAGATTACAGGATATGGGGGGGGGTGCCAATTTTTTTTTGTTTAGTTTTAACTTGTACGGTCAATGACCGGTTTTCAAATTATAGGGGGTCGCGTCCCCTGCCCCCCCCCCCCCTGGATCAGCCACTGCGTTTCAGAGACGTCGCCGTAAAAATAAAAAATATATATATATATAAGAGGCTTCTCCGCGACGGAAAAGAATATCGGAGATGTCCCCGGGACAAGTGTTTAAAACCTTCTCACAACTCGTCTAACATGTAGGCCTAGTAGTCCCAATTCCGTCTCAAATCCAATGAGATACCACCATTAGTTGCGGATATATTTTTAAAGATTTCAGTTCTTTGGTTTTACATGAAAAATTAAGATTTACATCCTTGAGAAATCCTAATTACATCCTGATCAACTGATTTACATTCAAATCTAATCTCGAATTTGAGAGATCATAATTCATGAACCCCAAACAGGGGCGTAGACAACAGGGAGGGGGGTGCATCCCTCAATTGAAATGGTGGGGGGATGGCATGTACAATCACCCCCCTTCGACCGAACCGACATCTTCGGCCCACGACTCAGGACCCCCTGAGGTCCGGCCCCCATTTTCGCGGTTACACTCGTAATTCCGAAGGTTCGTTTATTCCGAAGGTCCATTATTCCGAAGGTTCGTCATTCCGAAACACGTAAAATGCCTATACCTCGATGTTCGTTTATCCGAAAATAAAAAGGGTTCGTTAATCCGAACATTTGTGGCGTTATTCGAAAGGTTTGTTATTCCGAAGGTTCGTCATTCCGAAAACGAAATAGGGTTTGTTATTCCGAAGGTTCGTCATTCCGAAAACGAAAAAGGGTTCGTCATTCGAAGGTTCATTATTCCGAAAACGAAATAGGGTTCGTCATTCCGAAGGTTCGTCATTCGACGAAATGGGTTCGTCATTCCGAAGGGTCGTCATTCGAAAACGAAATAGGGTTTCGTCATTCCGAAGGTTCGTTGATCCGAAAAATAAATAAGTTTTGTAATTAGTCCAAAACTGATGTGGCGAAGCCGGGAAAATGGAAGGCAGGCGTGTTGGAGGGGAAGGTATCACCTTACTGTTCAATTGTTATGAGGGTGGAAAGGGATTGATCTATCGTTACCAGGGGCCGTTTAAGAATTCTTTCAGAGAGATGATCTAGGCTTATGGACTAGTTCATGCAAGAATCGTTGCCTGACTGTAAATTTCGCTAGGGGAGTATGATGCATTTTGAAATTGTTTTGTACAAGTTTCAATTTTCTACTAAAAGACTCATTCTTGATTCAATATCGCTCTGCGGGGGGGGGGGAGGTGGGGATGGGAGCTTGTTTGGACCAGAATATGAGGAATTTACACCTCAAAAAGGGGCGACAATTCCTCTTTTTTGGCTGGGGGAGCGGGGCAAACCACTCCCGTCCTCAGCCAGCATAGCCATCTTTTTGGAATATATTATTAAAAGACATATTAAAAGATATGTAATAAGCGTCATGCTGTGAATTCAACTGAAATAGTCAAGAAATTCAAAAAGAAATTGACGGTTGTATCATGTTTATTCGTCGCTACTCACGAGTTTCACGCAAAGCGATCATTAGGTAACAAGCTGTTTCCAACTAATGAAACATTGGCTAAGTGAATCATCAGACAACTAATGAATCATTGCAATGTTTCATTATTTGCCTGATGATCGCTTTGCGCAAAACTCTTGAGTAGCGACGATATAACATGATACAACCGTCAATTTCTTTGTACAGTACATACACTTTATATATGTGTGAGGCATAATTCCCGCTAGCCCGCGATACCTAAAATAATGACCCCTCCTCGCAAAAAAAACCCCAAAAAAAAAAAACAAACAAAAAAAACAATCCCCTTATCTGGAGGTTATTCACGGGTGATCAACACACAGTCCCCAAAATTTTTAAATCATTCGCTTAGAGAGCATTGCTCAGATAAAATAAAAATCAAGATGCTTGATCCATGTCATTTTTTGATGCAATACGTGCTTTGCTCCCACAAAATACACGTGTATCATCCTCCGCTGAGATTATTATTGCATAATATCCTATTATTTTTTAATTACAACACTGTTTTTATTACTAAAATAAGTTTATTTCGTTTTCGGAATAACGAACCCTTTTTCGTTTTCGGAATGACGAACTTTCGGAGTAACGAACCTTATTTCGTTTTCGGAATGACGAACCTTCGGAATGACGAACCATATTTCGTTTTCGGAAAGAAGAACCTTCGGAATGACGAACCCTATTTCGTTTTCGGAATGACGAACCTTCGGAATAACGAACCTTCTGAATTACGAACCTTCGGAATAACGAACCTTCGGAATAAAGAACCTTCGGAATTACGAACCTTCGGAATAACGGGTGCTTACCATTTTCGCGGGTGATATATATATATTTTTAAAGCTAAAATGGGCTTTCCACACTCCTTTTTCTTTCATGGAACTCTAACAATTTTCGCTCGCGCTTATTATTGTTATTATTGCATTGACGCTCCAGCGACAATGCTATGTTATCGTTCCATATTCCTTTTCCGGTTTCTTTGCATTGACGCTAACAGTGACAATGCTATGTTATCGTTCCATATTCTTATTCCGCCATCTTCTTTTTCTTTTTCTTCCACAAAAACCCATTCACTTAACACATGATCC
>CALNVZ010000063.1:29658-53467 GCA_940671915.1 Paracentrotus lividus
ACGTATCAGCGCTCTCCAAAAGATATGACAGGTCCGGAGCTGTCATAAGTATTTAGTCAGCTTGTTGTCCACGATCTTTTCAGAGAGGGCTTCGTGGAACCCGCTTGTGGACAAGTAATTCACTATCTCCGATTTAGTCAAGAAGTTAGACTTATGACGGTTTCGTGAAACGCCCCCCTGGTTCCTCCATTCCGATTATACGCCACCAACATGTCCTCTGTGCCAGCGCACAGGGACAGGTTTTGGTTGTTCGTTCTTTCGTAGCGTTGAATCTCAGCATATTCAATTCCAAGATGTAATCCAAGTTTTCTGAAGATATTGAGACGATGTGATATTGTTAGTTTTGTTCGTTATAAAATTCATTCTATTATTATGATTTCATTCAATGTTAATCTTACGAAGTAGTTTAGCTCCCCGTATATGAGACCGTCTATTATCCGGGGATTCCCCCTCCCTCTTGCTGACGTCATCAAGTAATAGCGATCACCCATCGATTCTTACAATGTATAGAGGAAAAGTGGTGATGCTGATATGCTTTGGCAGGATTGAAACTTGAAACCTGAACTTCTTTTCCTTCGAACCCTTTTAGAGTATGAGAAAATTGTTTTATAACATTCATAAACATGATAATACGGCAATACAAAAAAATATTTAAAAATTAAGCTAGCTAAGATTTAAAAAAAATTGTCATAATAAAGTGAGATACATGCAAAAATTTAATGATTATCGTGCATTTAAAACTTGTATTGGATCTGCATCTGCGGCGTATCTACCGGGGGCAGGGGGCACGTGCCCCGGGCGGCACTTTAGGGGGCGGAAAATGGGAAAGGTGTTTACAAAAAAAAAACATTGGCCTTCGGCCTTCATGAAGGTTAAGGCCATGTGTCACAAGTTGGGGTATTGTAAAAGGGTGGATGCGTTACATTTTGGAGGGAAAATTATCACATTTTTTCACATAGCATCAAAATGATGTACAGTCATAAGCTGTGCAATAATTCATATTGTAGATAATTTATCAGGCTACATGTCTGTGAAGTTTCAGCTTCGTTATGCTCATAGTTTTAATACAAAGACACTTTTAGTGGAGTAGGGTAAGGGGTGGAGGATCCTAAGGTGCTACGGTGGAGGCACGTGTTAAAGCATAGAATTCCCATTTTTGTTACTTTCTTATTGTTTGCTGCTTTATATCTTTGCAACCAATTGGTCTTATGGGTTGAGTGATATATCATTCTCTTGGGAATTTATGTGGTTCTAGATAAATGTGAAGAAGATTTTTCAAAAGTAATTTTATCAATTAATTAATCAATTAAAACAAACTTAATGCACACATCCCCATAGACAATGCATTGCAGGCATCAAACATTGTCACATGGAATTTTATAACAATAATTGTCTACCGGGGGCAGGGGGCACGTGCCCCGGGCGGCACTTTAGGGGGCGGAAAATGGGAAAGGTGTTTACAAAAAAAACATTGGCCTTCGGCCTTCATGAAGGTTTTTTGTTGCCATTTTCTTTGTATGCATGTAAAAACACAATTAAGTGGAAACATATTACTTGCAATAAACTTTTTTTGAGTTGAAATCCAAGTGTAAAAGACAGGATTTCTGCAGCCCTCTTTGCACTATTTTTCTTGTTTTTTTGACACCCTGTAGCGCGGTTAGAAAAAATAATTTTGTATTACAAGTTTAAATTTTTTAGAAGCATAGCGTCTTATTTACTCAATCCACGATGATTCATTTCATTTGGTGAAAAGATTAAGAAATTATTAGCCGGTAAAATTGCAAAGTTTTTCAAACCATTTTTTCCTGTAACACTCTGTATAGCTTTTATGACACACCTTATACAGGCACAAAAATATGTTAATCATCCTCCTTTCAATCTCTGCTTTCAATATATAATACTTTTATACATGTCTGACTTACTACTAAGAAACTAGAGAATTGATGTTTGATTGTGACAATGTACATTTCTACAATTTTTTGGACATGTAACGCATTTTCCACCCAACTCATGACATGTGCCATAAATAAAAGCCACAGGCGGGGACGGATCCAGCATTCTCCAATAGGGGGGGGGGGCGAAAAAAAAATTCATCAAAATTTTCATTAAAAAAAAGGGGGTGTTATACTTAGGCCTAAATACAGTAGATTTTAAAAACTTTTTATTTTCATTTTTCACGAACAAGCTAATGTATTCAATTTTTAAAATGCGAGCGTGAAGCGTGAAGCCTGGCACGAGCCGAAATTTTTGGATATTATGAACCTGAAAACAGTACATGTTATTATTATTTTTTGTATCATGCTCATAAAAGATACTTATCTAATTAAACAATGCGAGCGCGAAGCGCGAGCTTAAAAATTAGGCTGTATCAACCTGAAAACAGTGCATTTTAAGCGCTTTTTGTGCTGCTCATAGAAGATACTAATCTCATTGAACAATGCGAGCGCGAAGCGCGAGCTGAAAAACTTGGCTATATCAACCAAATCGCTCATGCGAACTAAACTAATGCGAACGCGAACCGCTAAGCCGAAAATTTTAAGGTAAAAGTTTGAGATATCTATGCATTGTAGTTCCGATTTAGTATCCGCGAGCGCGAAGCGCGAGCCGAAAATCTTAAGCTGAAATTGAATATGTTTGTGCATAAAAGATCCTGTAAAGTATCCGCGAGAGCGAAAAAAAAAACAAAACAAAACAAAACAAAACAAAACGATAAAACATAAAGTAGAGGCAGCGAAATGGATTTGAAAGTGGGGATCTCGATGGAAAAAAAAGGCACTTTTTCTGAAAAGGGGGACACTTCAGATCAGAGGCATAGAACTAAAGAGAATTCGTCTTTGAATATATGCTTATAATGGCAGCCTTGATTCCTGTTCATTTTAGTAATGGAAAGAGTAATGCGAGCGCGAAACGCGAGCCGAAATTATTCAGCTAAAAATTGGAGATATTATTTTGAGCAGTATAGATCCTACTTAGTATAAGCGAAAGCGAAGCGCGAGCCGAGAATTTATTATCCATTTAGAAGATACATTATTTTTACATGCGTTGTTAATTAACAGCGATAGAAAACAAATCCACAATCATTGCTATGAAAATGTTGTGGGCTGCAGGACTGGTCCCAAGCCCTCCACCTACCTAGCCCGCACACAACTACATTAATGTTTTTGATTGTCAACAACACCCTTTCCTAAGGTTTGTCCCTAGACGAGGGCATTAGATCCAACTTTTTTATAATTAGATGTTTATACTGTTTTATATTATTTGTTACTTAGTGCGAGGTCGTATAGCGACCGAGCAGGAAAATTTTGGGTTTTTTTGGAATAAAACAAGAGGCACTTTTTAGTATTTAAAGCGCTAATTTAACCAACAACACAATAATCTATATAATGTATTTTTTTCTTCATTTCTTTCTTAAAAACTGGGGGATGTTTGTATAGGCCACCCCCCTCCCCAGATCTTTGGGGTGTATCCCCCCATCCCCCGGGATTTACACCCGTGCACTGGACAATTTTTTATTTTGGTTTAAACAACATAAATTGCAGAATACTACTTCACAGGACTTCAGCCAACCTGTATGTGAGTGGATGCTATCATGTGTAATAAAACGTGAAGTTTAAATAAAATCTGGACACCAATCTTTAATATTTGAACTGGAATATAAATAAAGCAAGTTAGCTGATCCATGTAATATTGTTGTGGGTAGTTTAAGTATAATTCCTAAGAGACCATGCACAATGTTTCAACTTACCCCATGCCATGTTTCAACTAACCCCGTTTTGTGGGGTTATAGTTGGAACACTTGACATGGTCATGTTCAAGGTGGATTCTTTCCGGAAAAATCACTAAGTTTAAGAATTGTATGGGGTACATTTGTAGCATACATTCACTTAGCACTGGTATTTCAACATAGCTAAATGCATGCATTTTTTTTCCCTTCATATTTCCAAGTCGTTTACATGTTGTCATATTTAATTCATGGCCAGAGATTTTGCAAAAGTTTTTGTATTTTCTGAAAGAAGAGACTTGTCCCTTTTCATTCCTGAGATCAGTAAATACTACGACAGGGGCACTTTTTTAAACAAAGGGGCGACAAATGAACAAAGACCCCTAAAAATGAAGTTTTAAGAGGTGGGGATTATTAGTGAATAAAATTATTAATGAGAAGTCTTATTTCTCCAAAAACTGTTAACATGTTTCCATCATGTTTGTGGCAAATTAAAATGACCCAAAAGGTAGCACCACAACGAAAGACAAAAGGAGGAACACCCAAAGAAGATAAATTTATTTCTATCGTTGCCAATGAAAAAAATAGTCCCGTATTGCAGAGACAATTTAATGCAAGTTTATTACACCAAATTCCCAAATTACTGTTGAATTCTTGTGGTAAATATAAAATCGTTTACAATAGAAATCTAGTTTTTCACACTTCTTTTATATTTTGCTGGATATTCACGGCATCTGATTTTGCCACGCAACCTCCTTAGCAACGGCCTAACATAATCTTTTCTTCTGTGCGTGTTGTTTCTTTCATTAGCCTTTGTGATGGTTCCTTATGACTATTTTTAAGTTGCCACATGTATAGGGTGACGCACTTAAGTATGCATTAAGCAATGCACCTCTCTCTCTGTAACTATATATTCAATCACTCTGAAACTATGAAATATTAATTCTGAGGTATCTGCCTATGCATGTCATGAAAATTTGGTAAATTTTGGGGAAGTTTTCATGGATTTACAGCTGTTTTACTTTTGCCAGTACTTTGAGGTTGTTTTTGCAGGATTGGAATTTTCAGTATCATCCTACTGGATTGTCAAAATGGCATGAAACAAGGGGGTAAACAGAAGGGGGAAAAGAACAAAGAGAAAGAGGGTAATTGAACTGAAGCAAGTAAAGCATCAGAGAAGTTTCAGATATTAAACAGAAGTAAAAGATTTTTTACAGCCACCTTGGCTAAGAAGAAATGCCTTTATCTCTCAGGCATCAAGCGTAAGGCAAGGAAGAGCAAATTAACTATCCAAACAAAAAAAATATGAATATTATGAATACCCCCCAAAATACTAAAGTAAGATTATGGATACAATTCTATAGTATCTGTTCTTTGTTGTAAAAAAAAAATGATGAAGTTTCGTTAAAAAATATGGAAGTTATGGACACTTTTTCAAGTTAATGCCATAGGGTATGCATACTTATCTGCGCCACCCTATATAATGGAAATATGTAAACAGATTGTGGAGAAATTTGACTCCTCCTTTTATTCACTGATAGGGTACATGCAGGTAATATGGGCCCCCTAAGCTCATTTGCCTAATTTGCATAAAATTACGAAATGACACACAGTCTAATCTTTGTTTATATGAATCAATAACTACTGCTCTAACTTTTATTGTGAATAAAAACAATTATTACCAACCCCCCTGTCTGCAATATTCAAATGTTGACGTCATTGCCAAAGTGCCCATATTACCTGCATGTGCAGGTAATTATGGGCACATGTATTTAATGTATGTTTTAAAAACTACAATGACTCTACCATGTCTGGAATTTGCTTAAAATGTTGAAAATCATTAACTCTAAGCTATAATTTGAAATAATAAGACCCTTCAGTAAATCCTTTGACTGTATTTTTCATTGTTATGTATTTTGTATATTATTTCTTTTTTTAATAATATTTAAATATTATTTTCATTATACAAGTCAATATAGGCCTACAATAAGTTATTTATACTAATTATATATTGTGAATATACCCAAAAAATCGTAGCAAAGAGATTTATGCCTCATCCCAATACTAAGTACCAGAATCATTTCCGCCATTTTGGATGTCCCATATTACCTGCACTAATGTTGCTATGTCAGGCAAGCATTCAATGCCACAGTGCACCCCTTCACTATAACAAATTGACCTGTACACGCGAGTATGATCAAAATGAAACTATAAGCTTACTAAATATACAAAAAAAATTGAGGTTACCCCCTCAAACACTCTTTCACCATCACATTCTGTGAAATATCAAATTTTACATCAGGGTAAAAAAAATGACGTAAGTTTTACCTACCTTGTTGGTTTTCAGCTATTTTCTCGGAGAAATTTCGGCATCAGATGCTCTCACGAAGATATATTTTCGTATACAGTTCATATGAACAACATGGTGCTCACACCGGTCACCGGTCACCGGTCGACGGTCACGACATGATTTGCTTCAGGTGGCCCACATTACCTGCTGGCCCAAATTACCTGCATATACCCTAATCCCCACCTCTAAAAATTTCATTGGGACCTTTGTTCATTTGTCGCCCCTTTATTTAAAAAAGTGCCCCCGTCTGAGTATTTACTGATCTCAGGAATAAAAAGGGACAAGTCACCTCCTTCAGAATATACAAAAAAAAAAATGCAAAATCTCTGCCCGTGAATGAAATATGACAAACTTATGACAATATACAAAAGACTTGTAAATATGAGAAAATGCACCAGTGCTAAGTGAGTGTACATACAGATATACACTCAAGCTGATTGTTTATTGTTTCTTGAAAATATCTGTTTTTGTTTTACGGCCATTTTTGTGAAAAATGTTCCATATAATCCCGCTCTCCTCTACTTATCTCATTGAACAATGCGAGCCGAAAATTTGTGTGATACAACCTGAAAACAGTGCATTTTAAGCGCTTTTTGTGGTGCTCATATAGAAGATAATTATGTATCTCATTGAACAATGCGAGGGCGAAGCGCGAGCCAAAGGTTTTTGAAATATGAAACTGAAAACAGTGATTTTTAATTGTTTTTGTGCCATGCTCATAGGGAAGATACTTATCTAATTGAAAAATGCGAGCACGAAGTGAGAGCTGAAAATTGCTGTGATATATCAACCTGAAAAAAGTGCATTAGCGCCATTATGTTATTGTTTTTACAATAACCGACTACTGACATATCATAAGGCTATTCCTATTGTTAGGCTCTCTCTCTTAACCTATTCTAGACTTCAAAGAAGACTAAAGGAAGACTAACAAGACGCGATGTAGTTCATTGTTATTTTATTTATAAGCCAGCCAGCCAACATGCTGCTGCTTCGTGGACAGGTTTTTACTCAACGGTATACTATATCTCCAAACTAATCTAGGTACTCCATACTAGTACTCAACTATAAGAACTGACTTCTATCCCAAAATATAGGGGCTTATATACACTTTCTTTGAGGGGGAGTCTTGTTATAAAACTATATCTCTCATTGTTTACAAGTCGATACCAGGGTGTGACTGGTCAACTTACTTAGAATCAAAAGTAAAGAACATAAAGGGAAGACAAGGACTTTCATTGTAAACTAGTGACGTCATGACCATGCATACTACAAGGAAGACCTCTGGTCTTACTCCAAACTTGACCCAACAGGTGTATAATGTTTGTTATAGTAACATAAAGAGAAAGTGGAAGAGTGAATACGTCACACTACCATGTACTACGAAAGTGAGGAGAAGTGACCCTGAGTGGACTACAGCAATGAAGCTGGAGAGTGTTTTATTACCAGTAGACTGAACTTAAAGGGACATTCCTTTCTACCAAGAGAATAAAAGGTTCACTTTCTTGGAAGGTTCAGGGTTACAGGAAGTGGAGTGCCTAACTCTATGGGCAGGAATATAACATGCCTAACTCTTTGAGTTAGATCGTAACACTATGTTTGCACTACACATACAGGTGCGTAGACAGCGAGGGGTGCATCTGTGCATCCGTATTTTTATCACGACCCCAATTAATGGAAACCAGTCTTGTAACTGTTTGGGCTTTTTAACCGTGAATAAATAAAGATATCAATCAATCAATCTAAACTCAAATGGGTGGGGGTGAACATGTTTAGGTCTCAGGTTTCAGGGATGATAGGCCTACTACTCGTACACCCCCCCCCCTCCTCCCAAGTCCCCATGACTGCATGAGCACGCGTTATGCAATACCACTTCTCGGACAACCACCCCTGGACAATTACCCCTAGACAACTACCCCCACCAAAAAATTCTACCCAACAATTCTACACCCAACCCTTACCCTATTTCTGGGGGGGGGGGTAGGGGAGACTGGGGTAATTATGGCCCCTTTTTTTCACATTTCCTATTACTACCATTAAATGAAAAGTCCAATAACATTCTATTTATGTAAAAATACAGTCAGTCTATATAACTATAATATACAACGGAAAGTATAAACCTGTGACTTCTCATTTGCATATTAATTACCATTATGTTAACAACTTTGGGGGCCATAATTACCCCACGGGTTGGGGTATTCATGGCCCCTTTTTGTCATGACTGTATGAATTAAACGATATTATGCTAATTAATTATGGAAATGTATAATAAATGATGTTGGGTATTCCTAATACACTTATCAACCTCCAACAATAATTAAATCGATAATTGGTTCAGCCAAAATTATGAAATTCCACAGTCATAGCAATACAAAAATTTATGTAAATAATCATACAACTTAATGTTAATGCAGATGGGGATCTGCGCTTATACACTGTTTATGCATTGGGGGCCATAATTACCCCAAATGACATTATCAATTTGATCCCTCTTTACAGCTCTACTATATATTCAGGTGGAAGTTTTTTTGTTGTGTTTGTTAGTTTCTATTGTTTCTATTTCAATAAAATTTTCATCTTAAATAATTCCAATTAATTATATCACACCCCAACTTTGCAACGAACAGAATTGTGATTGCCGTACATTTTAGGCTCCCCTAAGCACAAAATTTGAAGTAAATGGCTTATTTTTCTCATATGATAGTAGGAAGAGTTTGGCTAGGCATGTGTAAAAAAATAATTATCATTGTGTAATGCAGCAAGAAATTATAAGCTCTCAAAGACAAAGGGGCCATAATTACCCCGGGGCCATAATTACCCCAGTCTCCCGTATTAGTTGTTCACGGGGTAATTGTCCAGGGGTAGTTGTTCTGATACGCACTTATCTAAATGCATTCTTTATATTGTCTTTTCTTCTGCTATCCCACTTTTCATCTCCGACTCTCTCTTTCTCTCCCTATTTTGCTCTCTCTCTCTCTATCTCCCTCTTTCTCCATATTTTGCTCTCCCTCTCTCTCTTCTTGCTATTTTACACACACACACACACACACACACTCTCTCTCTCTCTCTCTCTCTCTCTCTCTCTCTCTCTCTCTCTCTCTCAATTTCTCTGTATAATATTTACATTTACATTTCTTCTCTAAATTCCTTCTTTGTTGTTCAAATGAGGATTCAGATGTTATTTGGTTCTTTTTTATACAAAGATTTTAATAAATTCACATAGATTCAGTCAGCATTGAAACATTTTGTAAGAGTTATATTACAATATAGTCACACCTACAGATAATGATAAAGGCAAAAGATAAATACATACATATTCTAAAAGACTGATTAATCCATATGTAATCTAATAACAGATATGTAACATTGAATATAGTTACTAAGAAGATAGTGAAGATGTTTTTATTGACTACTGGGGTATGATACAATAAAGCAATTCTTATGGCATATTAATAACTTACAAATTACATCCCTGGACACCTTCTCCAGAAGACAGAGAGAGAAAAAGAAAGACAGCAAAAATGAAAGTGCATTTGGGTATTAAGCAAGTTTGAGCATAAAGAGGGAGGTGAGAATAGGGAAGTAAAAGTACAAAGTTGATATCAAAGAAAAACAGTGTGTAATCATTATCATAATGGTGGGGAGAATACTTTATACAGTCTGTGTCAAATAAAATGGTACAAGTGGAAAACATTTTTTTATAGTATGAAGATTAATCACAGCCTGCTATTGCTTGGTATTTTCATAAAGCAGGAAGATCAGACTTTCACCTGCAATTTTTTTCATCACATTTGGTGTTGTAATTTTTGAAATATGACTAGTTTTCTACAATCAAGAAAAATCAATTTTCGCACGCCGTCCCATGCCTTTGTGTAGGCCTATAGGTTTTGCATAATGGCCATTAAGTGCTCAATTTCGATTTGTTTCTCGTCGCACAAAATTTAGCATAACTTTTGTTTTACGAGAGCTAATTATACACAACAAAGCGCATCAGCAAGGAAAATCTTTTGGCTTTATTTTGGTACCACATACACACATTATTTGAAAATATTTCACACCTAAATAATTTTTTTTCCGATTGTACCATTTGTTTTTTACACAGACTGTATAAGGATCCTAAAAATGGTAAAAATTGCTTCATTTTGTAGACAACTCCCCATGGTGTTTTGTACACAATAAGGTGTTTTGTTTTCAAAATCATTGAAAATACTTAGAGCATATATGAAATCCATAATTAATAAGGTTCATTGAAAAGGAAAAAAATGAAACTAACAGGAAGCAAAGCTTGTAGGTGATGTAGTTCCCTCACCTATCAGCGCCCTTTATAATAAGATTTCAATGGGTAGGTTATTATAATCGATGGCTCAGAATGGGAAATCAGAAATATTCCACAAGTTAGGACCAATATTGCAGGATTCGAAGATGAGTGGAATATTCTGGTAACCCCTAAAGGAAAGCCAACCAATATCATTATTATTATCTATAATCAATTTCATTATACAGAGAGCATAAACTGTAAAAAGCAGTACTTACATCAAACTGTGCAATACGGCATAATAGTAAATAGTGGTCGTATTTTAAGAGTTGTGATTGGTTGAAATGATGTCATGTGTCATTCACGTTTTTGTTATAGTGAACGGTTTTTGTTATATTGAACGTTTTTTTTGTTATATTGAACGGTTTTTACCTGTGTTAAAATGAATGGTGAAATGGATTGCCTTGTTGCGCAAGCGCGTAATAACAGTAAAATGGTGCGCATAACAATAGATACGCGGAGCAACAATATACGTCACAATAGCTTAATTAGCACCAAAAGTTTGGCAAACATTTGCAAAGATAAAACCAGACTAGGCAAGGTCAAAGATCTAGGGGTCTATTTACTATAATAAATAGTGCACGCTCTACCATGCAACATACTAGATTATGTGCACGACAAATACTAAATTATCCCGAGGGCACATTTATTTCACTGAGGCCGTAGGCCGACGTGAAACAGATGTTTCATTATCAATTTCATTATACAGAGAGCATAAACTGTAAAAAGCAGTACTTACATCAAACTGTGCAATACGGCATAGTATTGCACAGCAAGAATGTCCTATAGAGATAATAAATTATTTTTACTGACACGAACACAACTATGAATTTAACAAATTTGGATAAAACAAGACAACAGTTGTTATAGTTGACATTGGTAGCTTCATGTGGTGTCTAAAATTGGTTACTTCATATTAATTCCCCACACAACTAAGTTACAAAGATAGTTATATTTTATTGAATGGCTCAGAATGGGATACCAGAAATGTTCCATAAGTAAGAGCCAATATTGCAGGAATCAAAGAAGAGTGCATTATAGGCCTAACAAGTGGAATATTCTGGTATCCCATGAAGTAAAGGCATTCAATATGATAATTGTTAGCTTTTATGATCATAATTCAGAAAACAATAGACAAAACATAGAATTATTTAACTTAATTTTGAACACTTGAAAACAATGTAAGTGGACTATTAAAGATAACCCATCATATACGTCACTGCGCATTGAATACGGCACAGTAATTTTGTGCATGTTGCCTATTAAGATTTCGCGCTTTGTTCAATACGTTCAATACTCCACAGGCAAATTATGCAGATCAAACTATGCGCTTTTACTGAACCGCTAAAACCCCCTAATTAGATAATAATTGGGTTTAATTGATATTTTGTTTTTGCTTTACCCAGTACCTATTTTTACACCAAAAACTGGTAGTTCATTTAATTAAATGTATTTTCCCTGCTAAAGTTTCCTTGTTGCATATCTGAAAACCAAAAGTATCTGAAAATCTACATCTGATTGATCAATATAATAGTTTTTCTCCATGGATCTTTATTCTTCAAATTTATTTGATATTTTATTATGGTTTTGTTTTAAAAGCTCAATCTCCTTACAACCACACATTGCGCCCCTCCTGACGAGCCTTCATGCGCTCATCATAGTTTTTGTTACTACAGAATGCAATGAGATTTATCCCCATGAAAGTCCCCCATTCAGCTGGTTCCTTCTTGTGTGTTATGGGTTGGATGGGGGCCACAGGGAGACACAGATTAAAGGCACCTGCAGGTGAAAATAAACAACAAAGTTCCTGCATTTTAATAAGATTTTATAATACTGGGTACCCTATTTTTCTTGATATAAAAATTTGTTGCTTACATGTACACTACCTGGGATTCATGTTTGTCCAGAGTGAAGGAGATCCTAAGAATACTTTTGCATGCAATATTGTGCAATAGTGTCATTATAGGATTCCATTATCAGAACAGTGTAACCAGCCCTGTTTTTTTTTTTGTTTTTTTTTTGGGGGGGGGGGTCTGAGATAAAATATCAAAAGATGAAGGAAGTTCCAAATATTAATTGAATCTTTCCATTAACAGTGATTAATGCTTGGTACATAACTTATACTCCTTTTTTGTGTGTGTTTCACCTTAATCTTTCTTTATGTGTCTTCGAAAAAGAGCATCGGATAATAAAATCGTGCCATACAAAAGCATAATTGATCATTATTATTTTTAGGCCTACCCCATTTTTCGCAGAGCCGTTTTTGCAGGTCCAACCGTCCAATCTGTCCCAAGCGATTTGAGAGGTAGATGATATTCATGTTGTTTATAAGGTCTCGTTTGATATAAATATCAAACAGATCACGTCCACATCGGATGTCTTCACACTCTCTTTCTGATGCAATATCGTCTTTAGAAAGGAATATCAAGTTCCTCAGATCCATGGCTGTCAAGTCATTTGCGATTGGCAGCAAAATGGAGCGTAGATTGCTGACTCCCATGGTCTGTTGTAATCTTTGATGGTCTACGAGTGCAGTGATTCACCTAGAAGATCAACAAAGTAGTTCCATATAAGATTTCCTACAGTCACAGAGAACTAGCCGGTATGGCTCCAAGTAGAATATGGACATGGTAATAATGGCAATTCTTAGTCACCTACAGATGTTACTTTGACAGCAATATCTACACAACAGTATTATTGGACGGCAATTGACTTCTGATCAAACAAGCGAGGTACATTTATCTGAGTATTGGAGCACATGTTGAGGAACCCCACATTTAACAAACTGAACATCTACCATTGCATCTCTGCAAATCTATATGTAGGCCTACAGTGGTCCCTACAAGCAGGGGTGCCAAAAAAGAGCCTGCTTTACAAAATTTTGTATTTTAAAGAAAATTAATTAAATTAACACACTAAATGTGGTGCCATATTAAACCGACCAGTTCCTGTCGCCTTCAGTGATGGGTCTGTGTATAGTTAGTGCCATATCAGAGAGGACTACAATTTAGCTTTACGTTCATGCTATTTTGATATAAATTGAAATGGAGAAATTGCTAATTTATATAAGTGCATGCTACGGCAGACGTTAAGTTTGGAAAAAGTGGGTTTCGTTCGTGTTCCAAAACCCCGGAGGGGGGGGGGGGGTCACTCAAACAAAAAAGTACTACCCGTGCGTGTCCCCGTACCCTGAAGATGGACCCTGAACGTCTCATAGCATGAATTCAAATTTGCACCCCTTTTCGACGTCAGACTGGAACACATACCCTAAATGGCGTAAACACCGTGAAATTTTGACCCCAAAACAGCGATTTTTGCCTAAAACACCCCTATTTTTTATGAAAATGGCGATTGAAATTAAAAAAACACCCCTATTTTAAGGAAAGCGTCAACGCCGCCGATAGGCTGAAAACAGACCCTTTTTGACGCTTTTTGGGGAAACGCATGCGTAGCACATCATGTAGTGAGTGACCCCCCTGGGTCCAAAACTCGTTCGTTTGATTAAAGTCCCCTAAAATGTAGCTGCATGCAGGCAGTATTACCATGTATACGTAAATACTGAAACTCTACATGTACATGTCTATGAATCATATTTAAGATCTAGACATGTCTCTTATATTAAAAATCAGACATAGGCCTAGATCTCTACATAATTTTTTTTCTAGGTAGACTCGGTCTATATATGCAAAGTTCAATAAAAAATTAAAAGGGATCACACTTAGTACAAGAATTATTCAGTAAATCAAATAGTTACTTTAGTTTCAGCATTAATGACAATAAACATTGAAGTCCAGTTCGTTGAGAGAAGCTAATCTAATATTATATAACAAACTATCAACAGAACAATTAGAATAGAATAGATCTATGGGCAATTCCATCGTTACGGACGTTACATTGAGAGGCGACTTCAGATAATCAATCGATAAACAAATGTATTTGCATTTGGAATTACAGTTTATTACTTTGCACGTTTGTAGAAAACATATAAGAGTTCAACATTCTTTAATTTCATTGCTTAAGCTTCATTTGTTAATTAACCACGATTGTTGGAAGCGAGCTTTACGGACGTTACATTAAAAGGACATCATGTTTTTTAAATTGAACATAATGGTAAAATTCTGTGAAGTTACAAACTTCAAAGTTTCTTAGCCCTAATTTGCAAATAGATCTTATTTCATTTTATGCATTCACAAACAAAAAGTTCTTAAAAAGTACTTGGTATTCTTTAATTTGGCTAATTAAGGTGTTACGGACGTTACATTTTAATAGTGACTTTTTTTGTTATGTGACCTTTTTGGTTATTTCACCCCTTTGTCATGAATTAAATGTCATTATTGACTTTTAAGTACAGAAATAAATCCACCCTTCTCCATTTAGTGAACGTTTCAAGAAAAAATATCAAAAGAATCTTGTGTAATTTGAATTTTAGAGATTTCTTTTTCATGTAGTCCCACACATTGAATTTTAATGGTGGTTCTAGTTCTCAAGGAAATCAACGAAATTGAAAAATAATTTTTATTGATTTTGAAAGAGTATTATGATCCATTAACACCCATGGCATTAGATAAGTGATTGGACATAAAATGAACATCAGAGAGACATTTTTAATTTTTGACAAATGTCCGCTTTAGTTAGCGTGGAATTGCCCCTATTCTAGATCCGGGTGAATTTGAAATAAAACTGTAGGTAGAGTGACCGAGTCTAGTTCACTAAATCAGGTTTTTAAAAATGCAGAAAACCTTAATATAGCCATTTACCAAATTAAGGTTTTCTGCACTTTTTTTTTTTACAGACTCAAGTCAAGAGTATCATGATGGAATACTGTAGAGTCTATAAGTGGTTATTTTCGCGGTGACTTTATTTTCGCGAATTTCGCGAGTCGGTCATCGCGAAAATTTTCACTTCAGTACAAGGCTTTTTATAGTAATGAAGTCATCACCAAAATCGCGAAATTTTGCTCTCGCGAATTTCCCCAATTAGTCCAAAATCGCGAAAATATCTGTACGCGAAAATATTGGCTTATACAGTATTGAGTCACCTCTCTTCTCGTGTGTGTGCGCTCAGCTCACTGTGTACAAAGTCAATGGGAGTGGAAACATGTCACCAGCGCTAACTATACACAGCCCCGCGACGGGGGCTGGTCGGTTTTAATACACGAGTCACCAGCGCTGACAAAATACGGCAGCTGCAGTGAATAGGACTGGTGAATTATTCCAATTCCAGGATAATCATAATGCATGCCCTATGGGCAAACATTATCCTCATATGAAATTGCAAGAGTTGACTTCTTTTGTCTTACCGAAAACGATGATTTTTATTGCTCCTCTCAGTTAAGAGTCCTATGTCTTTGTCCTGGCCGAGCTCTTTCTTTTCTCTCTGTCTATCATCTAGCTAGCTCTCGGAATATCACTTCCGGGTTCCATTTAAGGGGAATACCCCGAACGCGTAATGTTTTTAGATCTGAATTAAATTTAATAAAATCAGTGTTGGTGCATATAAAAAATATGAATTCTTTATTTTAGTAGAGGAAAATTATTATTGCTTCAGATGAGTCAGTTTTTCGAGCTAGATTAGGTCTCAACTGAATTTTATGGAGACCTTATTTAGTGGTGTAAGAACCCCAAACAAAGGACTGTGATGCGGCTCAAACACGCATCCCAGCCGTACATTGGAACTCTACTACTTTTTTTCTCTCAAGTTTCCCGATTTTCATAATTTACCCCAATCAGACAAGCACAACTGAAAGGTCAATAATCACTTTACTGTCACAAAAAAACCTACAGATTCTGGCAGCGGCGTCATCTACCCGGGGGGGGGGGATTTGAAGTCAGAGTCCTATATTGTCAATCGAATTTGCATTACCATTTTTCACAGTTTCTGCACCAACATCTTAGGTCGCGATTAATCCAGCAAAATATAATAAATGCGTGAAAAAAATTAACTTACTGCTGTAAATTAGGGTACATGCAGGTAATATGGGCCAGCAGGTAATATGGGCCACCTGAAGCAAATCATGTCGTGACCGGTGACCGGTGTGAGCACCATAATGCAGGTAATATGGGCACTTTGGTAATGACGTTAACTTTTGAATATTGCAGACAGGGGGGTTGGTGATAATTGTTTTTCTTCACAATAAAAGTTAGAGCAGTAGTTATTGATTCATAATTATAAACAAAATGTGTCATTTTGTAATTTTATGCAAATTAGGCAAATGAGCTTAGGGTGCCCATATTACCTGCATGTATCCTACAATGTATTCACCTCAAGAAAACAACTTCAGTTGTAACATATCGGTGGAAGATATTGTTGCCAAAAACGCCCCCCTAATTGGCATCGGCACATATTTCTCGCCCCCCCCCCCTGTATGTTGCACCGTTCATTCCTTGGCACAAAATGTCTACTTTAGGTGTTCAAAAAATTTTGCCTTCTGCCTCAAGAGAGTACCATATATTTAGCTATAGGGGTAGGCTAAGATCGGCCCCAAGAAATTGATAAGCAAAAAAAAAATTATCCATTTTTTTTTTTTGTTTTTGTTTTTGTTTGTAAAGCGGACCTCTGGTCGCCAGCGGGGGGGGGGGTGGGGTTCGTTCGAACCCCAAACCCCCCCCCCCCCCTGGTTACCGGCCTGGAACTTAGGCACCGCACACCTTACGATTGGTCTGCGACCTTGATTGTGTAAATTAAATTACTCATATAACTATTGGTGGATATTTAGAAATAGAACATCATACTGTGCAGAGTTCTAGATCATCGCAGGAATACTTATATGTTCAAATCAGTGACTAGGTAACCTCCTTATTTAAATAAAAGCGAATTCAATATCTAATCGTAATGACGTCATAGCAATCGCACGATTGGCTACGATTTCAAACCAATTTGCCCTTTACTCCTAAATAAAGGCTTTCAATTTTCCGAAATTCGATATCAGTATTATTACAGTTAATGTGAACCTCTAATAATAAGACTCTATTCATGCATACTTTCGGAAAATAAGCAAAATGCGATTTGTTCCAAAATCGGATCGGAGACAAGTCGTAAGGTGTGCGGTGGCCTTTAGACTACAATATTATTAGAGACATAAACAAAATACATCTGAATAACCAAGTTATGAAATATAAATCAAGAATTAAATCTTTATTATAACATTTATATACTTCTTGAAAAGTAACAATGAAATAGAAGTACAACAAATTGACAATATTTTTCTATTCAACTAACTACTATTCAAAAAAAAATTCACTATAGGCCTAGATATGATAGTGAATCATGTCAGTCTTTAAACATGTCCAATCAACTTGAAGTTGTCTTGTTAAAAGCATGAATTTAGCCTTTCATGCATGTCTTGGTACAGTCGTCCTCCATTATGTTGGTACCCTTTTCATTTGGATATTTGCACGCATGACTGAATAACAGACAATCTTCAGAAGACGGTAAAATCTCACCTGCGACAAGTGGCTGGGTGAAGAAAAAATAAATTGAGAATTTATTACTTATGTGCACGCACAAAAAACACACACCCACACGTACCCTCATTTACACATGCACAAACCACATATACGCACCCACCACACACATGACACACGCACACACTCTTTGTCATCCAGACTGGCACACACTCATACACACGCATACACACAAACACCCTCACTCACACTCACAGTTGTGAGGGAATTACTACGTCCCAAACATTCAGTGATGGTCTTGGAAACTCAAAAGGGAAATGTTATTGTGAATTGTTCACTGTGTGTGTGTGTGCGTGTGTGTGAGGGGGGGGGCAGGTATGCGTGTGTGGGGGAGAGGGTGTGTGTGTTGTGTGTATACATATTCTGTCAACACTTTTGTTTTTAGACTTCATCCATCCATTTGGCGCAGGTGAGATTTTACCGTCTTCTGAAGACTGTCTGTTACTCAGTCATGTGTGCAAAGATCCAAATGGAAATGATACCAACAAATTGCATGGGAGGATGACTCTACCGAAACATATCATGAAAACCATGATTAAATGTTCATGTTTCAAACAAGACAACTTCGAAATGATGGACATTTTGTTTTTTATTCACTCTATTATATTAAAGCCGGGTCGACCATAAAAGGTGAATGGCCATGTGATATCACGAGATTTAATTTATATATTTTTTTTTAAAGTAAAATGTTACACGCTTCCAACTTTAAGAAGATACTGAAATGATTGACAACACTAAAAACGAATTAAATATAACAGCCTAATGTACATGTACCTTTTCATTTAGGAGGTGGCTTTGAATTATGACCAGAAGTGTATAATATGCGGATCTACTTTATTAAATTTATAAGAAACTTGCGACAAAACTATTCTCAAAAGACATTTGTGTTGTAAGATCATCACTCAAAAACCAACGATGTCCTCAAACGCTCTATCTGGTTCCAGATGGGTAGGTTTTTCTTCCAAACTGTCAGTACTCAAGCTACTGCTACGACTGCCGAAGCTAGATCTTGGTGTTGGCGACGCTCCAGTATTAATTGAACGCCTTCTTTTGACGACTTTGATTCTTCAAGACTGTCAATACTCAGGGCTACTGCTGCGACTGTCAAAGCTAGATCTTGGTGATAGATGAATTCCAGTTCTGACTGAGAGTTTACTGAATGTCTTCGGTTCATCCAGACTGTCGGCACTAAAGAAGCTTCTTTGACTGTCAAAAGCTGATCCTGGTGAAAGATGGCGACCATTTCTCGCGCTGAGAAAGCCAATCTTCTGGCCTCTAGGCTATCTGTGCTAACAGTGCTGCTACGGCTTTCTGCACTTAGTAGGTTATGGTTCCTTCTGTCACCATTCCTTGTCCAAATTTGGGAAGGGACGCACTGCAGACCACCAGCCCTATCGTTTGTAATAGATGATCTCGGTAGGGCTCAAGTCTATGCACTTTTGTTGGACCAATCGAGGCGCTTTCCATTATTTAGGAGACACAAGCATAATATATCCAATTAGGTGTCGGCTTATCTTTACACATTTCGAGAAGAGATACAAGACTCTTCATTCTGATGATTGACTTTCCTATTGGTCATTAGCTCGTCCTCACACTGTCCTCAACGTCAGTCCATCAATCTTGAGCATTCGGGACGTGGACAGGTGATGTTCCCTATAGTCCGGTGTGGTCGTTTGACCTGTTTTGAGAAGAAAGTCCTGGATTCTCGCGCAGCAGGGGTGTTGGATTTCGTCAGGACAGAGTGCTTCCAGGCATCTGTCCGTGAAACAAAATAAAGCAAAAGGATCCTTGCATTTTGATATATAATAATGTTAAATAATAATTTCACAATATTAAAAAGACACCCTTAAAAAGTACGTTGAAGAATGTGAATAATAGCAGAGTAGGAGTGATAAATGAACCAGAAGTAGAGATGAAAAGATAAAAATTCGAAATAGAGATGAGAAATTAGAGACAAATAGCAAATAAGACTTACCCCATTTTCTTACAGAGCTGTTCCTCAGATCGAATCGTTGTATCATACAAAATCAGTAGAGATAGTCGTGGCTTTGTTTTTAATGACATCGTCTTTTATCAAGATTTCGAAAAGATCACGTCCTGATCTGATATCCTCGAACTCTCTTTCTTTGATCCTATCTTGCTCTTTCGGAAAGGAATATCAACTGCTCCAGGTCCTCCTTTGACAAACATCGTCAACTGCTAGCAGAAGGAACGACGAAATAGGACACACCTTCCGCAAGAGAAGTGAACTCGTTTTTTAGTTTGAAAGCATCGCTCACTGCCATTTTCTATCAGGTGTTTCCTGTTTTATACTTTTTTCTTCTTCATTCAAATAGATTGCAATGTTTTCTCCAATTATGCTTTCAAGTACTTGTACACGAGTAATTCTTTTACGCTTTCATCACATTTTATGCTTGATACCATTTCTCTGAAGGATCAAAGACACACCGGCTTAGTATTTCTGGCTGCGCAGTGAATAAATATAGTGTCGGTAAGCTGCAATTTCTCACCAGATAAGTTATCTGCCATTTAAGAAGCATTCAGTCGTTCCAATGAAGCTCTAATTAATTCATGAACGTACGCAAACTCAAACAGGCTAATACGGACATTCATTTCCTGGATTGGCAAAAGCTACGTGAGAATGTATGAAAATTTCCTAACATCATCATGATCATGTTGCTGAACAATCCTATGTTGACGCACCTATCCTTTGTGAAATATTTGGATGCCATTTGTACATTTGAAATCATAGGTACTATACAATCGGCAACCAGCAGAGCATAAAAGGGTATTCCCAGCTATAGTATTGGCAATTCAATAGCAGATCCAGGGACGCACAAGGCTTATCCAGGCCCGTTAAACTAGCGTTTTTACGGCGGTGGGGGGGGTTCGAAATCTTGAAAGAAGGTGGGACCATTTTCAAGCGGATTTTTTTTTTTCGAGCCCGAAGCGCGAGCAGGAAAATTGACGCTTAAACTTGGAGTATACTATGCATTCATCATGATTATAGACTCTATTAGTAGCTAAAAACTGCGGTTAATTGTCTAGCATAGTCCCTACTTATAGTATCCGCGAGCGCGAAGCGCGAGCTGAAAAATGTTAGGTTTCTTAATGCGCTTTTATTTTTTTATTATTCATTTAGTTATTATGGAATATAAAGGAATGTACGAGCGCGAAGCCGCTTGTAGCTCAAAAATTTGGGAACAAAATTGGAGTTAATAGTGCCAATATAAAGCCTATTTCGATCCACGAGCGAAAGTTTGAGCTAATTAAATCGTGGCCTTATATAGACTCTTTTTAGGATCTGATATTGAAGCATACATAATAATCTTGGCCCTCATTAATAATCTTTGCTATGAAATATTTTGTGGGCCTGCAGGCAACTAGGTTCCCCAATCTAGACACAACACATATTACAACAATTCTTTACAAGGTGTCTCCACAGAGAGTACTGGGTTGTCCCAACCATTTTATTATATACTATGTTGTTAATTTTACAGTGCGTGGTTCCATAGGACTGAGCGGGAAGGTTTGTAAAGACATATTGAGAGTATTTAAGAAAGGAGCACTGTCTTAGTATTGTAAGTGATACTTTTTTAAGAAATATATTCCATGGGACTTCAAAGAGTATTGAAAGGCTTTTTTTTTAAGTATAAAAAGGCATGTTTAGCTAAGAAAAAGGGGCACTTTTAGAGTGCATGAAAAAAGTGGCACTGTTGCCCCCTCCCCGGCTCACCGCCTCTGTTATGACTCCCAATATCCCAAGCTCGAAGTAGAAAACTTGAGGTCACAATTGTAGTTTATTGTGCATTACGGACCTACTTTCAGTTATCAGCCTGAGCGCGAAGCGCGAGCCGAAATTAGGATTTTTTAAAGACATATGGAGTTAACAAGCCGGGCCTTTTAGTATTAAAAGTGCCTTTTTAAAAAATAAATGTCTACGGGACTTTTTCAAAACTCTGAAATGATTCTTTTAGTATAAAGATGACAACTCTTTTAGCTTAAAATGGACACTTTTTGGTCATGAATAAGGGCACTTTTAGGATTGGATGAAAAAGTGGGGGTCACTGTGCCCTGCCCGCCCCCCCCCCCGGTCTCCACCGCTTGTGCCTCTAGGCCTCTATTTCGGTTATATCATTTTGTAACATTGAAGATAACATCATTTAAAATACAAAATAGAACACAAATGGCAACGAGAACATTCCTGCGAAATGGTATAAGTGTAATTTCCTGCGTAATTTGTTCTGGAATTAAACATAATTATCATCCCCAAAATAAAAAGTTGCGGAGCGCAAAGCGCGAGCCGAAAGCTTTTACATGTAGGACTGGAAAGCAAGTGTATTTAATCTTCCTTCTTGTATTTCTATTAAGTATCTCTGCGCATTTCTGCCAAAAAGTGGGGTTATTTATTTTTATTTATTTATTTTGTTTGTTGTCAAGCGGACCTGCTCTGCCTGCGGTTGGGGGGGGGATGGGGGGGGGGTTCGAACCCCCGACCACCCCCCCCCCCTGGTTACGGCCGCCTACGCCCTACTTTTTATTATTATTTTGTACTTACATTTTTTTACCACTCGCTATACACCAATGCTATAGGCGTAATAATCATCATCATATCCAGGAAGCTCTGGACCAAATAGTTGCTTTTATAAAAAGCAGAAAAATGCAGAAAAACAGATTAAACAAGTGAATATAATCGGACAAACAATTAAGAAATTCATGATTATCTTACATGCACAAAAAAATGATCGCTTACCAAAATGGCAACAACTGTGAGTTCACAGAGGCACCAACTTCCATGCATTTTTTAATAGTCTTTATGATAAATTTACTCTTATATTGTAAAGAAAACTGTTTCCTCATAACTCTTTGCCAGATATATCTGATGGCAATTGTTAATGCATCTATGTATTTCGATTAAAATGGAATCATAATGCACATTAAATATAAGAAAAGTGATATTTCCATGAAATTCAACATTCTGAATATCCTTTTTCTATACTGAAAACCACTTAATATTTATCGTTTTTTGTATCTAGGTGGCGGTGCTGATTCTTTAAATATATGTATGATGCAATATCATATTGCCTCAATATATCTTGGTATGAGGAAATCACGTCTTAACAAGATAAAGTGAAATTTATCATAAAACCATTTAGAAAATCATGAAAGTTGTGCCCCTGTGACATCACAGCTTTGTGACAGTGTGCCAATTTGGTATATTTGATCAATTTTTTGTGACTTCGTAAAGATATTCATAACTTTCTTATTATTAGCACCGATTTTTTCCTCAAACCTTCTTTTGTTTTTCTTTTTCTAATTTTTTCTGCTTTACTAAAAGCAACTTATTTGGTCCAGAACTTCCCTTTAATAGTTATACCGTGCTTTTCCATTAGCATAAAGGTTCGTATACATACATGCTTACAACATTACATTTCGGCCGCCCGCTGCCCTATGATTTTCAATCTGATCGGCTTTGCTGTTAAATGCTTCATCCCACATTCGATTGTTAAGAAAAAAAAAATAAATAATTATATCTCTGTGCAACTATATATATATTTCCTTTATTCTGTCATCGTTTTGTTAGTAAGGTTTAATATTCCTGGACAATGTTCCTCCTGAACTTTATTTTGCAGAGATTTGTCCGCGTTCAAGGAGTAGGACACTAATATGTCGAACGAGGTTATGTAGTTAATTGCCATGGCTGGCGTGGCCCACCATTTAAACTTGATTGAACGTCGTCCTTTCTCTGCATTGGTATATCTGGAGAAGCATTGCTTCTGTACTTTTTAAAACAGCTTAAACTGTGGTGAACAATGCGTTCTCCTAAGTCTATGGTTTAAACTATGGGTAGCAAAATATGACACAATCTCGAACCGTATAGTTCGAATTATATAATTTTGCGTCACTGAAATTATTAAAAACTGCCTTGAGAATGATGTACTCAAGTTTCCTTAACCATAAAG
>CALNVZ010000063.1:53492-71524 GCA_940671915.1 Paracentrotus lividus
TAACATCATCATGATCATGTTGCTGAACAATCCTATTGTGACGTCACCTATCCTTTGTGAAATATTTGGATGCCATTGTACATGTGAAATCATAGGTTACTATACAATCGGCAACCAGCAGAGCATAAAAGGGTATTCCCAGCTATAGTATTGGCAATTCAATAGCAGATCCAGGGGACGCACAAGGTATACCAGGCCCGTAACTAGGATTTTTACGGCGGGGGGGGGGAAAAAAATATTATAAAATATTTAATAAAAAATATAAAGGATACAGTGAAGGTCTAAAAATATATATAAAATATAGATTTAATAGAATCAGGAGAGATGTCTGATGTGTCAACAACACCCTTTCCTAAGGTTTTCCCTACGAACGAGGGCTAATTAGATCCCAACTTTTATAATTAGATGTATACTGTATTATATATTTGTACTTAGTGCGATCGTATAAGCGACCAGAGCAGGAAATAATTTGGTTTTTTTGGAATAAACAAGAGCACTAGTATTAAAGCGCTAAATAACCAACAACACAATAATCTATAAATGTATTTTTTTCTTCATTTCTTTCTTAAAAACTGGATGTTTGTTATTAGCCACCCCCCTCCCAATCTTTGGGGTGTATCCCCCCATCCCCCGGGATTTACACCCGTGCACTGACAATTTTTTATTTGGTTTAAACAACTAAATTCAAGAATACTACTCACAGGACTTCAGCAAAAACCTGTATGATGAGTGGATTGCTATCACATCCCCCCCCCCCCCCCCTGTGTAATAAAACTGTGAAGTTTTAAATAAAACTGGACACCAATCTTTAATATTGAACTGGAATATAAATAAAGCAAGTTAGCTGATCCATGAATATTGTTGTGGTAGTAAGGTATAATTCCTAAGAGACCATGCACAATGTTTTCAACTTACCCCATGCCATGTTTCAACTTAAACCCCGTTTTGTGTATAGTTGGAACACTTGAACTATGGTCATGTTCAAGGTGGATTCTTCCGCGAAAAATCACATAAGTTTAAGAATTTATGGGGTAACATTTGTGCATACATTCACTTGCACTGGTATTCAACATAGCCTAAATGCATGCATTTTTTTCCCTTCATTATTTCAAGTCGTTTACATGTTGTCATATTTATTCAGCCAGAATTTTGCAAAAGTTTTGTATTTCTGAAAGAAGAGACTTGTCCCCTTTTCATTCCTGAGATCAGTAAATACTACGACAGGGCACTTTTTTAAACAAGGGGCGACAATGAACAAAGACCCCTAAAATAAAGTTTTAGAGGTCGGGGATATTAGTGAATTTAAAATTTAATGAGAAAGTCTTATTTCTCCAAAACTGTTAATTTTCCATGCATGTTTGTGGCAAATTAAAATGACCAAGGTAGCACCACAACGAAAGACAAAAGAGGAACACCCAAAGAAGATAAATTATTTCTATCGTTGCCAATGAAAAAAATAGTCCCGCTGATTTGCAGAGACAATTTAATGCCAGTTATTACACCAAATCCCAAATTACTGTGAATTCTTGTGGTAAATATAAAATCGTTTACAATTAGAAACTAGTTTTTCACACTTCTTTTATTATTTTTTCTTCTGGATATTCACGCATCTATTTTGCCACGCAACTCCTAGCACGGCCTAACATAATCTTTTTTCTGTGCGTGTTGTCTCATTAGCCTTTGTGATGGTCTCTTATTGACTATTTTTTAAGTTGCCACATGTATAGGGTGACGCACTTAAGTATGCAGTTAAGCAATGCACCTCTCTCTCTGGTCACTATATATTCAATCACTCTGAAACTATAAATATTAATTCTGAGGTATCTGCCTAATGCATGTCATGAAATTTGGTAAATTTGGAATTTTCATGGGATTTACAGCTGTTCTTCTTTTGCCAGTACTTTGAGATTGTTTTTGCAGGATTGGAATTTTTCTAGTTTCATCCTACTGGATTGTCAAAAATGGCATGAACAAGGGAGTAAAACAGAAGGGGAAAAGAACAAATGAGAAAGAGGGTAATGAAACTGAAGACAAGTAAAGCACAGAGAAGTTTCAGATATTAAACAGAAGTAAAAGATTTTACAGCCACCTTGGCTAGAGAATTCCTTTATCTCTCAGAGCATCAGCGTAAGGAAGGAAGAGCAAATTAACTATCCAAACAAAAAAATAGAATATTATGAATACCCCCAAAAAATACTAAAGTAAGATTATGGAATACAATTTCTTAGTATTGTTCTTTGTTTGTAAAAAAAAAAAGATGAAGTTTCGTTAAAAATATGGAAGTCATGGACACTCTTTCAAGATTAAATGCCATAGGGGTATGGCATACTTATCTGCGCCACCTATATAATGGAAATATGGTTAAAACAATGTGGAGAAATTTGACTCCTCCTTTTATTCACTTGATAGGGTACATGCAGGTAATATGGCCCCTAAGCTCATTTGCCTAATTTGCATAAAATTACGAATGACACACAGTTTCTAATCTTCGTTTATATGAATCAATAACTACTGCTCTAACTTATTGTGATAAAAACAATTATTACCAACCCCTGTCTTGCATATTCAAATTGGTTTTTGAAACCCGGTTCTTGCCAAAGTGCCATTTACCTGCATGTGCAGGTAATTATGGGACAATGTATTTAATGTATGTTTTAAAAAACTACAATGGGACTCTACCATGTCTGGAATGCTTAAAATGTTGAAAATCATTAACTCTAGCCTTATTAATTTGAATAATAAGGACCCTCAGTAATCCTTTACTGTATTTTTCATTGTTATGTATTTTTGGTATTTATTTCTTTTTTAATAAATTTAATTTTTTTCATTATTACAAGTCATTGGCCTACAATAGTTATTATACTATTATATATTGTGAATATACCCAAAAAATCGTTAGCAAAGAGATTATGCCTCATCCCAATACTAAGTAACCAGAATCATTTCCGCCATTTTGGTATGTCCTATACCTGCACTAATGCTATGTCAGCAAGCATTCAATGCCACAGTGCACCCCTTCCTTATAACAAATTTGACCTGTACACGCGAGTATATCAAAATGAAACTATAAGCTTACTAAATATACAAAAATTGAGTGTTACCCCCTCAAACACTCTTTCACCATCCACATTCTGTAAATATCAATTTTACATCAGGGGTAAAAAAAAATGACGTAAGTTTTACCTACCTTGTGGTTATTCAGTTATTTTCTCGGAAAATTCGCTTCAGATGCTCTCACAAGAAATTATTTTTCGTTACAGTTCATGATGAACAAAATTGGTGCTCACACCGGGTCAACCCGGTTTTTTTTTTTTCAAAACCGGTCGCACTGGTCACGACATGATTGCTTCAGGTGCGGCCCACATTACCGCGGCCAAAATTACCTGCATTATACCCTAATCCCCACTCTAAAAAATTTCATTGGGACCTTTGTTCATTGTCGCCCCTTTATTTTAAAAAAGTGCCCCCTCTGAAGTATTACTGATCTCAGGAATAAAAAGGACAAGTCACCTCCTTCAGATATACAAAAAAAAAATGCAAATCTCTGCCCGTTGAATGAAATAATGACAAACTTATGACAATATACAAAAGACTGGCTAAATATGAGGAAAAATGCACCAGTGCTAAGTGAGTGTACATACAGATATTACACTCAAGCTGAATGTTTATTGTTTCTTGAAAAATATCTGTTTTTGTTTTACGCCCCACCCCAACCACCCACCCTTTTTCATCGTTGAAAAATGTTCCCATATAATCCGCTCTCCTCTACTTATCTCATTGAACAATGCGAGCCGAAAAATTTGGTGTGATACAACCTGAAAACAGTGCATTTAAGCGCTTTTTTGTGGTGCTCATATAGAAGGTAATTATGTATCTTCATTGACAATGTCGAGGGCGAAGCGCGAGCCAAAGGTTTTGAAATATGATAACTGAAAACAGTGATTTTTAATTGTTTTGTGCCATGCTCATAGGGAAGATACTTATTCTAATTGAAAAATGCGAGGCACGAAGGAGAGCTGAAAATTGCTGTGATATATCAACCTGAAAAATTGCTATTAGCGCATTATGCTTATTGTTTTTACAATACGACTACTGACATATCATAAGGCCTATTCCTATTGTGCTCTCTCTCTTAACCTATTCTAGACTTTTTCAAAGAAGAACTAAAGAAGACTAACAAGACGCGATGTAGTTCATTGTTATTTTATTATAAAGCAGCCAGCCAACATGCTCTGCTTCAGTGGACGGTTTTTACTCAACGGTTATTTATACTATATCTCCCAAACTTAATTTATGGTACTTCCATACTAGTACTCAACTATAAGAACTGACTTCTAATCCCAAAATATAGGGGCTTATATACCTCTGAGGGAGTCCTTGTATAAAACTATTATTCTTCATTTGTTTACAAGTCGATACCAGGGTGTGACTGGTCAACTTACTTAGAATCAAAAGTAAGAACATAAAGGAGACAAGGATTTCATTGTAAACTATGACGTCATACCAGCATACTACAAGGAGACCTCTGGTCTTACTCCAAAAACGTTGATCCCAACAGGTGTATATGTTTGTTACTAGTAACTAAAGAGAAAGTGGAGAGTGAATACGTCACCATTACCATGTACTACGAAAGTGGGAGAAGTGACCTGAGTGGACTACAGCAATTGAAGCTGGAGAGTTTTTTATTACCAGTAGACTGAACTTAAAGGGAATTCCTTACAAGAGAATAAAAGGCTTCACTCTGGAAGGTTCAGGTTACAGGAAGTGGAGTGGCTAAACTCTATGGGCAGGAAATATAACATGCCTAACTTTGAGTTAGATTTTCGTAACACATGTTCACTAACAACAGGTGCGTTAGACAGCGAGGGGTGCATCTGTGCATCCGTATTTTATCACGCCCCAATTATGAAACCAGTCTTGTAAACTGTTGCGGCTTTTACGTGATAAATAAAGATATCAATCAATCAAATCTAAACTCAAATGTGGGGGTGACATGTTTAGGTCTTCAGGTTTTCAGGGATGATATGGCCTACAACTCGTACACCCCCCCCCCCCTCCTCCCAAGTCCCCATGACTGCATGAGCCGCGTTATGGCAATACCACTCTTCGGACAACCACCCCTGGACAATTACCCCTAGACAACTACCCCCACCAAAAAATTCTTACCCAACAATTCTACCACCCAACCCTTACCCTATTTTCTGGGGGGGGTAGGGGAGACTGGTGGTAATTATGGACCCCTTTTTTCACATTTCCTATTTACTACCATAAATGAAAAGTCCAATAACATTCTATTTATTAAAAAAATACAGTCAGTTATATAACTATAATTATACACGGAAAGTATAAAAACCTGTGACTTCTCATTTGCATATTAATTTCCATTTATGTTAAACAACTTTGGGGGCCATTAATTTACCCCACGGGTTGGGTATTCATGCCCCCTTTTGTTCATGACTGTATGAATTAAACGTATATCTAATTAATTATGGAAATGTATAATAAATTGATGTGGTATTCCTAATACACTTATCAACCTCAACAATAAGTTAAATCGATAATTGGTTCAGCCAAAATATGAAATTTCCACAGTCATAGCAAATACAAAAATTTATTTGTAAATAATCATACAACTTAATGTTAATGCAGATGGGGATTCTGCGCTTATACACTGTTTTGCATTGGGGCCATAATTTACCCCAATGACATTATCAATTTTGATCCCTCTTTACAGCTCTACATATATTCAGGTGGAAGTTTTTGATGTGTTTGTAGTTCTATTGTTCTATTTTCAATAAATTTTCATCTTAAATAATTCCAATAATTATATCACACCAACTTTGCAACGAACAGAATTTGATTTGCGTACATTTTAGGCTCCCCTAAGCACAAAATTTGAAGTAAATGGCTTATTTTTCTCATATGATAGTAGGAAGAGTTTGGCTAGGCTCGGTAAAAAATAATTATCATTGTGTAATGCAGCAAGAAATATAAGTTAAAGACAAGGGGCCATAATTACCCCGGGGCCATAATTACCCCAGTTCCCGTATTAGTTGTTCACGGTCGGTAATGTCCGGGGTAGTTGTTTCTGAACGCACTTATCTAAAATGCATTCTTATATTGTCTTTTTCTTCCTGCTATCCACTTTTTTCTCCGACTCTCTCTTTCTCGTCCCTATTTGCTCTTCTCTCTCTCTATCTTCCTCTTTCTCCTATTTTGCTCTCCCTCTCTCTCTTCTTGTATTTACACACACACACACACACACACACTCTCTTCTTCTCTTCTCTCTCTCTCTCTCTCTCTCTTCTCTCTCTCTTCTCAAATCTCTGTTATAATATTTACATTTACATTTCTTTCTCTTAATTCCTTCTTTGTTTGTTCAAATGAGGATTCAGATGTTTATTGGTTCTTTTTATACAAAGATTTTAATAAATTCACATAGATTCAGTCGCATGAAACATTTTGTAAGAGTATATTACATATGTCACACCTACAATAATTATAAAGCAAAGATAAATACATACATTATTCTAAAAGATGATTAATCATATAATCTAATACAGATATGTAACATTGAATATAGTTACTAAAGAAGATATGAAGATGTTATTGACTACTGGGTATGATACAATTAAAGCAAATTCTTTTATGCATATTAATAACTACAAATTACATCCTGACACCTTCTCCAGAAGACAGAAGCAGAAAAAGAAAGACGCAAAAATGAAAGTGCATTTTGCGTATTAAGCCAATTGGCATAAAGAGGGAGGTGAGAATAGGGAAGTTAAAAGTACCAAAGTTGATATCAAAGAAAAACAGTGTGTAATCATTATCATTTAATTGGTTGGGGGAGAATACTTTATACGTCTGTGTCAAAATAAAATGGTTACAAGTGGAAAACATTTTTTATTAGTATGAAGATTAATCACAGCCTGCTTTGCTTGGTATTTTCATAAGCAGGAAGTATCAGACTTTCACCTGCAATTTTTTCATCACATTTGGTTGTTGTAATTTTTAAATATGACTAGTTTTCTACAATCAAGAAAAAATCAAATTTTCGCACGCCGCCCCCATCCCAATGCCTTTGTGATAGGCCTATAGGTTTGCATAATGGCCATTAAGTGCTCAATTTCGATTTGTTTTCGTCGCACAAAATTTAGCATAACTTTTGTTTTACGAGAGCTAATTATACACAACAAAGCGCATCAGCAAGGAAATCTTTTGCCTTATTTGGGTACCACATACACACATTATTGAAAAATATTTCACACCTAAATAATTTTTTTCGATGCTACCATTTGTTTTTTACACAGACTGTATAAGGATCCTAAAAATGGTTAAAAATGCTTCATCATTTTGTAGACAACTCTCCATGGTGTTTTGTACACAATAGGTGTTTGATATTCAAAATCATGAAAATACTAGAGCAATATTGGAAATCCATAATTAATAAGGTCATTGAAAGGAAAAATATTGAAACAACAGGAAGCAAAGCTTGTAGGTGATGTAGTTCCCTCACTATCAGCGCCCTTTATAAATAAGATTCAATGGCGTAGGTTATTATAATCGATGGCTCAGAATGGGAAATCAGAAATATTCCACAAGTTAGACAATATTGCAGGGATTCGAAGATGAGTGGAAATTCTGGTAACCCCTAAAGGAAAGCCAACCAATATCATATTATTATCTATAATTCAATTTCATTATACAGAGAGCATAAACTGTAAAAAAGCCGAGTACTTACATCAAATTGTGCAATACGCATAATAGTTAAAATAGTGGTTCGTATTTTAAGAGTTGTGATTGGTTGAAATGATGTCAATGGTCATTCACGTTTTTTTTATTAGTGCAACGGTTTTGTTATATTGAACGTTTTTGTTATATTTGAACGGTTTTTACCTGTGTCTAAAATGAATGGTGAATGGATTGCCCCCATTGTTGCGCAAGCGGTAATAACAGTAAAATGCGTCGCGCATAACAATAGATACGCGCGAAGGAAACATATTACGTCACAATAGCTTAATTACACCAAAAGTTTGCAAAATTTGCAAGATAAAACCAGACTTAGGCAAAGGTCAAAGATCTAGGGTTATTTACAGTATAAAAATAGTGCACGCTCTACCATGCAACATACTAGATTATGTGCACGACAAAATCTAAATTATCCCGAGGCACATTATTTCCACTGAGGCCGATAGGCCGACGGTTGAAACAGATGTTTCATTATTTCAATTTCATTATACAGAGAGCATAACTGTAAAAAGCCAGTACTACATCAAACTGTGCAATACGCATATATTGCACAGCAAAGAATGTCCTATAGAGATAATAAATTATTTTTACTGACACGAACCACAACTATGAATTTAACCAAATTTGGATAAAACAAGACAACAGTTGTTATAGTGACATTGGTAGCTTCATGCTGGTGTCTAAAATTGGTTACTTCATATTTAATTCCCCAACACAACTAAGTTACAAAGATTATTATATTTTATTGAATGGCTCAGAATGGGATACCAGAAATGTTCCATAAGTAAGAGCAATATTGCAGGAATCAAAGAGAGTGCATTATAGGCCTAACAAGTTGGAATATTCTGTATCCCATGAAAGTAAAGGATCAATATGATAATTTGTTAGCTTTATGCATTCATTAATTCAAGAAACAATAGGCACAAAACATAGAATATTAAACTTAATTTTGAACACTTTGAAAAACAATGTAAGTTGGACTATTAAAGTAACCCATCATATTTTTAACGGTCCACTGCGCATTGAATACGGCACAGGTAATTTTGTGCATGTTGCCTATTAAGATTTCGCGCTTTGTAATACGTTCAATACTCCACGGCAAATTATGCAGAATCAACTTATGCGCTTTACTGAATACCGCTTAAAACCCCCTAATTAGATAATAATTGCGGTTTTTAATTGATATTTGTTTTTGCTTACCCAAGACCTATTTTTACCCAAAAACTGGAGTTCATTTAATTAATGTATTTCCCTGCCTAAAGTTTCCTTGTTGCATATCTGAAAACCAAAAGTATCTGAAAATCTACATCTGTTGATCAATATAATAGTTTTTTTCTCCATGGATCTTTATTCTTCAAATTTATTGATATTTTATTTATGGTTTTGTTTTTAAAAGCTCAATCTCCTTACAACCACACATTGCCGCCCCCCTGACGAGCCTTCATGACGCTCATCATAGGTTTGTTACTACAGAATGGCAATGAGATTTATCCCATGAAAGTCCCCATTCAGCTGGTTCCCTTCTTGTGTGTTATGGGTTGGATTGGGGACCACAGGGAAACAGATTAAAGGCACTGCAGGTGAAAATAAACACAAAGTTCCTGATTTTAATAAGATTTAAATACTGAGGTACCCTATTTTTCTTAGATTTAAAAAATTTGTTGCTACATGTACACTAGCCTAGGGATTCATGGTCCAGAGTGAAGGAGATCCTAAGAATATTTTGCATGCAATATTGTGCAATCAGTTCATTATAGGATATCCCATTATCAGAACAGTGTAAACCAGCCTGGTTTTTTTTGTTTTTTTTGGGTGGGGGGGGGTTCGAAAGATAAAATATCAAAAGATGAAGAAGTTCCACAATATTAATTGATCTTTCCATTAACAGTGATTAATGCTTGCGTACATTAACTTTATACTCCTTTGTGTGTGTTCACCTTAATCTTTTCTTTATGTGTCTTTCGAAAAAGAGGCTCGGATAAATAAAATCGGTGCATACAAAAGCATAATTATCATTATTATTTTTAGGCCTACCCATTTTTCGCAGAGCCGTTTTGCAGTCCAAGCGTTCCAATCTGTCCCAAGCGATTGAGAGGGTAGATGATATTCATGTTGTTTATAAGGTCTCGTTTGATATAAATTTATCAAAACAGATCACGTCCACATCGGATGTCTTCACACTTCTCTTTCTGATTTGCAATATCGTTAGAAAGGAATATCAAGTTCCTTCAGATTCCATGGCTGTCATGTCATTGCGATTGGCAGGGCAAAAATGGAAGCGTAGATTGCTGACTCCCATGGTCGTTGTAATCTTTGATGGGTCTACGAGGCAGTATTCACCTTAGAAGATCAACAATAGTAGTTCCATATAAGATTTTCTTACAGTCACAGAGAACCTAGCCGGTATGGCTCCAAGAGAATATGACATGGTAATAATGGCAATTCTTAGTCAACCTAACAGATGTTACTTTGACAGCATACTACACAACAGTATTATTGGACGGGCAATTGACTTCTGATCAAAAAGCGAAGGTACATTTATCTGAGTATTGGAGCACATGTTGAGGGAACCCACATTAACAAAACTGAAACATCTACCATTGCATCTCTGCAAATCTATATGTAGGCCTTACAGTGGTCCCTACAAGCAGGGGTGCCAAAAAAGAGCCTGCTTACAAAATTTTGTATTTTTAAAGAAAATAATTAAAATTAACACACTAAATGTGGTGCATATTAAACCGACCAGTTCCTGTCGCATTCAAGTGATGGGTCTGTGTATAGTTAGTGCCATATTCAGAGAGACTTACAATTTAGCTTTACGTTCATGCTATTTTGATATAAATTGAATGGAGAAATTGCAATTATATAAGTGCATGCTACGGCAGACGTTAAGTTTGGAAAAAGTGGGTTTCGTTCGTGTCCAAAACCCCGGAGGGGGGGGGGGTCACTCAAACAAAAAAAGTTACTACCCGTGACGTGTCCCCGTACCCTGAAGATGGACCCTGACGTTCTCATAGCATGAATTCAAAATCACCCCTTTCGACGTCAGGATGGAACAACATACCCTATAATTGGCTCTAAACACCGTGAAATTTTGACCCCAAACAGCGATTTTTGCCTAAAACACCCTATTTTTTATGAAAATGGGCGATTGAAATTTAAAAAAACACCCCTTTTTAGGAAAGCGTCAACGCCGCCGATAGGCTGAAAACAGACCCTTTTTGACGCTTTTTGCGAGTGAAACGCATGCGTAGCACATCATTAGTGAGTGACCCCCCTGGGTCCAAAACTTCGTTCGTTTTGATTAAAGCTCCCTAAAATGTAGCTGCATGCAGGCAGTATTACCATGTATACGTAAATACTGAAACTCTTACATGTACATGTCTATGAATCATATTTAAGATCTAGGACATTGTCTCTTATATTTAAAAATCAGGACATAGCCTAGATCTTCTACATATTTTTTTTCTAGGTTAGACTCGGTCTATATATGCAAAGTTCAATAAAAAATTAAAAGGATCACACTTAGTACAAGAATTATTCAGTAAATCATAGTTACTTTAGTTTCAGCATTAAATGACCAATAAACATGAAAGTCCAAGTTTCGTTGAGAGAAGCTAATCTATATTATATAACCAAACTATCAACAGAACAATTAGAATAGAAAGATCTATGGCAATTCCATCGTTACGGACGTTACATTGAGAGGCGACTTCAGACTTAATCAATTCGATAAACAAATGTATTGCATTGGAAATTACAGTTATTACTTTGCAAGTTTGTAGGAAAAACATATAAGAGTCAACATTCTTTAATTTCATTGCTTAAGCTTCATTTGTTAATTAACCACATTGGAAGCGAGCTTTAACGGGACGTTACATAAAAGGACATCATGTTTTTTAAATTTGGAACATAATGTAAAATTCTGTGAAGTTACAAAACTTCAAGTTTTCTTAAGCCCTAATTGCAAATAGATCTTATTTTCATTTTATGCATTTCACAAACAAAAAGTTCTTAAAAATACTTGGTATTTTCTTAATTTGGCTAATAAGGTGTTACGGACGTTACGATTTAATAGTGACTTTTGTTATGTGACCTTTTTGGTTATTTCACCCCTTTGTCATGAATTAAATGTCATATTGACTTTTAAGTACAGAATAAATCCACCCTTCTCCATTAGTGAACGTTTCAAGAAAAAATATCAAAAGAATCTTGTTGTAATTTGCAATTAGAGTTCTTTTTCATGAGTTCCCAACATTGAATTAATGGTGGTTCTAGTTCTCAAGGAAATCAACGAAATAAAAATAATTTTTATGATTTTGAAAGAGTATTATGATCCATTAACACCCCATGGCATTAGATAAGTGATTGGACCATAAATATTGAACATCAGAGAGACATTTTAATTTTTTGACAAAATGTATCCGCTTTTATTAGCGGTGGAATTGCCCCTATTCTTAGATCCGGGCTGAATTTGAAATAAAACTTAGGTAGAGTGACCGAGTCTAGCTTCACTAAATCAGGTTTTTTAAAAATGCAGGAAACCTAATATAGCCACTTACCAAATTAAGGGTTTTCTGCAACTTTTTTTTACAGACTCAAGTCAAGGGATAATCATGATGGAATATGTAGAGTCTATAATGGTTATTTTCGCTGGTGACTTTAATTTTCGCGAATTTCGCGAGTCGGTCATCGCGAAAATTTTCACTTTCAGTTACAAGGCTTTTTATAGTAATGAAGTCATCACAAAATCGCAAATTTTGCTCTCGCGAATTCCCAAATTAGTCCAAAATCGCGAAAATATCTGTACGCGAAAATATTTGGCTTATACCAGTTATGAGTCACCTCTCTTCCGTGTGTTGCGCTCAGCTCACTGTGCTACAAAGTCAATTGGAAGTTGGAAACATGTCACCAGCGCTAACTATACACAGCCCCGCGAACGGGGGCTGGTCGGTTTTATACACGAGTCACCAGCCTGACCAAAATACGGCAAGCTGCAGGAATAGACTGTGAATTATTCCAATTCCAGATAATCATATATGCATGCCTATGGCAAACAATTATCCTCATATGAAATTGCAAGAGTTGACTTCTTTTGTCTTACCGAAAACTCGATGATTTTTCCTCCTCTCAGTTTAGAGTTCCTATGTCTTTGTCCTTGCGCAGCTCTTTCTTTTCTCTCTGTCTATCATTCTAGCTATCTCTCGGAATATCACTTCCGGGTTCCATTAAGGGGAATACCCCGACACGCGTAATGTTTTTAGATCTGAATTAAAATTAATAAAATCAGTGTTGGTGCATAAAAAAATATTGATTGCTTATTTTAGTAGGAGGAAAATTATTATTGCTTCAGATGAAGTCAGTTTTCGAGCTAGATTAGGTCTCAACTTGAATTTTATGGCAGACCTCATATTTAGTGGTGTAAGAACCCAAACAAAAGACTGTGAGGGCTTCAAACACAGCATCCCAGCCGTACAATTGGACTCTACTACTTTTTTTCTCTCAAGTTTCCCGATTTTCATATTTCCCCAATCAGACAAAGCACAACTCTGAAAGGTCATATCACTTTACTGTCCACAAAAAACCTACAGAATTCTGCAGCGGCTTCATCTACCGGGGGGGGGGGTATTTGAAGTCAGAGTCCTATATTGTCAATTCGAATTTGAATTACCCATTTTTCACGATTTCTTGCACCAAACATCTTAGTCGCGATTAATCCAGCAAAATATAATAAATGCGTGAAAAAAAATTAACTTACTGCTTGATGAATCTAGGGTACATGGCAGAAGGTAATATGCCAGCAGATGGTAATTTATGGGAGGGCCACCTGGAAGGCAAAAAAATTAATGTCCGTGGACGGTGAACCGTGACTTGTGAGCCACATAATGCATGGTAATATGGGCACTTTTGGTAATGACGTTAACTTCTTGAATATTGCAGAAGGTGGCGGTTGGTGGATAATTGTTTTTCTTCACAATAAAAGTTAGACAGTAGTTTTGATCATAATTATAACAAAATGTCGTCATTTGTAATTTTTATGGATAATTAGGCAAATGAGCTTAGGGTGCCCATATTACCTGCATGTAATCCTACAATGTATTCACTCAAGAAAAACAACTTCAGTTGTAACATATCGGTGGAAGATATTGGTTGCCCAAAAAACGCCCCCCTAATTGCATCGGCACATATTTCTCGCCCCCCGTATGTTCACCGTTCATTCCTTGGCACAAAATGGTCAACTTTAGGTGTTCAAAAAATTTTGCCTTCTTTTTTATGCTCTTCAAAAGAGTACCATATATTTAGCTATAGGGTAGGCTAAGATCGGCCCCAAGAAATTGATAGCAAAAAAAATTTATCCATTTTTTTTTTTTTGTTTTTGTTTTTGTTTGTAAGCGACCTCTGGTTCGCCAGCGGGGGGGGGGGGTTTCGTTCGAAACCCCGAACCCCCCCCCCCCCCTGGTTCGGGCTGGAACTAAGCCACCGCACACCTTACGATTGGTCTGCGACACTGATTGTGTAATAAAAAACGCATAACATTGGTTGGGATATTTAGAAATAGAACATCATTACTGCGTGCAGAGTTCTAGATCATCGCAGGAATACTTATATGTTCAAATCAGTGACTAGTAACCTCCTTTATTTAAATAAAAGCGAATTCAATATCTTAAATCGTAATGACGTCTGCAATCGCACGATTGGCTACGATTTCAAAACCAATTTGCCTTTTACTCCTAAATAAAGCGCTTTCAATTCCGAAATTCGATATCAGTATTATTACAGTTAATTGTAACCTCTAATAATAAGACTCTAGTTCATGCATACTTTCGGAAAATAAGCAAAATGCGATTTGTTCCAAAATCGGATCGAGACAAGTCGTAAGGTGTGCGGTGGCCTTTAGACTACAATATTATTAGAGACATAAACAAAATACATCTGAATAACCAAGTTTAATGAAAAATTAATCAAGAATTAAATCTTTATATAACATTTATATACTCTCTTAGAAAAGTAACAATGAAATAGAAGTACAACAAATGACAATATTTTCTTTCAACTAACTACTATTCAAAAAAAAAATTCACTATAGGCCCTAGATATGAGTGAATATGTCAGTCTTTTACAACATGTCCAATCACACTGAAGTTGTCTTGTTAAAAGCATGAATAGCCTTTTCTTGATGTCTTGGTACAGTCGTCCTCCATTTGTTGGTACCCTTTCATTGGATATTTGCACGCATGACTGAATAACAGGACAATCTTCATGAAGACGCGTAAAATCTCACCTGCTGACAAGTGGCCTGCGGCTGAAGAAAAAATAAATTGAGAATTTGATTACTTATGTGCACGCACAAAAACACACACCCACACGTACCCTCATTAACATGCACAAACCACATATACGCAACCCACACACACATGACACACGCACCACACTCTTTGTCATCCAGACTTGGCACACACTCATACACACGCATACACACAAACACCCTCACTCACACTCACAGTTGTGAGGGAATTACTACGTCCCAACATTTTCAGTGATGGTCTTGGAACTCAAAGGGTAAATGTTATGTGAATTGTCACTGTGTGTGTGTGTGCCGTGTGGTGAGGGGCAGGTATGCGTGTGTGCGGGAGAGGGTGTGTGTGTCTGTTGTATACATATTCTGGTCAACACTTTTGTTTTTAGACTTCATCCATCCATTGGCGCAGGTGAGATTTTACCGTTCTTCTGAATGATTGTCTGTTACTCAGTCATGTGTGCAAAGATCCAAATGGAAATGATTACCAACAAATTGCATGGGAGGATGACTCTACCGAAAACCATATCATTTAAAACCCCATGATTAAACTGTTCATGTTTCAAACAACGACAACTTCGAAATGTATGGACATTTTGTTTTATTCACTCTATTATATTTTAAAGCCGCGTTGACCATAAAAGGTGAATGGCCATGTGATATCACGAGATTTAATTTATATATTTTTTAAAGTTAAAATGTTACACGCCTTCCAACTTTAAGAAGGAAGATACTGAAATGATTGACAACACTTAAAAACGAATAAATATAACAGCCTAAATGTACCTTTTCATTTAGCGGAGGTGGCTTCTGAATTATGACCAGAAGTGCTATAATATCGGATCTACTTATTAAATTTATAAGAAACTTGCGACAAAACTATTCTCAAAAGACATTTGTGTTGTAAGATCATCACTCAAAACCAACGATGTCCTCAAACGCTCTATCTGGTTCCAGATGGGTAAGGTTTGCTTCTTTCCAAACTGTCATACTCAAAGCTACTGCTTACGACTGCCGAAGCTAGATCTTGGTGTGGCGACGCTCCAGTCATTAATTGAACGCGCTTCTTTTGACGACTTTGCGATTCTTTCAAGACTGCAATTACTCAGGGCTCACTGTGCGACTGTCAAAGCTAGATCTTGGTGATAGTATGAATTTCCAGTTCTGCTGAGAGTTTACTGAATGTCTTCGGTTCATCCAGACTGTCGGCACTAAAGAAGCTTGACTGTCAAAAGCTGATCCTGGTGAAAAGATGGCGACCATTTCTCGCGCTGAGAAAGCCAATCTTCTGGTCCTCTAGGCTATCTTGTTGCTAACAGTCGCATGCCTACGGCTTTCTGCACTTAGTAGTTATGCTTCTGTCACCATTCCATTTTCCAAATTTGGGAAGGGACGCACTGCAGACCACCAGCCCTATCGTTTTGTAATAGATGATTCTCGGTAGCGCTCAAGTCTATGCACTTTTTTGGACCAATCGAGGGCGCTTCCATTATTTAGGAGACACAAGCATAATATATCCAATTAGGTTCGGCTTATCTTTACCACATTTCGAGAAGACGATACAAGGACTCTTCTTTCTGATGATGACTTTCCTATTGGTCATTTAGCTCGTCCTCACACTGTCTCAACGTCAGTCCATTCAATCTTGAGCATTCGGACGTGGACCAGGGTGATGTTCCCTATATCCGGTGTGGTCGTATTGACCTGTTTTGAGAAGAAAGTCCTGGATTTCTCGCGCAGCAGGGGTTGTGGATTTCGTCAGGACAGAGTGCTCCAGGCATCTGTCCGTTGAAACAAAATAAAGCAAAGGATCCTGCATTTTGATAATAATAAGTTAAATAATAATTTCACAATATTAAAAAGACACCCCTTAAAAAGTACGTTGAAGAATGTGAATAATAGACAGAGTAGGAGGGTGATGAAATGAACCAGAAGTAGAGATGAAAAGATAAAAATCGAATAGAGATGGAAATTAGAGACAAATAGCAAATAAGACTTACCCATTTCTTACAGAGCTGTTTCCTCAGATCGAATCGTTGTATCATACAAAAGTCAGTAGAGATAGTCGATGCTTGTTTTTTTAATGACATCTCGTTTTATCAAGATTTCGAAAAGATCACGTCCTGATCTGATATCCTCGACTCTCTTTTTTGATCCTTCTTGTCTTTTGGAAAGGAATATCAACTGCCTCCAGGTCCTCCTTGACAAACATCGTCAACTGCTAGCAAGAAGGAACACGAAATAGGACACACCCTTCCGCAAGAGAAGGAACTCGTTTTTTAGTTTGAAAGCATCGCTCACTGCCATTTTCTATCAGGTGTTTCCTGTTTTATACTATTTTTCTTCTTCATTCAAATAGATTGCAATGTTTTCTCCAATTATGCTTTCAAGTACTTGTACACGAGTAATTCTTTTAGCTTTATCAACATTTTTATGCTTGATACCATTTCTCTGCAAGGATCAAAGAACACTCGGCTTAGTATTTCTGGCTGCGCAGTGAATAAATATAGTGTCGGTAAGCTGCAATTTCTCACCAGATAAGTTATCTGCCATTTAAGAAGCATTCAGTCGTTCCAATGAAGCTCTAATTAATTCATGAACGTACGCAAACTCAAACAGGCTAATACGGACATTCATTTCCTGGATTGGCAAAAGCTACGTGAGAATGTATGAAAATTTCCTAACATCATCATGATCATGTTGCTGAACAATCCTATGTTGACGCACCTATCCTTTGTGAAATATTTGGATGCCATTTGTACATTTGAAATCATAGGTACTATACAATCGGCAACCAGCAGAGCATAAAAGGGTATTCCCAGCTATAGTATTGGCAATTCAATAGCAGATCCAGGGACGCACAAGGCTTATCCAGGCCCGTTAAACTAGCGTTTTTACGGCGGTGGGGGGGGTTCGAAATCTTGAAAGAAGGTGGGACCATTTTCAAGCGGATTTTTTTTTTTCGAGCCCGAAGCGCGAGCAG
>CALNVZ010000064.1:0-21354 GCA_940671915.1 Paracentrotus lividus
CGACATTATGACATTAGTGTCATTTTTCATTTGTGCGTTGACGTGTTGTGACATTTGAGCGGCATTTACATTTGGGTTGACGTCGTTGTGACATTTGAAGGGCATTTTACATTTCTCGTGTTGACGTGTTGTGAACATTTTGAGGCAATTTTTACATTTGTGGTTGACGTGTTGTGACATTTGAGGGCATTTTTACATTAGTGGGCGATTTTTACATTTGAGGGCTCAACAACCCCCTGAACAAATAAACCGTTTTATCGCTTTCGAATTTTGGTCCCCGAAGAGTCATAAATTGACCAAAATCCTTGCCAGGCAGCCCACACCTGACAATTTCTTGAGAAACCCATTAGTCACAATTCATCGTAATCTTTAAAGTGTGAAGCAACTTTAGATTAGATTTTCATTGTTCATTGTATCCTTGTGTACCAGTTTATGTATTCTTGTGTCTCGTCTTGTATCCATATATCACCCTTTCATTTATTTGCTTTCATTCTCTATCTATCTCTCTCTCTCTCTCTCTCTTTCTCTTTACTTTTCCCCCTCTACTGTCTCCCTCTTCCTGTCCCTCTCTCTTTCTCTCTCCCTCTCCTATATTTTCTCATGTCCATTCGTTTCCTGTCTCATTAGTATTTAAAGGTATTATTTCATTTTACAAACGGGGCCTACATGTTTACAAGCCTAGCTTATTGTTTATAGGTCCATCCAACGGTAAATATACTTTGTGCTAGAAGTGAATTTTACTTTGTACATATACTCTTTTGTTATATTGTAATGTTTCACTATTTTCAATATTATGTACTTTTATTGTACAATGTATGTTTGCTGAAGTTGGAATAAAAATAAACTGAAACTGAAACTGAAACTGCCACATTGCACCCTTTCACAACAACAAATTGACCTATACACGCTAGTATGATCAAAATGAAAATATAAGCTTACTAAATATACAAACCATGCATTGAGGTTACCCCCTCAAACACTCTTTCACCATCACATTCTGTGAAATATCAAATTTTACATCGGGGTAAAAAAAAAATGCCGTAAGTTTTACCTACCTTGTTGATTTTCAGCAACTGTCTCAGAGAAATTTCGGCATCAGATTCTCTCACGACGATAGATTTTCGTATACAGTTCATATGAACAACATTAAGGCGCTTACACCGATCACCGGTCACCGGTCGACGGTCACGACATGATTTGCTTCAGGTTACCCATATTACCTGCTAGCCCATATTACCTGCATGTACCCTATTGTCTAAATAATAGAATACGAAAAATCGCCATAAAATGATTTGAAAGCAAGGCAATGCCCCCCCCCCTAAAAAAGGGGAAATTTTGACATTATAATCACTTTAATATGTTCTTTTTTTTTTTTTTTTGTCTATTTCATAATAACCTCAATATTCGTGTGGAGAAAAAATGCGACAGGAGGGCCACAAATTGAAATTCTCTTTCCCTCCTCTACTTAAATTCGAGTTAAACTTTTTTTTTAAGTTGACATCTTTGAAAACTATAATATAATATAATTATCAATTGCGTAAATTAGGGTTTTCGCTGCATGTTGTCTCTTATTGGATGTTTTATCTTTCGATTCCTTTATTAAAATAAATAAAATCATTCGTTTTTGTTTGTTTATTGGGGGCCTGTTACGAATATGTACTTGTGCCTAAAAAAAGACTCCGATTTGCCTTGTCCTTTATTTTGATTTCGGTGAGTTTTAATGTGGGATTAGTGTGAAAAGTGTGTGTGAGAGTTATTAATGAGAGTATGTTCAACCTCTTGTTGTAAAATGGGGGCTAAAGTCCGGGAATGGACACAAACAAGCCATTTGTTGATGTTTCGAACGTCAAGCTTTCTCAGGGTTCGTTGTTGTAGATCTAGGCCTATACCATGTATACCGTGCCGTATGTTATGTGCTGTACAGGTAAGGTATGTGTTGATTGCGGCGTACTGTTGTATGCTGAACTTTGAACCGGTGTGCTGGCCCATTGTAATGGTGGTGTCACATGCACCGGGTAAAATGAACGGGTCTTCGCCGTTCACCGAAAATCCAAAATTTGCAACACGGCAATAGAACGGCACCGGCCACTTAACATTTTTCATCATTTTCACCGGGTCTGTAGTGTTCTATACCGGGTCTCTACCAGGTCCTAGCCAGCCTGGTACCGGGCTGACCGTCCTCATAATTATGTAGTCCATGCTTTCCTTTTGTCCGTGCGATTACCGCTTGCCCACCGGCCTTGCCGCTCTCTGACAAGAAAAAGACAATTGTTTTCTTCGCCGGGTGACCCACCGTTTTACACCGTTCGCGACCGTGCAAAACAGGTTGATGCGAACGGCGGGACACGGAGTATACCCGGTGATGGTACACGGTGGGTCGGTGATGACCCGTCAAAAACGTTCACGATATTTTGTCTTCGGTTCATGCCCGGCGAATGTTTGGAGCATGTTCGAGCATGCTCAAAATTTTCGCCGGGCATGAACCGCAGGCATAGGTCGATAGAGACCCGGTGTAAGGGCGGTATAATGTCGTTTTGATGACGGTATTCGGATGGTGTGGGGACGAAACAAACGCTCCACACCCGTCCACAAAGCGGTCATGCACGGTGATGGACTGGACTGGTGGATCTACCGTTATGGTGTCTTTAAATCACGTATATGGTGTCTTCAATCCGCCCTTTGTTTTCGAAGCTCTCGATCTCGTCGCTCTCTTCACAAGCTCAGAGAGGAAAGATATTGCAGCTTTAAAAAAATACATTATAATCCGAAATACTTTTATTGTCATTATCGAGGAGAAGAATGTAAAATTTGGTCCTTTTATGGACATTTAATCTAAAGTAATGTCAATTCTTTTTTCTTGTTTGTTTTGTTTTGTTTGACATTAGTTTCTAAAGTTTCATTATAACAGCTTTGCAATTAAACATTAGACTACTTTCCTAATAAGCTCCAGTATCGTTTGGTCTCAAACGTTTGCCCAAATTACATGTATACTTTATACCCGCGTTTCATACAAAAAAAGAATGTATAAGTTTTATCGAATATTATTTTTATTTCTCCGCGAAAATTTCCCCATGCTTTTGAAATGTTTAAATCTTGTTATATCAAATGAAATATTGTATAATAAAAGTACTTTACTATTATTTTTTAACCATTATATTATGAATTGTCTAATATTTTGTCATAGTCATTTCATTGCAATATTCTTTTAGTCAAATTATAACCCTCTATAGAATCGCATCAAGAAATATGCCTACATCATTCATAGTTCTGCTTTTTGGATATTTTTGTATGATCCATGGATTAGTTTTTTGTTTATTTTATTTTTATTGTTTTACACACGACCCTTGTAAGTGATTTTACTGTGATTAAATAAATTAATCAGAACTATAAAAGACAATACCTTAATAAAATATTTCTATTAATAAAAATACATGCAAATAACATTGTAGGCCTATTTCATATCTGCCAAACCGCTTTTAAAATTGCCCCCCCCCCCAAAAAAAAAAAAAAAAAAAAAAAATGCGAATTTCGTTTGCCATAAATTGTATAAAATTCATGTAATGAATTTAATTTCAGTAGGGTATATAGTTATAGTAATGGCATACCAAAATAGAACCACTTTTTAAGGAAGCCTACAAAGAATCGGAAATACAAAAAGAGACTTACCCAGGCATTTCCCGACCGAAAATTTAGGTAAAAAATAGTGTCTAAAATTGAGAATTAGGGGCATTTGCCCTCCTCCCTTTATCGCCCGCCCCTCCCCAAGAATAAATAAATAATAATATACATGTATATGAATGGATGGAGTGACCCGTATGGAACGACTCCTACCCCTATCTATAAAAATAATCAAGATATACAAAATAATATTGTTAAAAAATGAAGAGACTTTGTGGGGGATTTTTTTTTTTTTTTTTTTTTTTTTTTTTTTTTTTTTTTTTTTTTTTTTTGGCTTTCCCACCTTTTCAGAACTCAAATTTAGAAAAATAAGTAGGGCCAATTCGATATTGTATAAAATCTATTAAAAAGTGTAAATAATTAAACCAGAACTGAATTGATATGAAAACAGAAACAGAGGCTTAAAGTAAATGAAACAAATGCGACAAAATATGGGCCCCCTATAAAGTATAATTTCCGAATAAACCAGCCCCCCAAATTAAGTTGACAATCATCTCCCCGTTTATGTCATATGATTTATTCCTCATGGTATATGATACTTTTGTTTTGTAAAATCTTTCTATGGGAATTAGTTTTAACTCAAATTCATTCAGTTATTGATTGATCTTGTTGGTGAACAATCAAGGGGACAACCGATTTAAAAACGAAGTTTTCACGTAAAGTTTTCATGTACTAGGAGTTGGCAAGTTTAGCCACAAGGGGGCGTACTTGATGCGGAAAAGGAAGGGGGGGGGGGTGATCTATTCATGTTGCCCGACCTCTGACGGTCCATCTCCGTCCTGCAAACTGGCATGAAACGGGTGCGGCGTCTTTATTCAGTCCTTTTACCGCCCTTTTAACAACTGGTCCGGTTTAAGACCGTTCTGAAATACCCGGTCATCACCCGGTAAATAACCCGGCAAGAGTTCGGCCGTTCTTGAAAATCATCTCGAGAACGGATGCCCAGCGAGCTCCTATGAACGTGTTGGACGGGCTTCAACCGCTTCACCATGCGCCTCACCGTTTGCCGCCGTGTGCACAAATTCGGCCAGAACGGTGGTGAACGGTGTGCCAACACGGTGCATGTGACACCTCTCATAGCCATTCGGAGTCTGACCAGGCGACTGATGCGTTGGTATTGTCGGGCACTTTGCTAATTAGTCCTTCGGAGTTGGACCAGACATATTTTGCAAAGTAGATCGAAATAAAACGTAGAACGGTTACTACGACTAGCGTCCCGGGGCTAGTAGAAAGGGTGCTTTTACTTATTGCTATGTCATTCGGAGTTTTGCCCAGGCCTAGTGTAGGGGGTAGGACAAATTTTGAGTTGTCTTTCGGAGTTTTCCAGACAAACGAAGCATAATTTGTATCGTCTTTCGGAGTTTTGTCCAGACGGAGCGTAGGAAACTTTATATCGTCCCTCGGAGTTTGTCCGGACGAATGGATGACAGTATAGTCATGCGCGTATACTGGGGGGGGGGGTTTACGGGCCCGGGACCCCCGAGGGCGCGCAGGGGGGCGCCGAAAAGAGGAAGAAAAAGGGAGAAAAAGGAAAGAAAAAAAAGAAAGAAGAAAAAAGGAGAAAAAAAGAGAAAGGGGGAAAGAGGAAGGGAAAAAAGGGGGAAAAGAGGAAGAAAAAAAGGAGAGAGAGAGGAAGGGAAAAAAGGAGAGGGGGGAAGGGGCGCCTTAAAAAAAAATGGGGGGTGCCGAATCGACAGTAAATCAAGGGGCGCTAAATTGATTTTAAACTTAGGGGCGCCAAATCAACCTTAAAATTAGGGGGGGGGGAATCGACCTTAAATTTAGGAGGCGCCAAATCAACAGTAAACTAAGGGGCGCCAAATCGACCTTAAATTTAGGGGCGCCAAATCGACAGTAAACTAAGGGGGCGCCAAATTGACCTTAAACTTATAGGGGCGCCAAATCGACCTTAAATTTAGGGGGGCGCCAAATCGACCTTTTATTTAGGGGGGGCGCCAAATCGACAGTAAACTGAGGGTATTTATTTAAGGGTATATTTATTTATACTAAGGGTATAAATTTTCGCTCGCGCTTCGCGCTCGCATCATCTTTTCCCATTGATTTATTACATTGTGTCGAGGAACGCGTAAAATGATTTGTTTTCTAATCATTCGAATGCATCAAAATTTCCGTTCCCTATTCGCACACGCCTATGTTTTTCCTCTTTTACCAAAATTTACATTATGGGATTCGAACCGTCAAAACATTTCCATTTACTTGTTTTCACGTTACATTTTTTATTTATTTATTTATTCTCTTTTTAATATTGTTTTTTTTTTTTTGTTTTTTTGTTTTTTTTGCATTTCAAATTTATGTTCAACATATTAGCGGGCGTCAAATTGAGCGTACACGTACGGGCGCCAAGATGACCTGAAACTTATGGGGGCACTGAATTGAATTTAAGGGGATGTCAAATCGATTTTAAAATTAGGGGCGCCAAATTCAGCTTACACTTATAGGGCGCCCAAATGATCTGAAACTAAGGGGCGCCGAATTTACCTGAAACTAAGGGGGCAAAAAATAGGTTTTGAAAATATGGTCTCTATAATAGATAGAGCAAAATGTCAAAATTCATGCATCCGGGTCTGTATATACATAGCAAAATTTTCGCTCGCGCTTTGCGCTCGCCTGTGTTTTTCCTCTTACCAACATTTACATTATGGGATTCTAACCATCAAAACATTTAGATTTATTTGATTTCACGTTACATTCATTTTTGCATTTCAAATTGACTTAAATCTTCGGGGCGCCAAATTGAGCTTAAACGTAGGGGCGTCAAATTGACCTGGGACTTAGAGATGCCAAATTTATCTTAAACTTAGGGGCTCCAAGTTTATTTTGAACCTAGGGAGGTGTTCCGAATTTACCTGGAACTAAGGGGCAACAACTTGGTATTTGAAATATGGTCTCTAAAATTTTTAATTCCTCCTGGTCTGTATATACATAGAATAATTTTGGCTCGCGCTACGCGCTCGCATCATTTCTTTTCCAAATGAGTTATTACATTGTGTTCCTGAGGAGCGCATGCAATGCCATGTTTTCTCATCATTCAAAGACATCACAATTCCGCTTTCGCCTGTGTTTTTCCTCTGACCATAATTTGCATTATAGGATACTAATCATCAAGACATTTAAATTTATTTGAATACACGTTACCTTTATTTTTGCATTTTGCCAGGGGCATCAAATCACCTAAATCGTACATGTATGGCGCCAATTCAAACTAACATTTAGGGGGCGCCAAATGATTAGTTGGCGCCAAATTTAGCTTAAACTTAGGGGCGCCAAATTTATCTTAAACTTAGGGAGGGAAGCAGAAGGATAGATTAGCAGCTAGATAGATAAATATTCATCTCTCTTTCATAGTCATGTAAAATTACTGGGCAACATACGGTCTTTAAATTATGGAGGCCAAATTGATCAAAAACTTCAGGTCTCTATTACATAGATCTGCTTCATTTCCAAAAAGTTATTACATTGTGTTCCTGAGGAATGCATAAAATGTCACGTTTTCAGAGATCATTCCGATACATCAAATTTCTGCTCGCGATTCACGCTCGCCCGCCTATTTTTTTTTTTTCTTGTAACCAGATTATGAGGATTCTGAACAACAAAACATCAATATACGTTTGTTTGATTTCACATTACTTGATGGACAAATTTCACATGATTTTATATGGCTTGCTTTCAAATCGTTTTGATGGACAAATTACAGCTCCCGTTCAAATGATATTCTGATGAAGAGCTAAACAAAATCGATACCCCTAATTGCTTAGAATTCTTTGCTTTCTGATCGTAGAGTAGAGGGGGAAAAATCTGATCGCGCTTCGCGCTCGTATTTAGAAATATTCGTATTTTCATCTATACCGGTAATATAATTATTTTCCGTGAACTGACCATTGGCAAGTATTAAAAAAAATAATAAAATAAATAAATAAATAAATATAAAAACCTTCAAATAAATCATTATTCACAATCCTTCAACATACATTTAAGCCGTAGGCCTATGTTTGCCTGGCGGCGGGGGGGGGGGGGGCGCCATATTTTGAAAAGTACACAGGGGCGCCAAATTCACGTCGGGCCCCCCCGGGGTGCGAAATCCTGCACACGCGCCTGATAGGGGTGACTATACTTAGGGTGGTATATCACTTCGCGGAGACGTCTCCGCGACGGAATCGTTTGCTCCACTTAGGAAACGTCTCCGAAACTTAGGAAACTGAGGAGACTGAGCTATGGCAAAGCCATGCTGACAAATCAATCTCAAATTTGTTTCAAAGTAGTTTCCGCGAAGTGGGATACCACCCTTAGACAGTTTTCACCAACATCTCAGCTTTCCAAAGATGTAATTTGTTGATGCTAGTAGTTGCTAATGAGTATTGTTTCTACAAAAATCTCAAAGTAAATGGCGTATTTAAAAACGAAAAATTAACATTTTAACGATAGTTTTTGATTTTCAATCGTGTAAAGAAGAAACCATCATAAGAATAGTTTTCAATCCATACATGGGCCTGATAACACAGCGCGTTTTAGAAAAAGACTCTCCCATATTTTGCCCATGAAAACGTTATGAAAAGTTAATATTATACTACTTAATTAGTTAATTGTCACTTATATTGAAATAGGTGGCTCTCTCAATCTCTGAGGTCTAAACCTCTACCACAAGGGAGATAAATGATATGTTTAGAGATTCGTCAATAACCCAATATGACTCTTCAGAAATTAAAAATATATGCCCCTTTCTTTATTAGAGTCACAATTAAGTCCGATACTGCTATATTGAAAGCGAAAAAGCTTTTAATTTTAAAAATCAGTAACAGTGCTGTCAATGTGAAACTCCTTCTGCTGACGTTCTTTTGGAACGAATTTTATAATATATAATTCTTTTAACATTATATTTGAATAAGGATTTTTTTTTTTTTTACGATAAAAATGCATCCCCATCTTTTTAAGGAGGAAAATGGAGGAGTGATTGATTCACTTCTATAACTGAGTTTACTTTTGTCCAGGAAATCCTTAAAAAAGTTCAATAGGTCTACACAGTGAATACGCAGTATGTATAACATAATTTTGATGATGTTGGGGCACTTTAATGAGATCAGAGCAATTTGAAATTTGTCCCTCTGTGTTCCTTATATCCTGAAACTCTTAATGTTCCACTTTATTATCAAATAATTGAACAGTTAGGCTATATGGGTTAAAATACCTTATCCAATAAAAAAAAAACAGTATTTTGATGACGTCAGAGTAATTCCAATATACAATAAATGTGATCCTTAGGTCAAGAAACCCTACAAAAATTTCACCTATCAAATGTATATGAAAATTTTTGTCCATGGGTAGAGAAACCCCTTTATAGGTCATCCGGTCCCAGCGATATATGTTTTCAACGTGTAACAATGCATGTTTGCATTGTCCAATGAGAAAACAGTATTTTGCTGACATCATATGGATTTTACGGGTCTAAAAACCTTGTTGAGGAAGGGGTGAACACCTAAATTTCAATTATAGTATATCTCCAGTGGGTACACAGACACTTTCTCGACTGGATTTGATGAGGGTTTACAGCAGAACAATTGACGTCGACTCGAAGCAAAATGTCGTACAACCGACATTATAGCCCCTATTTTAAGGGGCTTTCACAATTACTCTTGTGATCGTTTGCGATCATTTAGTCACAATTATGCTGCACATAATCGCAACGGTTTTAAGAAGTCGCACCACTAATTGTGAAAGGGGCTTAAGGGGGAGGGTGGTGATGGGAACGTAATGTAACTAAAATATTATGTTCAATAGTTTATGGATCAGGCATTCCTCTTTCCGAGAAAAACTTTTTCTATGTACCTGCTGAATAACTTTGTCCTGAAGTATTTACAAAAATCTTCCCTTTTCGGACCCATTCCATTCTTTTTGCCAAACACTTTTATAATTAACAAAGCAAGAGCACGTTAGCTCGTTTCTAGTATTGAGTCAAAATAGTTGTACCAAAAATTTATTTTGGTTTCTTTGTCTTCCCCTTTGTTTAAAAAAAGGTACTGCTCTCAGGATAAAAACGTTCGACAATGCTCTTATAAATATAACGACATAAACATAAAAAAGACGAATTTCAGCAAGTGAGTGAATTTTGTCTGAATTCAGATAAATGGGCAATTTTCATGTTCATTTTTCATTAATAAAATCGCGAATCACAGTACCATATTCTGTATTTTGATTCTGAACTCGTTCCCAATTTATTTTCTTTCTAATGAAGGGCCTCGACAAGTCGAGATGGAGGTACAGACCAGCAGGCCGATGGATCTTAGAAGAAATCATCTGGTGGCAAGACAGAGGCGAAAAGGGGTGATAAGAAACAATAGTAACAAGAGGTGATATGTACATACGTACATACCACCTAAAAAGAAGATTTGGACAATAACAAGAGGTGATATGTATATACGTACATACCACCTAATGAGACGGCTTGTCCAATGCAAAATACACGTACACTTCAAATGTGATGAAATGACATGCCTTCTTTAAGCGCCAATTTAGACTACAAAGCCGAGGGTAAAACCAAATTAAATTCGTCAATGTTGTAGGGAATTGTCTCAGCTACAACATTCTGAACATTTGAAAGAGAAACGGCACATATTTACTGAGAAACACTCCTCTTTGTATCAAGATAATGCGTCATTTAGCTGAAATCGGTAATTTTGAAACGCAAATCGAAATTTTGAGTTTAGGAGCCATTATGATAATGTTGCAAGGACGATAAGTAATAAATGAGGTATGAAATTGCATCTACAACTCATACTCTATCCAACTCTGAAAAGATAATTGGGGGTTGCCGTTGATCCTGAAGAATTATTCAGGATTTTGAGTAGGCATGTTTTGGGCCAAAAATGGCATATTTTGGTAAAATTGACAAAATTAGTTCCAACTTGAACACTACTAAAAAGTAGTGATTATGGTGTCAAATTGTTGTCAATATTATCAAGATTACTTTAAGAGCAAAAAATCAATGATCTCAAGCGCATTTTTTCTTGAAATGCTTAAAATGAGCTGAAACGTACTCTACTTCAGCCATGAAGTGATTTTGAACATTTTTTAATTTTTGCGCGCGCGTAATTCCTTAATGCGCATACTTACGCGCGCGCATTATGTTCTAAAAGATGCGCTTCAATTTGAAGTTTATGTGTACGAAATATGAGTAATCAATGATTATCATTTATGAAGTTATGATTGATAATGTGATTTTACAAAATGGCGTCTAGATGACGTCACATTATGCTAATGAGCTAGAAAAGATTTCAGTGCTCAGATATTATAATGATCTATCATTGCTGAAAATTTGAGATGTTTTAATGCATTATTTTTTTAGTTATCGTGTCTACAAGAATTGTACAGGAGAATTAAAAAAAAAAAAAAAAAAAAAAAAAAAAAAAAAACTAGAGCTTAAAATTGTAACACGTACAATTATCGGTGGTATGTACTGATATGTAAAATGTGTAATGCGGTAAATTTACATGAATTACGTTTTACAATCAAACTGGTTGAGAATTTACTCAGCCATAGCATGAAAAGGCTTATTAAAGGGAAAGAAACCCTAGGAGTTCATTAAATTGTGCAAAAACAGGAAAATCAAAGAAGCTGATCAATGAAAATTTGAAAAAATGAATAATAAGAAAGTTATGAGCATTTGAATGTTGTGATCACTGCTGCTATGGGGATCCTCACATTGGCAACGGGCCCAAGATGTGTGATGGCATACATGAACAACTTCCCCATTACTTTTGTACATATTTTACTCAAATTGTCATTTTTTATTAATTCCGTTAAAAGATCTGAGTATCTTTTCATGGGAGGACATGTAATACAAGTTCACAAAATATAATCATGTGTGAAGAGTCTGTTCTACCATTAGAATGAGAAAAAAAGAAGAATTTTTGATATTTTTTGTATGTCATATGGGAGAGTTGTTCATGTGTGACATCACACATCTTGGGCCTGTTGCCAGTGTGAGGATTTCCATAGCGTTAGTGATCACAACATTCAAATGCACATAACTTTCTTATTATTTATAAGATTGTTCTCAAACTTTCTTTAATCTGTTTCTTTGATTTTTTTTTTCATACAATTCAACTGAATCCCAGGGTTTCATTCTCCTTTAAAATTTGGGAGAAAATCGACCAATATTTATTGATATAAACTACATTTAGATTAAAAAAAAAAAAAAGAATTTTTGAGTTTGCATGAGAATCTAACGATGTTCTTTCCCCTTGGCCCCTAAATTTTATTGGTGAATTATATTTCCTATGTCATAAACATTGAGAAAATATAAAGAAAACCTCGGGTTTTCGACCTCTCAGACGAACTATGTAGGATTTTAAAGACGTATGTTTTTTTTTAAATGTTTTTACGTTATTTCCCCCATTGACGCACGCGCGGACATTGAAATTTGACGAGCGCGTACGTCCTTATGATCGGCTCAACATGATTCAACATAGATAAAAAAACTCTTATGTAATGTGTCTAAAAGGCAAATCAAGAAAAAATTCCGGAGTTTTACATGATAAACGGCGTGCACGCAAAACGCGCGTGCAGGCGCTTACGCGCGGAAATTTTCAAACTGCTTGAAATGGCCTAAAACATACTTTGTATGAATATGGGGTGATTTTGAGCATTTTTAGATTTTGACACACCGGTTTTTGAAATTTTTCACCCTGTTAAAAACATTTATCAAATAGGCTGTCGAATTATATTTTGTTTGGAACATGATGCTCTTTAATTTAAGACCTGCCACGACTCATTTGGCGACAATTTTTGACGCCAAAAAAAAAAAAAAGGAGCATTTGCAATTGATGGTGTATCCAACTCTGAAAAGATAATTGGGGGTTGCCGTTCATCCTGAAGATTTATTAAGGATTTTGTGTAGGCATGTTTTTGGCCAAAAATGGCATATGGTGTCAAGATTATGGTGTCAAATTGTTGTCAATATTATCAAGATTACTTAAAGAGCAAAAAGTCAATGATCTCAAGCTGCATTCTTCGCCTACGCGCATTAATGCGCGCAAAATCGTGCGCGCGCATTTTTTCTTGAAATGCTTAATGACCTGAAACGTACTCTACTTCAGCCATAAAGTGATTTTGAACATTTTTAATTTTTGCACGCGCGTAATTCCTTAATGCGCGTACTTACGCGCGCGCATTATGTTCTAAAAGATGCGCTTCAATTTGAAGTTTATGTGTACTAAATTTGATTAATCAATGATTATTAGTTATGAAGTTATGATTGATAATGTGATTTTACAAAATGGCGTCTAGATGACGTCACATTATGCCAATGAGCTAGAAAAGATTTCAGTGCTCAGATTTCATGATGATCTATCATTGCTGAAAATTTGAAATGTTTTAATGCATTATTTTTTGGAGTTATCGTGTCTACAAGAATTGTACAGGAGAATAAAAATTTAAACAAATAAAAAATGAAAAGAAGATTTGGACAATAACAAGAGGTGATATGTACATACGTACATACCCCCTAAAAATAGTTTTGCATAATGCTTAATACTGAATGCGGCTAGATCTAAGCGATTTAAATATAACATTAAATTGATTCATTCCACACTGGAAAACATCTCCTTGCATGCCACATGCAGGGCCATTCTTGGTCAGGAGTGTGACCAAAATTATGAAAAAACTTGCTTTAACTGGCTATAACCCTAAATTTTTTAAAGATATACTAATTTAATGTTTATATTTCACTAACATATTTTGTTGGCTATCATTTGGAAATATCTATTTATGTTCACAACATGCAGGTTCAAAGTCAGAGGTCAAAAGAAGTGGGTCACGTGTGTGACTTCACAAAGAGGCATGATTTTGAAAGTTCAATTTCAATTTGAAATTCCTCTGAGTTTTAAAATGATAAAATGTTCTTTTGCTGTGAGATGCATTATGGAACAAACAACAAAAAAAAAATAGGCCCTTTTAGAATTACAGAGAGTCATTGTGGTAATTTTATGCACTAGAAAGCATCTTAACAGCAGTTTTGGCTTGTTTTTATATTCTTTGGGCACGTGTCAATGATCCTATGGCATTTATTGACAAATTCATGCTTTAGTAAGCACGTGAGACTGGAAAAGCCCTTTTCTCACGTACGGACTAAAATTCAATTCTTACTTTTATTGAATAAACCAATTCTTCTCGGGAGTACCTTTGATTTTATTTTTCATAAAAATCCCGATGTTTCACGCCTCAGTGGGCACAAGATACAAGAAAATCATGGAAATTAGAAGAAAGTTTGGGGCTTCGTCATGGTTCAGTGACTTTTTCCAATACGTAATTTGAATAAAGATCATGTAGTTAGAGACCAGTTAAAGCTATGTGCAAAGTTTCATAAAGTAATTCACAGTCAAATGAACAAAAACTGACAATAAAAATATGCCAAATTTCACTTTTGTTAAACTTTTGTTAAACATCTGTACATAAAGTCAATGGAGGAGGAAATCAATACCTGACAAATGTGAAATTCGGCCAATTTCATTGATGATTATTGTTAATTCTACTGTGAGTTATGTCACGAAACTTGGCACACAGCTTTAACTAATCTCTAACTATTATGATTTTGATTCAGATTACCTATTTGAAAAGTCACTGAACCATGGCGGAGCCCAAAACTTTCTTCTCATATGCATGATTTTCCTGTATCTTGTGCCCACTGAAGCGTGAAACATCGGGATTTTTGTGAAAATAAAATCAAAAGTACTCCCCCAAAAGAATTGTTATATTCTATCAAAGTAAGAATTTCAATTTTAGTCCATACGTGAGAAAAAGGCTTTTCCAGTCTCACGTGCTCACTGAAGCATGAATTTGTAAATAAATGCCATAGGATCATTGACACGTGCCCAAAGAATATAAATACAACCCAAAAAATGTTATTGAGATAAAAATTTACTGCAATGCTTTTTCCTAATTCTAAAATGGCCTTTTTTTTTGGGGGGGGGGGGGGTTGTTTGATGGGTTAATTCAACCGTGAATGAATGGATATTGGTTGCATACACTTCCAAAATAGGAATTCCTTCATATTTTTGTTCGATAATACCATGGCAAAGAAGTAAAAATTGCACTTTGGGCAATTTTTGCTGCATGCTCAATCAACGGTAAAATTTGACCCAAATTTCTTGTCCGTATATTGGTAAGCACGTTTTGCATACATTCTGACGAGTGAAATGTTTAAAATCTGCAACTGGGTCCGTTTTTATTGAATCAAAGTTGCCATTTTAGACTTGCGAACTTCAAAAAATGACATTTTTGCGTTCAACCATTGTTCACTGAAGCATAACTTGATGATTTTTCCTAAAATTCGCTCCCAATGTGGCTAATTAAATTCCCTACATGGACATATAATTAGATTTTTTTTTATTCCTCCTGGTTAAAAAAATTATTGATATCTGAAATAGGGGGAACTTTCTTTTTGTGTTGTGTTTATATATCCTACTGAAATTAAATTAATTACATGAACTATATACAATCTATGGCAAACATATAATTCGTATTCGTTTTTTGTTTTTTGTTTTGTTTTTGTACACGTTTTCTGAATAAGCCCCAAAACTCCCGCGGGGCCTGGAGGAGGTGTGTCTTTTCCTTTACAATTGCCTCATCATAACTTTGCTTTTATTTAGCTTATGTTACAATTCAATTGTAGTCAGGTTTGTTATGATGTAGTCGTGGTTCATTGCTTAGTTTATTAACTTTTTCTGAAGATACTCAACTTGAAGTTCAAACTATTATAACGTAGAATAGCTTTACTATTCGTTTGTTTTAAATCTATGTTAGTTACAAATGACATACCTATGATTTAGTGTTCCCTGTGTTATTGTCGAATGTTTTCAAATGTATGCCTACATTTTGTATTAAATAATTAAGAAGACGGAATATCGCCAGTATCACTTCGAGTGTGTTTTCTTTTTGGTTGTTTTATTTTCTGTATGTATGATATCAATCTTCTACTATAAGTTTCGTGGAGTCTTCTTTTTTGTTTAGTTTTTGTTAAATATGTAGGCCTATATATAACTATATATATAAATATTTCTCCTGAGGAAGACGGAGGCAATACCGTCGAAAATTTGAGACAAATCTAATAAAAATTGGCGAAAATGCATTACTACATTTTGTTTTTTATATATACACTGTCCGTCATAAAGGTGGAATATTTTTTTTGCCGCTATAGCGACATGATTTGCTCTGACTTTAATTTCTTGAATATTATTGTCCCTGCTTCTACTTTTTGGGACCCTGGCTATATCTTGGACATTCTCCCAACCCTTGACGAGGACCTTTTTCCAAAAAAAGTTTTGTCAACCCCCGTGATGCCCATTTTTGTCATTTTTTCTCATTTTGGGGCCCCTTTTTGTTTTCCCGGCCGATCAAGCCCCCCTCAGTCCTACCCCCAGGAAACGCGACTGAGGTGTATTTTTTTATATTGTTCTTTAAGTTAAATCTATATTTCTGGGGACAGGCTTAGGTCTCTTGTCTAGGGGAGGGGTTGAAGTAAAAATCGAGATTGGTGAAAATTCGGAATATTTTATTCCATCTTTATGCTGAAAACAAAAGAAGTGAAAAACCACCTTTAACCCTTAAATATCATCGTTTTCCCCTTAAATTTTGTTTAGCCTTGATGACAAGGCTGTAAATAGTCATTATTGATAATATTTTATTTTGATTTATGTTTGGTTGAGATTTTACAATACAATTTAGGGAAGATAGAAATTTCCATGGTGTAAAAATGAATAAAATCAATGTTGAACCCCAATCAAAATAAATTTTGAGCCCTCCCCTAGACAAAAGAGTCGAGCCTGTAACCATAAATCTAGATTTAATTTAAAGAACAATAACAAATCTCCACCTCAGAAGTGTTTCCTTGGGGTAGGACTGAGGGGGCCTTGGTTGGTCGCGTGAACAAAAAAGGGGCCCAAAATGAAAAAAATGACGAAAATGGCCATCTTCTGGGGGTGACAAACTTTTTTGAAGAGAAATCCCCGGGAAGGGTTGTGGGAACGTCCAAGATATACCCAGGATCCCAGAAAGTGAGAGCGGTGACAAACACATTCAAGAAATTAATAACGGAGCAACATAATGTCGCTTGAGCCAGAAAAAAATATTCCACCTTTATGACGAACAGTGTATATAAATATATTCAAGTTTTATTTAAGGACGTTGCACAGTTATGTTTCTGCGCATCTTGACCGCGCATCCTGGGCGCGCATTATTTACTACCTCACAATGGAAAAATAGTCAGCGCTCATGGGCGATCCAGCGTTCAAAGAGTTAAAAGAAATGAACTTTCTAAATATTTTATTTACTCCTTCTTTTTGTTCATTATTTACCTACTTGCAGAGATATGTAAAGCATTTATGTTGGTGCATGTTCGTGTTATTCTAGAGATTGCGATGGATATGAAATGAATTGTAAATTTTTGGGAGCAGGATTTTGAATAAGTCGAAAATTAGATAGAGTTTTCACATTTTTTAGTATTTTTTGGCACGTTTCGGTGGTTTTCAGGTCGACTCGCCACTATTACAGCGCCGATATTTTGAAAACGAGCACATATGGACCCCCAATTTTGTTTTATGTTCCTACTCTTTTAGTTTATATTCCTCTACAACTTCGCAAATTTTGGGGAAATTGACATGGATTTTGTGTGTTCGAGAGCATGAGGTTGGATTCTCAGACATGTTTGACGTTTTCGGCGCGTTTTTGTGGTTTTCAAGCCAATTCGCAACTATTCGGGCTCCGATAGCTTAAAAACGAACACATGGACCCCCTTTTTGTTAATGTTTCTACCCATTGAGTATGTATTCCTCTACAACTTTGCAATTTTTTAATGAAAATGGCATGGATTTTGAATGTTTGGGAGCATAATTAGAATCAAGTGTAATTTAGAGTGGATTTTCACGCTTTTTGTGACTTTTCAAGCCGATTTGCGAGTATTCGGGCGCCGATAGTTCGAAAACGAGCACATGGACCCCCATTTTTTTAAAAGTTTCTACATAATTATGATGAATCCCTCTACAACTTTTCAAAATTTTATGGGACTGTCATGGTTTTTTTTTTTAAAGTGCACCTTAAACTATTGTAACGGGATTGTATGTCCGTTGTGTTCGAAGATGATGATGATGTTAAATTACTTTTAGTTCTCTGTATTCCTCTTTCTCCAGCTCAGTTTCTCTCTTTCACAGTATTCTATGTATCTCGATAGCACACTCCAATCTTGCAGCTCACTAACCTCTCAAAATAGTCTCTATTTCTCCAGCTTATAAATGTAGTCGGAATAACGAAATCACTCGTTGTTTAATTCAGGTTACTCTGTCCTTTTATTACAAACTCCGAACTATGCCCTGCAAACTTCTGACATTAACTTTCCAGAACTGAACTATCTTCCAAACTGAACTTTGATCCCGAACTCAACTGGACTACGGACTGAACTGTAATTTCCTGGCTTCTCAACTGAACTTTGATTCCGAACTAATCTAACAATTTTGGGTCGCGCATGCGCTATTTAAGGAGTTTGGCCGACCTCCGCCCAAGGTGACCGCAGAAGCCTGACCTCAAGCTGAGGACATCATAAATCTGACCTCAGCTCTAGGCCAGTCGACAGGCGGCACGCAACAAAAATTGTCCCTGGACGTTACATAACGCAAGGGCAAGTCCGCACGCGAGCAAGACCCTGGCGTTACGTAAGACAAGGCTAGACTCTCGCGAGGTCGAATAACAGCAGCTGCAAAGACGAAAACAGAATGATAAATTTGTAAGGAGACAGGTCCGAAAACAAGCTAATTAAAGGCTCAAGGACTATAGAGTTTACGATATCTGCGAAACGGATCATTATAAATCAAAGAATGTGAAAGAAGGCAAAAGTCAATGAACCCAAATCATATTGCCAATATCTAAAATTCGTAACACTACACACCGACTAGCTTTAAAGCTAGTCGTAGTGAGGCCCAGACTGACTAGCTTTAATACTAGTCGGTCACGACGGACTAGCTTTTCTTCAACACAACTCGGTTATTAGGGACTAGCTTTAAAACTCGTCCATCTCTACGGACTAGCTTGAAAGCTAGTCCGTCAAGTTAGTCCGTCAGAACGGACTAGTTTTAATGCTCGTCGGTCACGACGGACGAGCTTTCCAGAAAGCGAGTCGGTCATGACAGACTAGCTTTAAAGCTAGTCAGTCACGACAGATTAATTTTAAAGCTCGTCCGTCGTGACCGACTAGTTTGACGGACTAGCATAAAAGCTAGTCGTAGTGATGCCCAGACTGACGAGCTTTTGAGCAGGACTAGCTTTACAGCTAGTCGGTCATGGTGTAACAGCTAGTCCGTCGCGCTTTTCTGCCGCGATTTTCTTGCTGCTGTCTTGACAGACTAGCATGACGGACGAGGTTAATATGGCTTCACCAGCTTGTCAGAGACGTCAAATCTGAAATATTAGAAGACATTATAAAGATACGCCGACAAAAAACATGCATTTTGTCTCAAGAATTTGAGCAAAAAAAAAAACGATTTTTTTTTTTTTTTTTTTTTTTTTTTTTTTTTTTTTTTTATTATGATGATATAAATCAGAAGACCGTAGGAGGCACAATTATTTACCATTATGGCAATTATCAAATAACGGGGGCACGGGGCTCAGGGTCGCCACCATGGCTTGCATCATCAAGAAGACTTTTTTGTTTTTCGGCGTATACACTTGAGAGCCACTTCAAAATCCCAAAGTCGTGCCTCTACTCCAATATTCTTTTCTTTCAGATACAAGTAATCTAAAAGATAAGTGGCGCCTATATTTATTATTAGAATTAAATTTCAATTTTCATAATTTAATATGATTGTTACTATCGTTGTAAATACACACAAGATACAAGATACAAGATACAAGTTACAAGATATTTTATTTGGTCTTTGCAAACATCGTTACATAGAAATTCGGTTTCCACTGGTGATTAAACAAAGATAAGAAGAGAATACATAAGTACAAGACAATACATAAAGAAAATAGATAAATGCAAAAGTAATCTGGTGAAGGAAGTGGTTATTGGTTCTAAACATGCGTTGTCATTTGATATTTAAACTTAAAAAGAAAGTAAGGGTTCTGATATTATTTCAGAAATGCAATCCTCAATAAGATTGCTATTATACAGGCATTATAGTCCACATGATAATGTATCATTAATATTATCAATATCCAAATTCTTGTATCACAATATTATGGTGATTATCAATTCTTCCAATAGTATTCATACACATACCCTGATAGCAAGAACTGGTAAAAATAACGTCATATTTACGTCTTTTTCTTCCTTGCCTCACGTCTTTTTGACGTCAGAAATTGACGTCTTTATGACGACTACTTGCACCTAACGCAAGACGTCTTTAATGTCATAAATTGGACGGATTATGTGACGTCTTTTTTGGTCGACAATGACGTGCTTAACGACGTCTATATGACATATCCTAGTAGCAAAAACTGGTAAAAATAACGTCATAATTTACGTTCTTTTTTCTTGCCTCACGTCTTTTGACGGTCAGAAATTGACGTCTTTTTGACGACAACTTGCACCAGCGCAAGACGTCTTTAGATGGTCATTAATTGACGTGATTATGACGTCTTTTTTGGTCGACAATGACGTCTTAACGACGTTCTATATGACATATCCTGATAGCAAAACTGGTAAAAAATACGTCATATTACGTCTTCTCGTTCATGTTTCACGTCTTTGACGTCAGAAATTACGTCTTTAAGACGACAACTTGCACCAACGTAAGACGTCTTTAAATGTGTCAGTAAATTGACGTGATTATGACATCTTTTTGGTCGACGATGACGTCTTAACGACGTCATATAACATACTTCTGACCAGTAACAGGACGTCATAATCATGTCATACCATCACGTGATCTAAAAGTTTATTTTTAATTAATAACGCTATGAATTTTTAAAGACGTGATTAAGATTGAATGACGGTATTGTGTATGATTATTGACGCCTTGGTCGCCAATGACAAGAATCACAATTACGTTGATACTATTTTTTAGTTCAAATGATTTCGCATAAGCAAGGTAGACTGCAGGACCGAGACTTTTCAAGAACAAACACTCTCACATGTGCAAATAAAATGTATAAAAATGTATATACACATTTAAATTAGGAACTCATTTACAGTATTTAATACATACTAAAGGTTGCATAACTGGGCAAAATATCATATTTCAATGAACAAAAAAGCAAAACAAAACAAAACAAAACAAAACAAAAACCTCCTCCACCCCCCCCCCAAAAAAAATCCTTTGAAATAATGTTTTTGGCATACATAAGTATTGAGTTAAAGGAATAAACTATTAAGTCAAAGGAATAAACAATTTTTAAAAAATCTGGTTTATATAATTATTATTATATATATGTATATATACATAGATATCAGCTTGAATTATCACGATGTAAATGTATATACTGATGTCCAAGAATTGTGGCTTTAAAGTGATACTGACTTAATACTAATGTACAAGAATTATGGCGTTCAAGTGTCAAAAGAAATATCCGACTCGAAATGAGCACAAAAAAAACCATTGAGACAGGTTTATGGCACAACCTGTATAAGGACATGTATAAATCAAGATATAAACAAGAAAATACCTGAGTTACAAT
>CALNVZ010000064.1:24894-50538 GCA_940671915.1 Paracentrotus lividus
CTATAAATAGAAAAGACCTTAGCATTCAGCTATCATATAGTTTGAGGAAGCATAAGTGGGTAGGTGAGAAGTATAGTTTTTCGTGAATGCTAAGCCATCATTGAGTTGGTACAATGCCATGAGTGGTTTTCAATATAATGCACATGTCTGCCGTAACAGAATGCAATAAATAAAATATAAATGCTAATCATTTAGGCCTAATGTCAATGGATACTTTCGTTTGATTTATCACAGACTAAACCATAAAGGACGACATGATGGCAGGAAACAAAAAATAGTTTAATATTCATTTGGTATTCATGAATTACTCTGGACAAACACAACGTCTAATTAAACTCTGTAGGAGCTTCATGTCATGATATAGGCTTAGAGTCTACTAAATAAATAGCTTGCTACAATTACATGTAAGCACTCATAGCACGATGTCAATATTTTTGTATTTTTGGCTAAGTACAACTAGTTAATTTCATGATTCATGTGCAGAATTTATTTACCAAACACAAAATATAGATCTACACTAGACTACAGCCATCATAATCATATAGCCTAAACTGGATGTTGCAGGCTAACATTAGATTAATTGACAAACTAAGGCCTAATCATGACAACACAAATCACAATGTAAATGAAAATTTAGTAGGGTCTACTGACAAATGCATGTTCTTAAAAAAAGTAGATCTAGATCTAACTTCTGTAAGTAGAACGTTAGAACTTTTCATCATCAAACTAAGTTCAAAATTACATTATTTTGGCTCGAATTTCCACAGATTCATATTTGTTAACATAATATGGTTGATCTACTCTCTTGAACAAATGTATTACTAGGGCAAACATGAGGGTATAAATCTTATCTTAATGGAAATATACCCAGTTATTTTATGTCCAGGTTGTGACAGGTTGTGTGTCCGGACAAATGATTTTGACTAGCCATTTGAGACGATTTACAAGCAATCTTTTTGTAGTATTTTGGAACAAAATGTTAGAAAATATTCTACAGATGAAATATTGATGAAGATAGGCATTATTCAACATATATTTTTGGCTTAATCCTGAGACAAACAAGCAAGCTTCATTTTTGTTAAATGTCCGGACAACCGACCCCCCATCGATCCTACAATATACACAATCAAACAATGTCAACACAAACACTACGCAGATTTAGGTACATGGGTTCACACTGAACTCACAATGTCACACTGGCTGCACTGCAAAAGATATTTTGAACAGCAATTTGACAAGACAAAATCATGATATATGCGATTTCACAAATGAAAATGCTACAAGAATTAGTTGAATACTACAATTTCTTACCTTACAAGAGGTGACATACTGAAGTTGAGTTATTTTTACCTGTATTTTGCACTAGCAGTTCTCCAACTGCCACTGCCACGAAATTCAAATCTAGTACGCACACGTGCACTGCGCATGCGCAAACCTTGTGCATACTGTGTAGTCTGTTATCAGACCAATTAATTGCTGTGTTGTGGTTGGGGTTTAGTTATCCCATCAATCAACCCCTACCAAAGAATTCAAAATATTGAGTATGGCGGGGTGCTAATATATCAAAAGTATTTACCTAAATTTATCCCAATAGGACCCTATAGTGTTGCTAAACATGATGAAGCATTATATCGATTACTGTGGATTATTTATATTATTTAATTAATTTATTATTATTTATTTATTATCATTCTTTTTTCTTTTTGGAAGGGGAGAGCGGAGTGCTTAAATGAAATATATAGCCCCTATATGGAGTTCAAACAATTAGTCATCCTACAGCCCTCTTATAGCATTGCTTATAGGCTATTTATGATGGGGTCTCCCCCGCCCCCCCCCCCCAAACAAAAATAAATAAATGGAAAAATAAAGAAAAAAAAAGCAAAATCTAGCGACGGAAGAGGGTGAGTAATTTATTTATTTATTTATTATTTATTTTTGGTTTTTTTTTTTTTTTTGGGGGGGGGGCTACTGATACAATTAAATACCTTTTATGTTTGATGGGGTTCATAATTATCCTGCTGCACCTCAGCTTTTGGTGAATATCATTTGAGTCCAAAAATAAGGTCCCAAATATATATATATATTTTAAATATCTCCTTTTGGGGGAGGGGCGCTCAGGCATATGTAATTGGGCTTCCTCTTCGCCTGTTTGCTTTATTAATCAATGGGTCTCAATGGAAGCAAAGTGGCCGGAGGCAAATCACTACTTGTTTTACTGGTGTCAAATGGTCCAGTAATTGGTTCAACGGGTCATAATTACGTTATCTGGTCTTTTAAAAAATGCAAATTAGATTGTCGTAGATTTGTCAAGAAATGACGTCAAAATCAGGTCATAATGTGGTCATATTAAATTGCAAATTTACTCGTTTATGAAGATTGGTCAATAAATGACGTAATCATTACGTCATAATCTGGTCATAGAAAAATTTCAAATTTACTCGTCGTAGATTGGTCAATAAATGACGTCATAATTATGTTATATTCTGGTCATATAAATTGTAAATTAGCTCGTCGTAGATTGGTCAATACATGACGTCATAGTCACATCATAATCTGGTCATATAAGTTGTAAATTAGCTCGTAGTGGATTGGTCGACACATGACGTCATAGTCACGTCATTATCTGGTCATATAAAAAATGCAAATTAGATTGTCGTAGATTGGTCAAGAAATGACGTCAAAATCAGGTCATAAAGTGGTCATATTAAATTGCAAATTTACTCGTTGAAGATTGGTCAATAAATGACGTAATCATTACGTTATAATCTGGTCATATAAATTGTAAATTAGCTCGTCGTAGATTGGTCAATACATGACGTCATAGTCACGTCATAATCTGGTCATATAAATAATGCAAATTAAATTGTCGTAGATTGGTCAATTAATGACGTCAAAATCACGTCATAATGTGGTCATATCAAATTGCAAATTTACTCGTCGAGGATTGGTCAATAAATGACGTAATAATTACGTCATAATGTGGTCATACAAAATTTTAAATTTACTCGTCGTAGATTGGTCAATAAGTGACGTCATATTTACGTCATAATCTGGTCATATAAAATTTCAACATACACTTGTCGTTGAAAGTGGTTAAAATGACGTCAAAAAGACGTCGTGCATACGACGTTTGTCAGTTTACGACCAGTTTTACCAGTTTACGACCAATTTATGACGTCATTATGACCAGTGTCTGCTATCAGGGTATACATGTATAATAAGCTTTCTTATTGTTACTTAATATCCAATATTTGTTTCATTAATTACAACTTATACATTATATACAATTCATACAGTCATACATAAAATTGATTTCATTTCAACTATATTCACCTAAATTATTATGACTCGTATTTCATAGTGTTGCTCTTATCATTGGCCATTACTCCATCAACAGTCAGTCGGTATAAGAAATTTAACGCTGAACTTGTTTATTGAATGTATGCACGGAGTTGGGAACAAACGAGTATCGGTATCGTGAAAGGCGGGTAGGGATAGGGCGAAGTCGAATACCAAATCGATTGAAAGAAAAGAGTGAATGTAGAGGGTGGGTGATGTCTTTCATAATTACACGGACCTTGTCTACAATTTGTTCAGAACAATGAGACTCGACAGTTTCTAATTCCGCCCCAATTATGCGCTGTGCGATTTTACGTGGCCTTTCCAACTTCTTCTTGTCCTGTTTGGAGAGATTGCCAAATGAACAAATGATATTAAAAAGCAGGACACTCTTTAAAATCGAATTATAGAACAGAGTCAGGATTGTTTGGTCTATGTGAAAACTCTTTAGCTTAGCTAACACAGTCAGATGTGTAGAGTGAGAACAGAACCGGTGATACGATTTATAAATTGATTTGGCAAGACATAATTTTTCGCGTTGGTGATTATAGCATTAATCTATGTGACAAAATAACGCTGTGAAATCTGTGAACTGAAACATAAGGAATTGAAAAAGAGTACTCACACAGTCATGTCACAGGAAGGAGATCGCCATTAAAATCTAAATCTTAAGCTTTACAGGGTATATCAAGTGTGCGTCTGTACAATTTGCTCATTAAATGGAATTTACATAAAGATAGTGCAACTAATAGTGATGTCCTTTTCGCAATGCACATGTCATTCAATCAATTGTACCACCTTCTATTCACGGCTGTTGCTAAGCCGGGCATTCACCAGCAATCTATAAGAATAGACGGTTCATGGGTTCTATGGTAACGAAGTATTCAATTAGCCTGTAATTAAAGAATGGAACAATATTTCTAACCTACTCGTGAATGGCATACTTGTCACGATTGATGTTATTTCGGCTATCGTATTGCTCTCAGATTGTCAAGCCAAAACAACCTTTGTTTGAGAATGTTGATTGTATCCAACTTCTATTCACTGTTGTTGCTAAGCCGGGCATTCACCAGCAATCTGTAAGAAAATACCGGGTTCTTGAGTTCTATAATAACAAGGTATTCAATTAGCCTGTAATTGAAGAATGGAGAACAATATTTGGAATCTACCGGTACTCGTGAATTGCATACTTGTCATGATAGATGTTATGTCTCGTAAGCTTTCAGATCGTCAAGCCAAAACAACCTTTGCTTCAGAATGTATCAACTTGATTATGCTCGGAAACAGAATAAATAGAGAAGGTACATTGAAACGACATTGAAACTATTTGTATCAAAAGCTAGTCAGTCATTTTAATGGGTAAACTGGGTAAACCCAGCTACTTTTATTGACCTAGTCGGTCACGTCGACGGACTAGCATCAAGCTTGACGGACGAGTTTTAAAGCTCGCCCGTCAAGTTGAGAGATGTAGATTCAGTTGTATGCTCGTCCGTCTCGACGGACTAACATGACAGACTAGTTTTAATACTAGTCCGTCTTGACCGACTAGCTTTAAAGCTAGTCGGTCCATTGACGGACGAGGTTGGGTTTTCAGTGTACCCCCCCCCCCCCCGCCCCCCACCAACGAAAAGTCACTGTCCTCAGTGACAGTAATTTATCAAGTTAAAAGTAAACGAAATTACCAAATATTTTACCAAACTTAAACCAAAGTATAACGAATAACTGTTTTATGAGACTGGTACATGTTCAACTATCAATAGCTACAAAATGAGGAAGAGGAGAGACTGAAATAAGCAGAGGGAGCCAGTGAGAGACAGAGATACCCTAGGAGCCAAGGGCCTTTAATCAGCATTTTTGCCGCAGAAGGTTTGAAGGTCCTATCTTGAGTAAAATTTTGCGCTGATTCCAAAAATGTCACTCTTACTGACCGTACCCGTGAGACTTCGGCCATTTTGGCCAATTTTTGTCCAAAAAAAAATGACCATTTTGGTCACTTATGGTCAAGGGTATTTTCTATAATTTTAGCCGATAAATGGGATTTTTAAAACCTATCTGATGTAAAAATGTGCGCTGATTCTAGAAAAAGTAGTTTTATTGACTCCGTTGGTCATTAAAGGGGTCATTTCGGTCAATTTCGGCCAAAAATTGACATTGTTATCATTTTGGGGGCCTAAATTAGACCAAAATGACCATCAGAGTCATCCAAGTGATGGTTTTCCCACCTCACAACCATTTAAAAAAAAACTTCCTTGGGTCTGAAACAATACTCCCATACCATTTTCCTTAAAGTCCCAGACCGGACATAGAAAGGAAAACCAAAATTACATATAAAACGAAAGCTAATATTTCTTCGTAATACAACAATTCCCAATTGAAGCATTTTCGTCTTCCATCTAGAAAGTATTTCATTAAAAAGGAGATCGAACCTCAACCAGGCCATCCCTCCCAAGTACTCGAAAAAGTACCCCTATTATAGTGGCGCGGCTGATGACGTCAAAAAATGTTAACGGAATGCTACACGCTAAATGCTGAATGAATTTGCCCTTTCATTTCATAACAATAGAATTCTAGCGCACACGGGGTCTATTTTTCTGACATAGCAATACAAACGTGTTTTCTAAAGGCGAAACCCAATCATGCCTGGCAGTAGCATTCTCCTTAACTTCTTTGACGTCATCAACCGCGCCATTAAAATAGGGGTAACTTTTCGAGTATTTGGGAGGGATGGCCTGGTTGAGGTTCGATCATCTTTTTATGAATACTGTTATGAAAATTTAATTTATTTGGGGGGTATTTATGTTATAAGCCTACTTAGCTTTCAATCGATGTAAGGTTGTATTTACTCCGTCAACGGTCTTTAAAGATGTACGTTCCCCATAGTGTAGAGGGAGTTCAAAATACGTACGCGGTAACGAACTTTGCAAGCTGCCCATTCATACCAACGATGTGCGACTATTACGCAGTGTTCCAAAAACCGAAAGCTAGAACACCCGAACGATTGCCGAAGTCATGAGCTAATTTCTTATTGGAAATGATTCGCGTGCAAGCGAGAAGGTGATACTAGTAATACACATAATATATGTAACATCTCGAGATCCGAACACTGCAATGTATTCGGCCCAGGTATTCACTCATGCACTGATACAGTGCTTTATACACACAAACAGTATCCACACACATGTTGTATATCGCGAATCGCTCTCACAGCGCGATCGCGATTGGCTGGCGTGTAACCGTATGCAAATTAAGTCATGCTCTAAGCTCATTCATATATCCCTGAAGGAATGAGTTTGTACCATTGCCCAAGAGAAAGAGGTTTAGCATGTCATTCTTCACATCACCAGGCATCTTTTTATCATCTGCGAGAAAGCACAGTTCAGTATTATTGGTCAAAGACTCTTCAAGTAAACCACTCTTGTGTCAATATCTTGCACACGTTCAAGTCTCCATGGAACTTCTTGTCCTTGGACCTACTAAGTTAATGGCTTGGATCAACACTGTTCTAAAGAGAGTTGACTGTAAATGGTATTTTCTAGTTACTCCCTGATTTTGTTGGAAGGATACAATGATTGTTCGTCGAGAACACTAACAGACAACCCATGTATTATTCCAGGATTAGTGGTATCCCTGTACAGGACCCCAAATGCAAGCACATAATGGCATGCTTAATATTGTAGCAGTTCACTTCAAAGAAGACACTGATTGTTTTTCCTATCATGAATGCGAACAGATCAACATGGTTCTCACAGCTCTATACTGAACAGGTAAACACAGAATCAACCATATCTACTCATTGCATCCCAAATTGGATTTACACCATGTTTGTCACACTGGTGTCTTTGCAGAAACGATCAAAGACAACCATGAAGGAGTTATAAACACTTTCTTCCAGCAGATGACTGGACATCCTTCAAAATCTTGACCAAAATGTCAATAGCTTTCATTTGCCTCTTCACATTACAAGAATACTTCAATATGTTTATAACGAACGATAAGTATTCAGGAGGACATGACTTCTCCCCGCCTAGTTGAAATGTTTTCCAGATAGAAAGGCATTGAGAACCTTGGTTATGTTGGTTAATAGTACTGGACTTGGTCAGGACATATCTAGCACTTGAAGACCGCCTTTGCTATAATGGTACTCATGACATTCTATCTTTAATTATTATATTCCTTGGGGATATTTCAAATCGTCAACAAATCAGGCAGATATACAATTATATAGTTATATGAAAATTAAATTATATGACTATAGATTTCATGTTGCTATGGAAAATTATTGGTCAGCTTGGGTCAGCATGATCAGCTAGGAATTTTCTCTTTCTGTGTTTTGTTTACACGATCATGCCGATTGTACAATTGTTATTCTTAACATACAATTGTACAATACAGACTGACTCATTGAAATTTATTTAAATAAAATAAAAAATGACATGAAATTATTGCTTAACTTTTGACTAAAAAGTGGCCAAAATGACCAGACTTAATGTGTGGGACAAATATAGGTTTTCCCGGCCATTTTCATCATCCATGCAGTCGGTTTAACGAATATTTATTCAATTTCAAGCGAAATTGAACGTTCCATTAGCCCCTTACTTCAATTAGATAAAGAAAACGTTCAATTTCATTTCCTTTACTTCGATGTAATAAAAGAATCGATCAAACAAAAAAGTCAGTAGGTGCAATCAATTCCGCGCCAGCGAGAATTTGCGCTTGGTTTTGGCATTCAAATTCACCAGTGGATATTTCAAATTAACACGTGTTCATTCAAATTCATGCTATATGCTCGTTCCCGTATGCTCGTTCCCGATTTTTCGGGAAAAGGGTATATTTCAGGGGCTCGGGTAGGGGAAAACCCGAGAATGACTTAAATAGGGGATCTTTTATAATTCACTCCCCCCCCCCCACCCGAGCAATTTTAATTAGGGGTATTTCTAATTTTTTGACGACAAAACCGAAATAGTGTCCCGAAAAGGGGGTAATTCTAATTCAATTTTAATTTTGATTGACTCCTGAGCGGGGGGGGGGGGGGGGGGGTGGCTTGTTACTTCTCTTCTAACTCATATAACCGTCCAAATTACAATGATGAATAAAATAGGGTTCATAAAATAATGAACACAAAAGTATACAATGACACATAAAATACACATCAATATTGATGGAAAATGCGCATAGTATATCTAAAAATAACATTTAAAAAGCAAAGCAAAACAAATCAGAGAGAATGAATAACATTAAAAAAAGAAAATACGTGAAAGAAAAATAATGAAGTATGGAGCCTTTGTTTGCTGGCACATCTTTATACATTTAAGAGGATGATTAAATGATGGAGGATTATGAAATAAAAATTAAATAATGAATATATAATACAAATAACATTGCCATAACGTCATTTCCATGAAGAGGAGTGGAGAGGGTGGTGCGTACGGAGTGCCATCCACGACATATTATATCATATAAAAAAAAAATAAACGAAAGAGAGAGAATGAAGAAAAAAATTATGAGAGAGAGAGAGAGAGAGAGAGAGAGAGAGAGAAATAAAGCATGGAGCCTTTTTCAGGCACATGTCCCTACATTTCCGAAAATGATAATAAATGAAGAAAGATTATAAAAATCAAAATTATATAATGAAACAAAATGTATACATATAACATTGCTATAACGTCATTGCCCTGGAGAGAAATGGAGAGACAGGGGTGATGCGTTCATCTCGATCTCTCTCCATCTCCATGGCCTATACCTGAAGTATTGATTGTTTATCAGAATCTATATATGGGATATGGTGATGAATATGATTCATCATATTCAGTTATAAGCACAAACGCTATGACCATTCCTTTCAAAGATTTACTTTGAAACATAATTTTTTTGCAATTATAAAATCATGCGTTAGCACACCATATACCATACATGGTGAAATTGACTATGTTTTGCATTAAATAGATAGCTTTACAATGAAATAGAAAATACAAATAAGTACAAATTAGCTCTTGTTTACATTAAATGTGAAATTGAATATCACCATTGTGAAATAGGCGAATTTTGTACGTCTTTGATTGACTAAAGTACCTTTTCGGTCGCTGTTCACATTAAGTTGAATTCCTAAAGTGCGATATTGAAATGCCAGTTTAAGCACAGGCCAAAAAATGAGCTAAATTGAATGCTCCGCACATGTAATTGAGTGAATTAGGGATGAAAATGGCCGGGAAAACCTATAATAAGTTTTAATGCGGATTGGCATTAGCATGATTATAGACTAAATGGTAAAGTACAAGTGTTGCGTTATAGACTAAATGGTAAAGTACTTGTACCCACTTTGGCACTGACCATTTGCATATAGGAATGGTCAGTGCAGGTCAAAAGGGTAAGAACCGCCACAGTGGACGTCAAATTCAACTGGACCAGTAACAATTCAACTGGACCAGTAACAATTCAACTGGTCAAATTCAACTGGACCAGTAACAATTCAACTGGATCAGTAACAATTCAACTGGACCAATAACATTTCAACAGGACCAGTAACAATTCAACTGAACCAGTAACAATTCAACTGGACCAGTAAGAATTCAACTGGTCAAATTCAACTAGACCAGTAACAATTCAACTGGTCAAATTCAACTAGACCAGTAACATGATTCATGATTCAATTCATTTTTTGAAAACTTGTATTGCAATATTTGCCATCACGTTTATTCTTATTTCGAAACTTTTAATGTAATATAAATGTTGCAATATACTTTTTCTCCATACTTTCACTTATAATCAATGTTATTTTCAAAACTCTGGTTTTGTAGGAATTTCTGTTTAAACTATTTTTCTTTTTAATGATAATACTTTTTAGAGGACATTGTTCTTGGGGTATAGGGGCTGACACAGATTTCTACAATATCACACGATGTCAATATACTCATACTACTATATCAGGTTTACTCAAATTGTTTCCAAATTTTGCTTGTATCACTTGTTGATTTGAGCTTTGTCTAATTTAGACAATATCATTTGATCGTATTATATTATATTATTATTATAACTGTGAACTATTATAAATTAGCAATTGTTATTTGGTCAGATGCATAAAAAAAAGCAATTGCTTTTTCTAGGCTTTAGCTTGATTCCGTATGCATAAAAATGAGCAATTGCTTACAAGCAAAAGCTTTTGCTAGTAAGCTCAAGCAATTGCTAACTGTAATTATTAGTTGATGAGCTTTTTTTGTGTGTATAATTACATCATTCTAATTAATTCATATTTGTACATTTATACAGAATTGACTGCTCTATCCTGCATCCAAAATCGAGAATGGCTCACATTTACTTCAACTGCTGCAACTGCTAAAAAGTGTATGCATAAAGCAAACATTTTGCTAGTGCGCTTAGGCATTTGCTCGTGTTTTGTCAAGCTCCTTCATAGCAGCTTGAGCGTTTGCTTGATCAAGACATTCACGGTTAATCATCATGTTTATGCATGTGAGAGAAAAATCTAAGGTGCACAGGAACAAAATTAATCGAGAAGAAATTACTCCAGAGATCTATCAGAATTTTTTTTCGTTTCGATAAAAAGAATGTGGAATGAATGGCTTACAGATTCTTACAAGAACACGATGAAACAGGGGAAGGATGCATTACACCGGTGCTCCATTACCTGGCGGACCCAGGGTTCCAAGCATCAGTGGGGGGAGTGTTGGGGATAAGCCAGGCTACTGTTTCTCGACATATCTAAGGAATATATTTATGTAATTAGTCAATAAAAACACAGAGGAAACCATAGTTCTGTGAGATAGAACACCGGAATTAGAAGCAAAGTTTTCCTGAATTCAGAAATTTCCTGAAAAGCAGTGTCTCTGTGTATTTCACAATCTTTTTGAACGGTTAACATGGTTAATCAAACCAATAATTGGTAACCTTATTTTTATTTTTTTATAACTTTATGAAGAATATGCAAAAAAGTGAAGTTGTCTATTTTTTCAGAATCTCTTCCCAAATCATCTCACCTTCCTTTGCATACGAGTCTCGCCTTTGTTTTGTGAGTCGTGTTCGCATCAGCGTGACGTCGCTATTGTTGAATCCGCTAGCAATTGCTCGCTTAAGGCAAGCAAAGGGTTTGAGCACTAGCAAAAGGTTATGCATACGAAATTTAGCAATGGCTTTGGCTTGATCTTTCGCTTGGCTTGCAATTGCTTTTGCTTGAAGCAATTGCTTTCAAGCAATTGCTACTTTTTATGCATCTGACCCAACATTTCATTTGTGCTACAATATTAGATTTAATTCTTTGCTGAGATATACTTCTCTTCTTCTCATAAATTCATAGTCGCTTTGCAATCCTGCTTGCATTGAACAATATTTTGTATGACTCTGTTCCATACTATACAATTCAAATTATTATATCCCGGGTTCCACATTTAAAAAAGTTTACCTTTGACTGTAACCTATAACTTTAAATAATCTCATATCTCTATATAACTCCAATGTATGCAATTTTGTACCCATAAGAAATTACACAATGAAATCTTTATGATTTTCTCTTAATCAAAATATCATGTTATCAATATTGTGCTAAAATTTGCTTAATTTACTTTTAGAAATATTTTCATCCAGTTCTCAGTAATATTTTCATGAATTATTTTATATGTTTATTTTTGTATTGTATGCTCATCTATTGTTTTGTAAAGCATTGCTTTGGATTTTTACCAAATATATAAAACCGAACTGAATTGAATTGAATTGAATTGAATAACATTTGAACTGGGACAACTTTCCCACCAGTTAAAAATCACCTTGAATACATGGACTATATCATGCACTTGAAATAACCAGGCACGCTAAAAAAAAACACCTATCCACACTAGTTATCGATACAATCAAACTTACATGCACATTCAATTTCACGCAATGTTCTAAAATGTACTGAAATATTGAATTGATGTTAAAAAGTATTTATAAGATCAAGGTTACAATCATTTATTTATATTTTATGCAAAACAGAATGCAATATTATTTGGCAATGTAAAAATATAAATGAAATAGGACAGTTTAAATTATTATTTTAGTTCTGATTTATTATTTTCATGATTCACAAGGATTCCGTTATATGTCGTGTGGCAATTATGTAGTTGTAAGTCCAAATTTCTATCATACTGCAATTCATCTATACCTTTGACTAAGGCCAAAAAAATACACATATGTTTGTGTTAAATAATTTGTGTTAAAAAGATTATTGAACATAGTTGTTGAAAGAGTCTACTCCTATGATAACATGTCCTTGAAAAAATATTGTACTACAAATGTTTCCATAAGTACAGTATTCCCAGAATAAAAAATAGTGGTATAGACATTTGATTACTGGAAATAATCACAATAGAATTCTAATTGTATTACACAAAGAAGATTGATCTCACCATATTATTAGTTATCAAGGTATATTTAAGAGATAACTTTTGTGAACTTTGATATTATATGGATCAAAACAGTTTACAGAATTAAATATATCTGCACCCCCTCCCATCCCGAACATATTAACCACTTGACTGCTGCATGGTGCTAGTTGCACAGTACGGGTATGACAAGCGTGGCGCCGCACAGTGGGCCAGAATGCCTTCAAACCATGCCAAAATTACTATAATCTCGTTACTATTGGTTTTTGGACCCGTGGAATCCGTTGTGCATATTTTCAAATCCATATGACGTCAGCAAAATACTGTTTTCTGATTGGACAATGCAAACGTGCAGTGTTACACGTTGAAAAATTATATTTCACTTTGACAAATTGCTTGTTAAAGGTTTCTTGACCCAAGAAACACAATCATCGCATATTTGACTCGTTCTGACGTCATCAAAACACTTTTTTCTGATTGGATGAGGCGCATAGTTCATTTTATCTTACATACACTTTAAATATGTATTTGAAAAGGGTTAGTAAAGTTAATCTAGATTGGGTTGTATGTGTTTTTAGACCCGTAAAATCCAATGGGTGCAATTTCAATCCATGTGACGTCAGCAAAATACTGTTTTCTGATTGGACAATGCAAATATGCATTGGTACACGTTAACAAATTACATATCGTTTGACAAGTACCTATAAAAGGGTTTCCCGACCCAAGGAACACATTCCACGCATATTCGACTTGCTCTGACGTCAAAAAACGTTGTTTTCTGATTGGATAAGGCGCAAATTCATTTTATCTTACAAACATTTTTATATTTTTAGGTTGTAATTATATTCGTGGAGTATTTTTAACCTAAGGAACACGTTTATTGTAAATTTCAATTACTCTGACTTCATAATGATTTTATTTTCATTTATTGTATTGATAAGGTATATATTCATTTTAACCAAATAATTGTTCATTTAGTTTGATCATAAAAGTTGGACATTAAGGGTTACAGGACATAAGGAACACAGAAGAACACAATCAAATTGCTCTGATCTCATTCAAAAAGTGCCCCAACATCATCAACGTTATGTTATGTGATTGGAATAGACACACATTCATTATGTAGACCTTGAGAGTTTTTCTAGGATTTCCTGGGCAGAAATAAACTCAGTTATAGAAGTGAATCAATCGCTCTCCCCTTTTCTTCTTAAAAAGCGAGGAACTTAAACCTTTTAAAAAAGAATCCTTATTCAAATATAATGTGAAAAGAATTATATTTGAAATTTGAAAAAACGTCAGCAGAAGGAGTTTCACATTAACAGCATTATTATTTTCATAACATTTATAGGTAAATATGGTAGAGCCTATTTCTAAAACTCGCGTGCAATCAGGCCTATTATGAATTGAAAACTATTCTTAATGATGGTTTCTTCGTCTACACTATTGAAAAATAAAAAGCTATCGTTTACAGTGTTTATTTTTCATTCTCAATTGCGCCATCTACGTTGAGATTTGTGTAGAAACAATATGTGCATGCGTACAAAGTCCAATATTTACCGAAATAATCCGTGTACATTTTTTTGAAAAACGCCTCGAAAATACTCATTAGCAACTATTAGCAGCAAAAGATTACATCTTTGGAAAGCTGAGATGTTGGTCAAAACTGTGTAAGTATAGTCGCCCCTGGAATCGCCTGGAATCTAAACTAAAAAGTTTCTTTTCCCAAAAAATTCAAATTTTCGACGAATTTTGTGAATTTTAGTACTTATATCTCCAAAAATAATACTTTCTTAAAATTTGAATTATAAATCCTAAATGGGTCACTAATAATCAAGAAATGCGTAAAGTATCAGCCTGATTGAAGGACGCTTTATATTTCTATAAAGCTTTTTGTGAATTTGCCTCTTTTCTCACATTTTTGAGCAAATTTTGGATTATACCATATTCAAATGGGTAAATAACACCTTTAAACTCGCTAAATTTAAAATATTGATGATTCAATAAAATTTGGATTTCTTCCCAAAACAGATGAAAAAAATAAAAAATTTCAGATTCACTTTTTTGAATTTTGGCACAGTTTGGACAGATTCTGGCCCACTGTGCGCCGGTGTGTCAAAGCAGACAAAGCTCAATACAATAGCATGAGCACCTAATATTACGTGGTCCGCGCACAGTGTACAAATGGCAAGCACGTAATATTACGTGGTCTGCAGCCAATTGCAAGTGGTTAAAGGAAAATAGTACAAGGATGTCCAACCGATCTATCATCATTACATCACATGACTACCCTGTACATGTTTCAGCCAAATTTACATGAAAAGACTTGACAACCTTAAAATTTAAACAGACCTGTGCAAAACATTATGCTATTATAGTATGTTTCATGAAATCTCGAGTCCTGGTTTGTCATTAGCCTTGATAGATTATATCAGGATTCAAGTCTTCAAATTTGTGTAATACATATTCAATGTAATAGGGGCTTCTTATAAGAACCCAAGCACGTCCATTATGGCAATATGTACACAAAAAGCTGAATTTTACAATATAATGATCAGAAAATTCTACACATGTAAGAACAGAATAAATGCATCAAAAAACATACTCAATACAAGGTACGGTGGTACTGTACAATAAAAATTAAGAAATGGAGGCACCAGTGACCACCCAGGAGTGTGTCTCCTGTACATACATGTACTTGAAGGAGAGAAGTTTGATGATCTGGGTTCACTAAGTTAATATTCATAGTTTTTTGTAAAGAATTTCAATGATGAGCCAGCAAATGATTACAGAAGTGACACTACCTAGTATATGTATGGATTTGCTTCAAAGTTAAATTATCATTGCACCGACACACACTGAAAGCGATTCCCAAAGTAAATGTAGGAGTCAAGCCAATACTAAGCCATTTCTCTGTCTCCGAATGAAAGAAGCAGCTGATCAAGCGGAATATAATTGTCTCCTTGTTGCAGCCATATCAGGTATTAGGTACCTTCCTAAAAGATACAGCCGCGGCCTGCTGCGTGAACGCCGCACTGCGGCGATTTATACAGGATGTACTAATCCCCTCCAATTAAGTCAATGGAAGAATAATGGGGGAACGGTATATCCTGTCTAAAAGCCCGCTGTGCGGCGTTCACGCAGCGGGCCGCGGGTGCACCTTTTGGGAAGGTACCTTAAACAAAGGCTGTAATAAATCATTATGTCCAAAAGTATTATGTCATGTTCAATCAATAAGAATTGTTTCCACACTTTGATTTTAATGTGTGCAGATTGATGTAAATTGGCTAAATACATCTAGCCATGTAGATTTATTGGTTAAATCAGAAAATAAAACTCACAGCTTGCTGACATTAACATGCAAATAAACCAGTACATGGGGGTGTTGATGTTACCCATATCAATTTTTTACCTGGCAGTGGCGGATCCAGGACTTCAGGATAGGGGGAGGGGGGGGGACGGCATCTTCGAATTTTAACATGTACGGTCAATGAAAGGTTTTTAAAATTATAGGGGGGCGTCCCCTGCACCCCCGCCTGGAACCGCCACTGCCTGTTATGTAACATGACTACATGTACACAATCATTAAACTATTTCTCAACTCATTGATAATTTCCTTACCTCTGTCTCAGGAATCACATGTTGTTATAGTACAGCTGCAGGCTTCGATAAAGTAAATGTGATCCGCTCTCAATTTTGGATGCACGATAGAGCAGTTAATTCTGTACAAATGTACAAATATGAATTAATTAAAATGATGTAATTATAAACAAAATAGTGTGATTCCTACAAATGTATTATTAGCCGTACATCAATTAACAGTTTTCTGTACACCTCAAAGAGTAAGATATCTTCTGTATCAGATTCTTATTTTTATATGGAAAGGATACATGATGATTCTTAGCACACATACTGTTCTCTCTATTTTCTAAAACCCCATATTGAAGAAAAAAAAATATTTATAATTTATTTTAAAAGAAAACCATATAAAACTCACAGGTGGCTGACGTAAACATGCAAACAAGTACAAGTACAAGGGGGTGTGTATTTTACCCATATTAATTATTTACCTGTTATGTACCATGATTACAGGTACATAATCAGGCATACATTGATAATTTCCTTACCTCTGTCTCAGGAAACACGTGTTGTTTTAGTACAGCTGCAGGCTTCGATGAAGTAAATGTGAGCCATTCTCGATTTTGGATGCAGGATAGAGCAGTCAATTCTGTATAAATGTACAAATATGAATTAATTAGAATGATGTTATTATACACACAAAAAAGGCTCATCAACTAATAATTACAATACCTGAAGAAAAACAAAATCCCAAAATAACCAGTAAAAAAAAAATGTTTTCAGATTACATGTACTTTTCATTTATTTTCAAAAAAATATAATAGAAAATGATATAAAAGTACAGCATGTAACTCTCTATGACAGATTTTGTAGAAAAATTCTGCATCACACGTACCTGCAGGTAGGTTGGAGGTACGACACATAGGAAGTTTTTATAATACCTTTACAACAGAAAATTTGGGAATCACAGAAATTGGCCCACAATGTCTACATGCAAGAAAAATTGCAACATGCATGCCATGCGTGTGATGTTAACAGCATGCAGGTGTCCCGTAGCCTACGCCTTGTTGTGACCACCGCATAACATAGCTGCCTTGCATAGGCCTATAGCTGTCGTGGGCCAATTTGTAATTTAACCTCCTGCATGTCGTACCTGCAATGTGTGTATCTGAAAGGAAAATAGAATTCTAACTCTAAGAAATCTGTCGTAGACAGTTGCACGTTGCACATACATCGTGTTGTGACCACCGCACTGGTGTAGAATCTAAATATTCAAAATTGAATGACGCGTGCCAGCAAAACCAATCAAATATTCAGTGGCAGATTTAGGCGGGGGCGCAGGGGACGCGCGCCCCCTATAATTTATAATTTGATAACCACTCATTGACCGTACTAGTATTTTGTTAAAATTCGAAAATTTTGCCGGTGTCCCCCCCCCCCATCCTGAAATCCTGGATCCGCCACTGAACATTTCTTTTCGCTAAATATAAGTATCTCTGATTTTTCTGATTATCATGTTGAGCTTGGCCTCTTGTTAGCTCAACTCATCAACTGAGAGAGGAGAAACAGAGAAATGTTCTACAAAAAATAATCAATTCAGTAAGAAAAAACCAATCGATTTTCACAAATTGCAATATTTACTTGATATTATCATTTGAAATTTTCAAAGTTACACTTTGTAAAATCATAATATATTCAGAGACACACACAAATTAATTCATGTACAAACTACAAAACCATATTAATTAGTCATATATTGGCCAACGGCATCGATGATACATGCTAGCTGCAACATGTTAGAAACACCCACATAAAAAAAACTATATGTGGGCACATGCAATACACATGTGAGGTTCAGCGATAGATGGATCATTTATTACATGGGATACTACTATTCAATTTATGATTTCTTACCTTGATAACTTATCCAAGATCTACATTCCATCAATCAACAGGATATTTGCAGGGAAATTAGCTGTAAACTGGTAACATCTAACATCAACCGCTTGTGAGACTGAGAGAAAAATGCGCCAAACTGAACTGAGTGATGTAATGCTGGTATTTCAAAAATACTCTCTGCTGATTGGCTGAAACATTATGATGGGATAGGGCCTATATCTAGTCTATGCCCTGTTGCCTTCATCTAATTTAAACAAGTGGCATACATTCAACATCCCTCCCCAACCAAAAAAAAAAAAAAAAAAAAAAAAAAAAAAAAAAAAAAAAAAAAAAAAAAAAAAAAAAAAAAAAAAAAAAAAAAAAAAAAAAAAAAAAGAAGATTAATAAATAAATTAAAAATTATAAAAAATTATAAAAAAAAGAAAAAAAAAATGGAAAATGAAAATTGGATCTAGTCTACATAAAATCTCAAAATAAACTAATAAAATCATTATTAAAAAAAAATAAATAAATAAATAAATAAATAAAAATCCAACTGGTCTTACAAGAAATAAAACTCACACACCAGTTACCAACTGGTGTACTGGAATTTAGAACTGGTGTGGGTCAATTTCTGCAAATTGCTACTCGATAGGAGCTAAGAGACCAGTTACAATCAACTGGAACCAGTTAGATTTAACTGGTTCCAGTATAACTCAACTGGAACCAGTTGGAATTTCTTACTGGTCTCAACTGGTTTTTCCTTCTGGGAAGTGCTTAGAGACACAGTCAAACTATGTTTTAGGCACTGTATTTATTGTAAATTGTATTTTTATTTCATTTGGGGTAATGGTCAACCTTCGGCCAATAAGTGACCAGTAAGTGACCAGAACCTTATGGGTAGGTTGAATAAGACCTCTATTTTTGAAATCAGCATCAATTGTTCCCACTTCTCCACCACAAGTCAACTCCTTAATGAAATGAGTTGAACGAAAGGATAATACATCTACATGATTGTAGAGGGTACATGCAGGTAATATGGGCCCCCTAAGCTCATTTATCTAATTTGCATAAAATTACGAAATGACACACAGTCTAATCTTTGTTTATATGAATCAATAACTACTGCTCTAACTTTTATTGTGAAGAAAAACAATTATCACCAACCCCCCTGTCTGCAATATTCAAATATTGATGTCATTACCAAAGTGCCCATATTACCTGCATGTGCAGGTAATATGGGCACATGTATTTAATGTATGTTTTAAAAACTACAATGACTCTACCAAGTCTGGAATTTGCTTAAAATGTTGAAAATCATTAACTTTAAGATATAAATTGAAATTATAAGACCCTTCAGTAAATCCTTTTACTATATATTTCATTGTTATGTATTTTGTATATTATTTTTTTTTTAATATTATCTAAATATTATTTTCATTATACAAGTCAATATAGGCCTACAATAAGTTATTTATATTAATTATATACTGTGAATATACCCCCCAAAATCGTAGCAAAGAGATTTATGCCTCATCCCAATACTAAGTACCAGAATCATTTCCGCCATTTTGGATGTCCCATATTACCTGCACTAATGTTGCTGTGTCAGGCAAGCATTCAATGGCACATTGCACCCCTTCACTAAAACAAACTGACCTGTACACGCTAGTATGATCAAAATGAAACTATAAGCTTACTAAATTTACAAAACAATTGAGGTTACCCCCTCGAACACTCTTTCACCATCACATTCTGTGAAATATCAAATTTTACATCAGGGTAAAAAAATGCCGTAAGTTTTACCTACCTTGTTGGTTTTCAGCAATTTTCTCAGAGAAATTTCGGAATCAGATGCTCTCACGACTATGTATTTTCGTATACAGTTCATATGAACAACATTATGGTGCTCACACCGGTCATCGGTCACCGGTCGACGGTCACGACATGATTTGCTTCAGGTGGCCCATATTACCTGCTGGCCCATATTACCTGCATGTACCCTACACGTGTATACACTATGTAATACATGTAATACATAGGCCTGTATAGCAAATCCTGCAAAACTGCAAAATGGTCACTTTTGGTCAAACTGGCCTAAATGACCAGGGCTGTCCAAATATTTAAGGAAAATGGTATGGGAGTATTGTTTTAGACCCAAGGAAGTTTTTTTTAATGGTTATGAGATGGGAAAACCATCACTTGGATGACTCTGATGGTCATTTTTGTCTAATTTTGGCCCCCAAAATGATAAAAATGTCCATTTTTGGCCGAAATTGACCGAAATGACCCCTTTAATGACCCACGGAGTCAATAAAACTACTTTTTTTTAGAATCAGCGCACATTTTTACATTAGATAGGGTTTCAAAATCCCATTTATCGGCAAAATTATAGAAATAAGATACCCTTGACCACAATTGACCAAAATGGACAAAAATTGGCTAAAATGGCCGAAGTGTCACGGGTTAGGTCGGTAAGAGTGACACTTTTGGAATCAGCGCAAAATTTTACTCTAGATAGGACCTTCAAACCTTCCCCAGCAAAAATGCTGATTAAAGGCCCTTGGCTCCAAGGGTAAGAAGGAGACAGGGAGAGAGAGAGAGAGGGAAGAAGAATGAAAGAAAGCAGGAGAAGAGAGACAGTGGAAGACATGAAATACAAGCGCATTGTAATACACATTTCAACATTCAATTAAACTCAACAACTAACTATCTTGTACTATAAAGCTACTAAACAAATGATAAGACAAAACAATTGAGCAATATTAATTTCACATGGCAAACAATTTAACATGAACCAAACTGGCCTAGTATCAAATGATATTTTTGTGTGAGTCAAGATTGCTGAGACAGCAAAGTAAAACGCACGAAACTCCTCGAACTTTTACGATCTAGCCAAATTTTAAGACCACGTGTCCGAAAAGAAAAGTTGACCGCATCTCGGATTCGTAAAAGCCACGCCCCTTTTTCACCCAACATACAGCAAACGTAAAACTCTGACAAGATTACCAGTCTACAATAAAAAGATACACAACCATTTTGAATGACCAGAAAGTGGCCGAATAGGCAAACTAACATAATGTAACAAAATAATGATCGAAAGAAGAATGATAATCTATTCTCTAAGAATCAACGACAAAACTAACGCTAAAACACATCTTAGTAACCGAAACGAATTACGATACACAAGAAAGTAACTAAAGAACAATTTTCACTATCAAATCATAAGAACCTGCAACGATTCACATTATCTACACGAAATATTTTACACAATAACCAGACAGAGAAAGAATAAGGGAAATGTAGAGAGTGAGATAGACATATAGATAAAGATAAATCTACAACGTATAAATCTGTTAGCTAACACAATGAATTATACAATATGAATTCAATTTATGAAATCACTAGTTGACATAACAAACTAACGCAAAATCTACAAGTTTACACAATGTATACGCAAGGTTGAAAGATAGAGAAAAAGAGGTAGAGAAAAGAGAGAGAGAGTAAAGCTGAAGGAGAGATAAGATAGAGGATCACTGTAGTTATTTGCCACCTAGATAGAATACATTTTTAAATCAATTTTCTTTCTAGTAACCACTAATTTACACAATTATTATTATAGAGGCTATGCAAGAGAGCATAAACAAAAGAGAGAGTGAGAGAGAAAGAGAAGGATGGAAACACTCATGAGTCAAGGAAACTACGAGTTACAGAAAGATTGCAAAGGGATAGAGAGAATGAAAATGGAAAGAAAGGTATAGGCATATAATAATTCGGGGAGGGTCGACGAGTCCTCGGTCCCACGAGTCCGAGTATTTTCCCACGAGTCCTTGGTCCCACGAGTCCTCGGTCCCACGAGTCCTCGATCCCACGAGGCCTTGGTCCCACGAGGCCGATTTTTCTCATATCATATTTTCTCTCATCATAATAAAATACTCTGCCTCGTGGCACCGAGGACTCGTGGGATCGAGGACTCGTGGGATCGAGGACTCGTGGGACCGAGTACTCGTGGGACCGAAGACTCGTGGGGAAAAATACTCGGCCTCGTGGGACCGAGGACTCGTGGGATCGAGCACTCGTGGGAAAATACTCGGACTCATGGGACCGAGGACTTGTGGAGAGACCCCATTAATTCAAGACATCAGAGGTAGAAACTTTCAAATACAATGCAGTAACATCAACATTAATTCCGTTCAAATATTCCCCATGTATAACCACGCGTGAACTGATGATTCGGTCTGGACACTCTGAATCTGATAACGAAATAATTTATTTCTCCTAACTGAGTTGTGAACGAATATTATTTCTTTCCAAACGATGTCTCAACAATGACAAACCTAACAAAACTAATTCCTGAAAGAGACACATATAACTGCTATCAGATCACTATAGACGAGCCAACGCGTGATTACACTGCAAACCATTAATTAGCTAGAATATCAGATAAATATTTCCCACAACACTGCATTATACAAACAGATTCGCAACATTATTAAAGTTCAAGTTCTGCTCGAAAGGTTCTCTTCTCAGTTCCATTAAGCGTTCAACATCAAAATTAAACACCTCCATCGTGTCCATTGTCGTGTCGTGTCCAAAACGTCGTCGTCTCTGAAGGCATTCACATAACTGTTAAAAAGTTACGGGGGATCCTCAACCTCTACATGCCGCAACAGCATGCTCATAAATGGCAGACGTCTCACCATATTGCTGCTACAAATTATCTCTGCAAACTCTAACCGATGACTTCTCGCACTCTCGGCCTGCATGGCCTGCTGCATCATCTCTCTGGAAAATACCCGGATACCGGCAATCCTTATTTGGCCGTCTCGTCAACTTCTCAAAACTCAAAACTTAAACTCAAACTAAACGCAGACTAATTTCTCCAGACACAGCATGGCAAAAAATGACATCATCGCTCCTCCGCAACAGTTGCACTGCAAGTGGCGTCCTACGGCCTATATTTACACATCTAGCAAAGGAATTGGTGTCCGAGATGCAGGGCAGGTTGACAGTTCCCAGGTTAACTTTACGAAGTCAACGATCACACCACGACGCACAGTGGGCCAGGCGTTAGCAAAAGTGAGCCAAAAGTGGTTTCTGGTCACCTGACCAATTTGACCAGTTTTTTTAATATTCTCAGCAAAGATAGCAACCTCTAGAACGTCTCCATAAAATATTTCATCATGAATTTGATTTTTGGTTGGATATTTTCTTTGAAATGACCAGAAAATGACTTGTTTGTTTTACACCATGTGTAAATGACAAATTTTCGTTATTTGGGATCTTTTGCTAAATTGGTGGCTAAATATATTTTAGATTAAATTTGCTTGTTTAAGAATGATCATTTTAAGTGCCCATAGAATTTAAAGACAAATGTTTAATCTATTCGGAAGTAATTTTAGACGAAACCTTAATTGATAATATTTTTACCAATATGTATCCACCGTCGGAAGCTAGCATTGTAGTTTCTGATATAACGGACCATTTTCCGATATTTACAGACTTTAACATCAAAACACAAACGTCTGTACCCGGAATCGCATATGAACGCAACATTTGTAATGACAATATTGAGCTGTTTATCGATAATCTAAATAATATAGATTGGTCTGATCTTTATGATATCACTGATGTAGACAATACCTTTCATGAATTTATGACTAAAATAAATACTTTATATGATCAATGCCTTCCCCTGACAAAAGTCAATCTCCGAAACAGAAAAAGAAATGCTAAATCACCTTGGATAACTCCGAATCTATTAAGGTCAATTAATAGGAAACATAATCTCTATCTCAAATACAAGCGAAACCATCTAATACCTCACGGTCAAATACCTTGATATATAAAAACACAGCTGGTAAGTTTGCTACGAAGAGAAAGAAAAAATATTTTGAACAACAATTTATAAACTGCCAGCAAAGGATGCTAAGACACTTGGAAAATTATTAATATGTTTTGAATAGGCAAAAAAAGAATGTCCTCCGTCTCCAAAATACAGGTTATTAATGAAAGATCATAGATAATCCGCAAAATATTGCAGATTCTTTTCATGACTACTTTGTAAATGTAGGACCAAACTTGGCTAAAAGTAATTCCAAATTGTGACAAAAAATTTAGTGATTACCTAACAAACCGTAATTCAAATTCCATTGTTTTTTGCTCCTGTTACTGAAACGAATTCTACGATATTTGTCCATAACTTCCAAGTAAACGTAGCTGCGCATGACGGCTTTGATAACTTTATCTTAAAAGATATATTCCGAATATCGTCGAACATTCACTACATATGCAATCTATCCATGACCTCGGTGTCTTTTCCTAAAAAATGAAATTAGCAAAAATAATTCCATTTTTAAAAGGGTGACGCTCTATCATAAACAATTACAGACAATTTCCTTACTAACAGTTTTCTCCAAAATATTAGAAAAAATAGTTTTTACACGCACTCAAATTTCTGGATGATAACAATATTTTACACGAATTCAATTTGCGGTAGAAAAAACAACAAAACACAACACACGCTCTTCTGACGTTGATAAATAAAATTACCAAATCGCCTTGATAATCGAACCAATACATCGGGTTATTATAGACTTTCAAGCCTTTGACACATTGACCATGACATTTTACTACACAAACTAAACATATTATGGGATACGAGGGATCGTTCTTAACTGGTTCGGAAGCTCATTTATATGGACGCAAACAATTTGTTTTTATTGATAAATATGCATCTAAACCTCAAAATATCATATGTGGAGTACCGCAGGGGTCAATCCTCGGACCCTCCTTTTTATATTTACATCAATGACTTACATAAATCTTCCATTTACTTACCCCCGATATTGTACGCAGACGCACAAATTTAATTTTTTACACACACAAAAACATAGACACTTTATGTAACTAGTAAATACAGAACTTGAAGCAGTACAAAAGTGATCAAAGCCAATAAATTATCATTAAATCTAGAGAAAACCAATTTTATGTTATTTAGCTCAACTTTTTCGGAACTACCCCGGCCAAATTACATGGATAATGTACAAATACAAAAAGTATCGAAAACTAAATTTTTAGGTACTATAATAGATGATAGATTAACATGGAAATATCACATTGAAAATATTGTAAGATAATCTCAAGAAATATAGGTATGATGAATAAGCTAAAATATGCATTTCCCTCAAAGGTTCTTTTATCACTTTACTCTACCTTGGTATTACCATACCTTAATTACGGGATTTTATCCTGGGGAAACAGTGCTTCATACTTATTAGAACGAATTTTATTGCTACAGAAAAAAGCTATGCGAGTTATCAGTAACGTCCATTTCCGTCACCATACTGATACACTGTTTTACTCTAATAATGTTTTAAAAGTTCATGACTTTTATAAACTTAACCTTGCAGTTCTCATGTTCCAGAAACAAAATCAGGAATTGCCCCCAGCGCTTGGCAACATGTTTATTCTAAATAATGAA
>CALNVZ010000064.1:51711-92872 GCA_940671915.1 Paracentrotus lividus
TTGTTAATTTGATTATAGTTTTGTTAACTTTTGAAAACATGAAAGAAAAATCAATAAAGTAATCTTGAATCTTGAATCTTGAATCTTGAAACCACTAAATAATGGGGGGAAATTGCATTTTTTTTTCTTCTCGTCAAATGCATACATTTCACGATTACCGCCGATTTCCGCGTTCAAAGTACCTTAGCGGTCTTTGTTATAGTTTAAGCTTTACATCAATACCAAATTTAGCTGCAACCTCCTGCAACCTCCGGAGATATAACCAATTTTCTTAACGCATGTTCGCCTAATTTATCGTCAAAATCTGCACAAAGCGATAATGTGCACGTATTGTGCACACACAAGTCTCACCGTAAGTGGCGTAAATATTTCAGTTGAATGCCGAAAAACCAAAAACACCTGAATAGCACGATTTTCATGAAATGTTATGTGTGCTTATTGGGATGACATGTAGTCTTTAAACTATTACCCCCCCCCCCCCTCACCGGCTATCAATTCCATGACCATCTGAATTGATCTTAATCTTGTTTTTAAATAGTATAATGGTATTTATTTGGGAGCTCAGCTATATGTCATAATAGGTTATCATCGTTTGTTTCCAAACAATAATTTTATGCAATATATTTCATAACCGATCATTCTTAAATTATGACTTGAATTCATATATATTTTTTGCTACTGCAGTCAGGAGAACATGTAAGGCCTAATTTTAACACATTTTAACCATGTCTTTATTATTATACCTTCTGTCATTTTTATATTTATAGTTTGATATCATTGTTATTTTGTCTGTCGATCTTTTGTATTTTCTGGACCCCATGGAAAATCAGTATTGTAAATGTTGACAAAGCTGAATGGGTCATCAAGCCATTCGTGCTTCTTTTAAATTGTTTATTATATGTTTATATGATAACTATATTTTTTTTTATTATTGCGATTTTGAAAATAAAATACGTTACATTACAATAAGTTCATTTAAAGAAGGATTCGCGATATAAAAATTATAATAACTTTTCCATCATGATCAAGAACAAACAGCCATAGTCAAATGTTTTTTCTACTTATTTGATGAATAAGGTATATACTGGTCTCATCAGGAAAACCATATTTTTTATGAAAAAAAAAGAGAGACTCCCCTTGTGTTTCCTTAGTCCATAAAACCCCATTCAAGTTCCAAATAATATATATAAATCTCTCTATATAAGGCATTTTTTCCTTGTCCAGTCAGAAAACAATATGTTAAGGACGTCAGATAATTTAGAAAATACTCTCAATCATGTTCACAACGTTTCCGTGGTCTGTAAACCGTATATACACCTCACTTATACACTGTTCGTCATATAGGTGGAATATTATTTTGCCGCTGTTGCGACATGATTTTGCTCTGATTTTAATTTCTTGAATATGTTTGTCCCTGCTATTACTTTTTGGGACCCTGGCTATATCTCGGACTTCTCCCAACCCTTCACGTGAACCTTTTTCCAAAAAAAAGTTTTGTCAGCCCCCGTGATGCCCATGTCTGTCATTTTTCTTATTTTGGGGCCCCTTTTTGTTTTCCCTGCCGATCAAGCCCCCCTCAGTCCTACCCCCAGGAAACGCGACTGAGGTGTACTGTTTTATAGGTTCTTTAAGTTAAATCTATATTTCTGGGGACAGGCTAAGGTCTCTTGTCTAGGGGAGGGGTTGAAGTAAAAAACGAGATTGTTGAAAATTCGGAATATCTTATTCCATCTTTATGCTGAAAACAAAAGAAATGAAAAAACACCTTTAACCCTTAAATATCATCATTTCCCCTTAAATTTTGTTTAGCCTTGATGACAAGGTTGTAAATAGTCATTATTGATAATATTTTATTTTGATTTATGTTTGGTTGAGATTTTACAATACAATTTAGGGAAGATAGAAATTTCCATGGTGAAAAAATGACTAAAATGAATGTTGAACCCCAATCAAAATAAATTTTGACCCCCTAGACAAAAGAGTCGAGCCTGTAACCATAAATCTAGATTTAATTTAATGAACAATAACAAAATCTCCACCTCATACGTGTTTCCTTGGGATAGGACTGAGGGGGCCTTGGTGGGTCGCGTAAACAAAAAAGGGCCCCAAAATAAGAAAAAAATGACGAAAATGGCCATCTTCTGGGGGTGACAAAGTTTTTTGAAGAAAAATCCCTGGGAAGGGTTGAGGGAACGTCCAAGATATACCCAGGATCCCAGAAAGTGAAAGCGGTGACGAACACATTCAAGAAATTAATAACGGAGCAACATAATGTCGCTTGAGCCAGAAAAAAATATTCCACCTTTATGACGAACAGTGTAAAAGTAATATCAGTTATGTAAGTTTTACAAAGAAATCCATCCTAACCAATCAGAAATCGGTATTTCAATGACGTCATAGACATTTGAAAATACTTTAATGGTGTTTCTCATGTCTCGAAACCCCCTATAAGTCCCATTAATCAAAGTAAAATGAATATGCCTATCCGTTACTACTGAAATTTGTCTTGTCCAATCAGATAAGAGCATTTTAATGACGTCATAAGGATTTGAAATTGTTCTCATTGAATTCCGCAGGTTTGAAAACCATAGGTAGACTTCTTTTAAGAATTTAATTATTCGTCTTCGGTGAGGAATTAATTTTGTCGCTCTTTGAGTTCATTCTGGCCCACTGTGCGACGTCCCTCCGTTTACTTCCAGCATTCTGCTGCTCATGTATACACAACACAAAAAGAAAGTTCCCCCTATTTCAAATATCAATATTTTTTTAAATAGGAGGAGTTCAAAAAATCTAATTATATGTCCATGTAGGGAATTTAATTAGCTACCATGGGAGCGAATTTGGACAATGAAAATGGGCAATATTTGACGATTGTTAACTTTTTGTTTAAACTCTATACGTAAAGTCAATGGGGAGGAAATCAATAGTGAACAAAAGTCAAATATTGCCCATTTTCATTGTAATTCTTTTGGTCGTTATACTGTGAGTTAATTCTTGAAACTTGGCACGAATCTTTAAGAAGTCATTAACTAACAAGAATTTTGGTCAAATTGAGAATCGGACGTACCATTAGGCCGTACCAGGGCCATAAACTTTCTTCCTTTTTTCATATTTTTCTCATATCTTGTGTTCACTGAAGCATAAAAAAATCGGGATTTTAGCGAAAATGAAATCAAATGAATACTTTCAAACGAATTGTTATGGTTAAGCAAAGTAAGCAATTAAATTTTTGTCTCTACATCAAAAAAAAGCTTTTCCAGTGCCACGTGCTCACTGAAGCATGAAAGTTTTAATAAATGCAATAGGATCATGTACACACGTGCACCGGTAATAAAAATAATTCAAAAACAGATATTGACATGATTTTTAGTTTTCAAAATGGAAAGAATACTTACTTAGTGTTTTTCAAATGGTATTTTCTGGTGTTCATTCAACCGTGAATTGATTTAAATTTTTCGCAAAAGTTAAAAACACTCTTCTTAGACATGAATCTCATCATATTTGATCCATTTCACCATGGATACAATGCAAAAATCGCAGTTTTGGCATTTTTTGCTGCATACTCACTCAACCGTGCAATTTTACGCAAATGTCCTTTGCGTATGTTTGGAAGCACGTTTTGCGTACATTTTGATGCGTGAAATGTTTAAAATCTAAACATTTGGTCCGATATCATTGAATCAAAGTTGTGATTTTAAGCTTGCGAACTTCAAAAAATGACATTTTTGCATTCAACCATTGCTCACTGAAGCATGACTTCATAATATTCCCTAGAATTCGCTCCCATGGTAGCTAATTAAATTCCCTACATGGACATATAATTAGATTTTTTTAACTCCTCCTATTCAAAAAAATATTGATATTTGAAATAGGGGGAACTTTCTTTTTGTGTTGTGTTTAGTTAACAATTATTAAATCCAAATCATGGTGATGGCGGGAAATCCAAAGGGCAGGTCAAGATCGACAATATGTTGGTCAATTGAACATGTGTGACCGCTATAACATTAGATGTGGCATTTCAGTTTTCCATTGTTTTCCGATGATAGCCATGTTTCACTATGTATTCTTTGAATTTTATTTCAATAAGTAACAAGGGCACGTGTTAAAGTTTGTATCCCACCGCTGCCACCAGTGTAACGGGATTGTATGTCCGTTATGTTTGAAATTGATAATGTTAAATTACTTTTAGTTCTCTGTATTTCTCTTTCTCCAGCTCAGTTTTTCTCTTTCACAGTATCCTATGTATCTCGATAGCACACTCCAATCTTGCAGCTCACTAATCTCTCAAAATAGTCTCTATTTCTCCAGCTTATAAATGTAGTCGGAATAACGAAATCACTCGTTGTTTAATTCAGGTTACTCTGTCCTTTTGTTACGAACTCCGAACTATGCACTGCAAACTCCTGACATTAACTTTCCTGAACTGATTTATCTTCCAAACTGAACTTCAATCCCGAACTCAACTGGACTACGGACTGAACTGTAATTTCCTGGCTTCTCAACTGAACTCCGATTCCGAACTAATCTAACAATTTTGGGTCGCGCATGCGCTATTTAAAGAGTTTGGCCGACTTCCGCCCAAGGTGACCGCAGAAGCCTGACTTCAAGCTGAGGACATCATGATTCTGACCTCAGCTCTAGGTCAGTCGACAGGCGGCACACGACAAAAGTTGTCCCTGGACGTCACATAACGCAAGGGCAAGCCCGCACGCGAGCAAGAACCTGGCGTTACGTAAAACAAGGCTAGACTCTCGCGAGGTCGAATAACAGCAGCTACAAAAACGAAAACAGAATGATAAATTTGGAAGGAAACAGGTCCGAAAACAAGATCATTAAAGGCTCAAGGACTATAGAGTTTACAATATCTGCGAAACGAATCATTAAAAATCAAAGCATGTGAAAGAAGGCAAAAGTCAATGAACCCAAATCATATTGCCAATATCTTTTCGTAACACTATACTTTTTTATTTTCTTATAGATTCCAAGCCTCTAAGATATGGTTTTTGCCATTTTACGCACCATTTTGCCACATGAGGGCGCTGCTGGCTCGAAAATAAGTACAAATGTGCCAGTTTAAACATTGTCCCCATCTTTGGTATAAACTTCGTAACAAATCGGGAAGGTTTAATAAAGTTTGATACGGTGTTGACGAGTAATGACTATTTTAACTCGTTTGTTGCAAATGCGAGGTCTAACAGAGGCCAATTTCTTAAATTATGCGTATTTTACATGCCATCCAAATTTGGAAACTTCAAAGTCCCGTAGCAAAAAATCAAGCACATGAACCTATATTATTTTTTGCATTTTTGGCATACAAAGATACCAATGGAACTCTGTGCAAAATTGGTGAAAATGACATGGACTTCGTTTCAACTTTGCAACGTCCTTAAAACAGGGTAGTCCCGTTCAGAGCCACAAGGACCTGCTTTACAAGGGGGCCCTGCAAGATATAAAATTTACATTCATAGAAATAATACAGGCAATTATAGCAAATCAAACAAAAATATGAAACATAAATACGTATATACAAATACAATATACAAATACAATATACAAATGATATACGAACTGATATTAGATAGCATGCAGCTTTATATATTAGCAATTTTCCCCATCTGTATAGCTCTATAAGTTGTGTTTAACACCCGTTTATTATTATATGAAGCGTCATGACGGCTCGATATGCATTAGACTGTAGAAGGTTTATACACATGATTTTAGGCCCAATTACGATCACAACTTACAAAAAGAGTCTAAAATTCGAATTTGCGGTTGGTTGTGGTTTAATGACATTATTCATAATATAACTGTAATACATCTTCCGTAAATCTTTAATTCATATTCCATAAATCTTTCATTCATATTCCATAAATCTTTAATTCACAAAACCAATTTCATAATGATCATGTCATTAATCTGAACTAATTGGTAACATAATTAGTATATGGCCTCATTAATTATACCTCTTGTAGTGGGGCCACCAATCGTCATAATATGGGCTTCGTTTGCAAGTCATGTTTATGTTTGGCAACATCTATAAATATATTCTACTTGATCACACGAATCAGAAAATATATGTCTCCAATTTTTTAACTGACCTTTTGTGAACCAAAATGGAGATCAAAGGTCAGGCTTCATTAGCATAAACATAATTTTCTTCAAATTGTGTCGAATTTGGTATCAAATTGTAGGTAATGCTATGACTAGCAATTAAATTTATTCACATTTTTTCACCAGACCAGCTAGTTTTGAACAATATGCAAATTAGTCTCTTTATGCATATATAAATGCATAATTGTGTCAAGCTTCACTATAATCAGACATAACATATCCATAAACAATATCAGTGGCAACTAATCGAGAATACAACATAGGTCATACTAGCCTGACATTGCTGCCACATTTTGGTGACCCTTAAGACCTTAAAATTAGGGCAAAGGTCAATTTATATGATGATTAACAACCTGGAAATGGCATTATGTTAGCGAAAACCTCAGTTTCTGTGAACTTTGACCTTATTTCTAGATCGATTGTGTCAACTTAAAATATGACAACATATATTTGTTGGTTGATGGTATCAAGTTAGATATATTCATGTTAGTTACCAACATAGATAAGCTTATACAACGAATAGGTCAAAGGTCAAAGTAAAAGAAAGAGGTTTTGGCCAAAGTGTTTGGTTGTGACCTTAGTCGTATTGGGCCGCATTACTTGGAATATTTCATTTAACACTGTTAACATGTTCTACTTGACCCCACGAACCAGGAAATGTTCGTTTCCATTGCCCTATGACCTTTAACTATGGTGAAAAGTCCCAAAAATACATAGTTTCTTGTATTTCCAGGTTTTTTAGCGTCATGTTATTTGAACTTTGACCTTATCTTGAGGTCATACGTGTTAACAACAACAACAAAAATTTAAAAAAAGAATAAAAAATGGTAAGGTGGATATTCTGATTCACGGGGTCAAGAAGAACAAAAGTAATTATGGTTATCACAATCAATAAGCTATAACATTGCCTAATGGGACAAAGGTCAAGACACACATAGAAAGTTAAAGGAATACGTAAGGGCCAAAGATATCTGTCTTGACCATAGACCTGTTCGGCATTATAGCTTAATCATTTAGATAGCCACAGTTTCTGTTGATCTACTTGATCCAATGAATCAGAAGAATCAAACTTGCTACTTTTTCATTGACACGTATGACCTCAAGATAAGGTCAAAGTTCAAATAACATGACGCTAAAAAACCTGGAAATACAAGAAACTATGTATTTTTGGACTTTTCACCGTAGTTAAAGGTCATAGGTCAATGAAAAGGAACATTTCCTGGTTCGTGGGTTCAAGTAGAACATGTTAATAGTGTTAAATGAAATATTCCAAGTAATGCGGCCTGATAAGACTAAGGTCACAACCAAACACTTTGGCCAAAACCTCTTTCTTCTACGTTGACCTTTGACCTATTCATTGTATAAGCTTATCTATGTTGGTAACTAACCTGAATATATTTAACTTGATACCATCAACCGAAAATAAATGTTGTCATATTTTAAGTTGACACAATCGATCTAGAAATAAGGTCCAAGTTCACAGAAACTGAGGTTTTTGCTAACATGATGCCATTTCCAGGTTTTTAATCATCATATAAATTGACCTTTGCCCTAATTTTAAGGTTATAAGGGTCACCAGAATGTGGCAGCAATGTCAGGCTAGTATGTTGTATTCTTGATTAGTTGCCATTGATATTGTAAATGGATATGTTATGTCTGATTATAGTGAAGCTTGACACAATTTAATTATGCATAAATAGACTAATTTGCATATTGCTCAAAACTAGCTGGTCGGGTGAAAAATGTTTATAAACTTATTGCTAGTTATAATATTGCCTACAATTTGATACCAAATTTGACACAATTTGAAGAAAATTATGTTTATGTTAATGAAGCATGACCTTTGACCTCCATTTTGGGTCACAAAAGGTCAATTAAAAAATTGGAGACATATATTTTCTGATTCGTGTAGTCAAGTAGAACATATTGATAGATTATTCCAAACATTAACATGACTTGCAAACGAAACTACATAGATGGCCCCACTATTGGAAGGACCCGGGCTTTCTTTACCGATAATTTAATAATAATTTAAACAAGGACAAGGAACCATAATACGAACCTCGCCGCATTGCAGACCAGGAGCGTACTAGGCTTTCCGCATCCTGACGCAGGTCCACGTATTGGGGACAACGAACCGTACTACGCACCTCTTCGCATCTGACGGGACAAGGAGCATACAAGGCTTTCCGCATCTTGACGCAGGTCCACGTAAAGGGGACAACGAGCATACTAGGCTCTCCGCACCTTGACGCAGGTCCACGTAAAGGGGACAACGAACCGTACTACGCACCTCTCCCCATCTGACGGACAAGGAGCATACTAGGCTCTCCGCATCTTGACGGGCAATAGCGTTTTTTCGCTGGAAGACGGAGGACCTAATCTAGAACGTTAGCAGTATAAAGGGCTTTATTTTCAAAATAGCTCAAATCCCAAACCCCTGCATACTGTTAGTAAAGGAAAAAGAGGGTGTAAAACTGTTATTTACTAAAAACGACTGGCAAGCGTTTAAATTTCGAGATCACGTGTGCAAAATCGAGGGGTTTCCCCCAGTTCCAAAAGCCTAGCTCCCCGTTCCCAAATCTACAACGCTATTTTGGGGCAAATGTACGTTCTCCTCAAATCTACAACGGAGGTTCTCAGCGGAGAACGTATGGTCAGTTATCAGCCAACCAGCTAGCGCTTTTAATAGGAATTTATACAGGCGAGGTTCAGGGGCCGACAGGCATTCCCCCCTTTGTTAAAAACATAAAGAAGCATATTTTGATTTGAATTATCATAAAGGCTTGGCGGTAGGTTATTTTACGTTCTTTTCATAACAGCAATGCTTAAGGTCAGTTGTAATGCACATTGACGCATTTGATACAATAAAACCTTGGTATGAAAAAAAAAGGAACTATGTTTCCCCGGTATGACATCCTTTATGCAAGATGACAAAAGCGGGGTTTGCGCATTTTGATTGCATTCCGCATACTCCGTCTTGTCTCTTGTACAGTGCGTCCCAAGAAAGAGTCAACCCAACTTTGAGAGCCTCATATTAAGATTGCATGTCTTATGTGTTTAATGATTAGGAATATGTATTTATTTATTTTATTATCATCACGAAGATTAGAATAAGGGTGGTATCTCACTTCGCAGAAACTACTTTGAAACTTCTTTGATACGGTTTTGAAACTACTTGGAGACGGTTATGAAAACTGTTGCTGAGATATCTCCTTAGTCTCTGCAACGTTTCATGAGTCGCGGAAAGTACTTTGAGCAGTTTATGAAAATTGTCGCGGAGACGTCTCTAATATTTTTTGTCCGTCGCGGCGACGGAGTGAGATACCACAGTATTACCAAACTTGTACCTATTCAATCATGGATGACTGAGCACTTGAATTTTTTATAACTTTGGTGAAACACACTTTCTTTCAAGTTTTGTCACAAGCAAATCTGGCTTATGAGCCATCATTAATAATTGTTTAGGTCAGTCCTCCTGGATATATTCATAAGGGACAAAATATTTTAAAAGACTAATTGATTTCAAGGTTTGCTTTTGCTCAAAGTGCTCAGTCATTCGTTGCAACACACTTATACGTTTGGGAAAATTGAATATAGAGTGACTCTTTATTATGAAATAAACACTGAAAACCTAAACAGGTAGACCGACTAGCTTTAAAGCTAGTCGTAGTGATGCCCAGACTGACTAGCTTTAAAACTAGTCGGTCACGACGGACTAGCTTTCCTTCGACACAACCCGGTTATTACGGACTAGCTTTAAAACTCGTCCGTCTCTACGGACTAGCTTAAAAGCTAGTCCGTCAAGTTAGTCTGTCAAGACGGACTAGTTTTAATGCTCGTCGGTCACGACGGACTAGCTTTCCAGAAAGCTAGTCGGTCACGACAGACTAATTTTAAAGCTCGTCCGTCGTGACCGACTAGTTTGACGGACTATCATAAAAGCTAGTCGTAGTGATGCCCAGACTGACGAGCTTTTCAGCAGAACTAGCTTTACAGCTAGTCGGTCATGATGTAAAAGCTAGTCCGTCGCGCTTTCCTGCCGCGATGTTCTAGCTGGTGTCTTGACAGACTAGCATGACGGACGAGGTTAATATGGCTTCACCAGCTTGTCAGAGACGTCAAATCTGAAATATAAGAAGACATTATAAAGATACGATTAAAAACAAATCAGAAGACAGGAATTAATACAGGAGGCACAGTTAGTTAACATTATGGCAATTATCAAATAATGGGGGCACGGGGCCCAGGGGTCGCCGCCATAGTTTGCATCATCATGACTTTTTGTTGTAGGCCTACCTGCTTTTGCATTTTCGGCGTATACACTTGTCCTTGAGAGCCGCTTCTGAATCCCAAAGTCGTGCCTCTAATCCAATATTCTTTTCTTTCAGATACAAGTAATCTAAAAGAAAAGTGGCGCCTATATTTATTATTAGAATTAAATTTCAATTTTTGGCAAGACATAATTTTTCGCGTTGGTGATTATAGCACTGATCTGTGAAAAAATAACGCTATCTATGAACTGAAACATAAGGAATTTAAAAAGAGTGCTCACACAGTCATGTCACAGGAAGGAGATCGCCATTATAATCAAAATCGTAAGCTTTACGGGGTATACCAAATGTGCGTCTGTACAGTTTGCTCATTAAATGGAATTCACATACAGATAATGCAACTAATAGTGATGTCCTTTTCGCAATGCGCATGTTATTTAATCAATTGTACCACCTTCTATTCACTGTTGTTGCTAAGCCGGGCATTCACCAGCAATCTATAAGAATAGACGATTCATGGGTTCTATAGTAACGAAGTATTCAATAAGCCTGTAATTAAAGAATGGAAAAATATTCCTAACCTACTCGTGAATGGCATACTTGTCACGATTGATGTTATTTTGGCTATCGTATTGCTCTCAGATTGTCAAGCCAAAACAACCTTTGTTTGAGAATGTTGATTGTATCCAACTTCTATTCACTGTTGTTGCTAAGCCGGGCATTTACCAGCAATCTGTAAGAAAATACCGGGTTCTTGAGTTATATAGTAACAAGGTATTCAATTAGCCTGTAATTGAAGAATGGAGAACAATATTTGGAATCTACCGGTACTTGTGAATTGCATACTTGTTATGATAGATGTTATGTCTCGTAAGCTTTCAGATTGTCAAGCCAAAACAACCTTTGTTTCAGAATGTATCAACTTGATTATGCTCGGAAACAGAATAAATAGAGAAGGTACATTGAAACGGCATTGCAACTATTTGTATCAAAAGCTAGTCAGTCATTTTAATGGGTAAACTGGGTAAACCCAGCTACTTTTATTGACCTCGTCGGTCACGTCGACGGACTACCCTGGTAGCAGAAACTTGTAAAAAAGACGTTTTATTGACGTCATTTTACGACGTGTCTCACGTCATATTGACGTTGTAAAAATACGTCTTAAAGACAAAGATTTGCACCAACGTACGTCGTCATATTGACGTCGTATTTTGACGTGATTATGACGTCGTCAATAGTCAACTACGACGTCTTCATGACGTCTTTACACCGTATTCTTGACCAGTATATAAGACGTCATATTGACATGATTATTTGATGTGATTAAAGACGTCATAAAGACGTATGGTTTATGACGTGATATATACGTCTTTAGTGGTTCAAATTTAATGTGTCATTTGTAATTCAAAATATTTCTAGAGAAGTTTTAGAGATCATCAACTGATTTTGTACTCAAAGGATCTCATATAGGGTCTACTTTGATATGGAGCAAGAGTAACTCAGTTCTTCCTCGTAAGGCATGGTTCATGGCCTGTATTTTATCGAGGGAACATTAGTCATAACTGATTGAGAAAGTTCCATGTATTTATGTTATAAATTATATAACTATTTCATGGTTAAAGTTTCCTTAATTATTCTTTAATGAATTGCATACTTATTTCATTCTACTTTACCGTTTAATTCTGACGTTTTTGATTTATTTCTTAGTAAAAAAATACTTGTGTAAAGAGTTTAACATTGTTTTATGAAAGAAACATGATAAAAACTCGACTAATTACCCAAAATCATTACTATTTCTTTTTATAATCGATTACAAAATTATCACCAATAGTCATAATCCCGTCATAATCTGGTCATATAAAAATACAAATTTAATCGTCGTAGATTGGTAAATAGTAGACGTCATAATCACGTCATAATCTTGTCATTTAAAAATGCAAAATATACTTGTTGTTGAAAGTGGTCAATATGACGTTATGAAGACGTCGTATATACGACGTATGACCAGTATTACTAGTTTATGACGTCATTACGACGATATTACGACTATGTCTGCTATCAGGGTAGCATCAAGCTTGACGGACGAGCTTTAAAGCTCGTCCGTCAAGTTAAGAGATGTAGATTCAGTTGTATGCTAGTCCGTCTCGACGGACTAACATGACAGACAAGCTTTAAAACTAGTCCGTCTTGACCGACTAGCTTTAAAGCCAGTCGGTCCATTAACGGACGAGGTTACGTTTTCAGTGTAACATTTCAATAAGACAGATGCTTTTAAAATAATTTGTTTTTTCTGTGTCGCACTGTATATCAAAGCCCTCTGTGTACTGATTGAATCTATCTTGCAACAATAGACGTTACAATGTCTTACAAGCAAAAGAGTACATGTGCGGTTACCATTGGAAACTTTTATTCAAAGTTATTGAAGAAGATAGAAAACGATTGTTTGCAGGTATTTGGGAAATAGTGCCCATTTTATGCTAACGTTCTAGATAAGCTCCTCCGTAGTCCAGCAAAAACACCCTAATGACCATTCCGCCTACGGCAAAGGAACCACAATGAATATATATAAAGGGGGCCCCCTACATATCTCTCCGCATCTTAACGGACAAGAGTACAAATATCAACCTCTCTGCATCTTCACAGACGAGTATACTAATATAAACCTTTCCGATTCTTCACGGACGAGTACCTCTCCGCATCTTCACGGACGAGGAGAGTGCTAGGATTAACCTCTCCGCATCTTCACGGACAAGGAACCTTTCAAATGGTGCCTAATTAAGTCGCAATGTCCAATACATCGGATATAAAATAATCTGAAAACGATACACCTTCCTGCTGAGGTATGGTAAAGCCAGCAATAGTTACAGTAGATGTGAACAGAGGCGCCAAAAATTGTACAATTTGCCGCCACACGGGCAGTGCCCGCCGCCACTGTTATGTCGTTTGGTTGGCAACACATCTGAAATAGATACCAACCTTTTACGAATATACAAAAAGATAGAACCGTTTTTATTTATCAACGCTCTACCTCCAAGCATTGAGCTCTATAGAAGTCATAGGATAGATTCACCAAGTGTAGAAGTAAATATATATATATATAGAGAGAGAGAGAGAGAAAGAGAGAAGAGCCTCCACACACAAGCTAGCTAGCTAGCAACAAAACGTATTTTCCATAGGCATTAGCCCAAGTGCAGCGTCTACTTTATAAGTACCCTATACGCTTGCTAAACACAAACATACAGCAATTTACTACAACTAATAATTCAAACAACCCACTTTAAACAGGTAGATCGACACATATTAGATCAGGTTCACACCAACCACTCAGTGTGCCCTGCTTCCCAAAGCAGTGTATGCTTATGCTAAAATGTCGCAGCCACTGAGGTCGACCTCATTATACGCTCCACACTTTGCTAGCTTGAGAAAAATTACTGAATGTTCTCAGGGCTGTAAAATCATTCACACCGCTACGTTACACAAACTTGTCATTTTGTTTTGAGGCAAAACAAAATTCCCCCTTCTTCAATAACAAGTTATTCCATACAATTTCGGATTTTGTATGATGATAATAAGGTCAACTCTTTCTTAAGAATTTTTATTCATTTATATATTTATTTTCATCAATTTATGTATCTATTTATTAATTTTCATTCCTTATAATTATTTATTTATTTATTATTATTTTTTTTTTATTGTTCTTTCGTAGAGCAGTTTTAATTTGCCTGGTATCATACAGCTCCATCAAGACATATTGGTGATACTGACAAAGCCATACCACCGCCATTAAAGTGGTAGGCTAATAACCTCGACGTCTTAGCATTTAATTACTTGAATATAATCAATCTTTCCAATGCTTAGGCCTACTTAAATTCGCTGTCTGCTCTTTTTCCCAGCACGAATTATTTTAGTTGTAAAGAATATGCAAATGCCCTCCTCAGACCGTCTATTAAAATTATATGTACTACGATAATGACCTCAGAATGCAGGTGTTTAATAATACCCGTCTCGGTTGAGGATTAAGGTGATCTCACCTGAAACGGTGATTAAGACAAAATACAATAATCAATCATACTTAATGAGAGAGCAAGCAAAAACCAACAATTTACATAACACCCTGACAGCGTCACATATACAATTATAACGAAGACTCAAATGTGAACTTGCCTTTCTATGATTTATACCAACCAGGCATGCTTGGGTGATGCTGACACGTCGCATGTTCAAACCTACTGCGCACTAAGCTAGTTGTGCAACAGTTAAAAAGGGTCGGATCCATATTATCTCAAAATGCCTGAAATTTGAATAATTTTTGTAGTTTACCCCCAACATGTATTAATGATAAATCATTAATACATGTTGGGGTAAACTCCAAAAAGTAAAATGTTGGGATGATAATAAATCATCCCAACATTGTCCGAATGTCTTGCCCGCTGCCGGAAAATGCCTTCAAGCATTAAGGCTTACAAAAATGACTTGACTAGAGGGTTAATCAGCAATTCCTATTCACACAGGACCTCTAACAGCCGGATGTACCTCCCCGAACGATTTGAGGCCAACTGCACCGGCCCGTCGCTCATACTCCCCCGAAGCACACCGACTGGACAACCTGCAAAGATAGAGGCCTTGCAGTGTCTGTACGAAGAATGATTAATATAAGAGTTGGTGATTTCATTGTTGCAGGTATGTGCATAACAAGAAGTCTACGTGGTGCGAAAGCAAAAAATTGTGGGTAGACTCTTCATTTAATATTGATATTTGCCGGTGAGAATCGGTTTTGTCGCACTTTAAGTCCATCCTGGCTCACTGTGCAGCGCCCTCTGAGTTGAAGGTGGTGCCCTCTGGAATGATTGCTTGAGGAACAGGTAGCTTGATGGATGTATTCGGCCCTCTGATGCAACACCCACAACAGAAGCCTCTAGCTTAAGACCTTGCTGACAATACTCGGCAACGCGAGCCTAACCCAATAGAGATGAATCTTTAGACTGCTGAATGAAACCTCCTACCGATCTGCAAATATACAAACAAATCTTACTGCAGAAACTCGCTATCACATAACTCCCCCACGACCAGAAAACTATTCCGATCCATTTTTTTTTATACGTACTTTTCTTAATTGAGGTAGGACATATAATTATAATGTATAATGACATGTTGAAACATCTAATATGATAATTATAAAACAAAACATTTGGCAATTGGGAGATTATACAAAAGAAATAAAGCTAAAAATTGTAAGTGCAGCGTCCTACATAATTCAAAATATCTCTAAATTATCAAGTCTACGACGAACTCCATGGACATTTTGTAATTTAATGCTTATTATGAAAATATTATAGTAACTAAATGAGATAAATTAATAAAATTCCTTCTTAGTTTCCATATCATTCTACAAAATGAAATAATAAATTAAGAGAACTAATTTTTTAGTCACCATGCATGCAATTTCATTCATTTGTTTATTTTGCAAATATGATTTATTCAATGATAAACGTCCATCTTCAAATTGCTCTCAAATTTGCAAACACGTTAAAACTATTTCGACATTGAAATCCCATACATGCCATAGAAATTAGCAAGCCTATGGTCATGATGGTTAATACATCCGAGAGACATGAAATGCTTTTCTTTTCATCGATTTATTTATTTATTTTTATTGTTATTATCAATCCCATATTATTATCATTATCATTATTGTTGAATATTTCAACAACAAAAAATATAAGGGCTCTACAGCAAGCATGAAAACCTAAAAACTTTTAGAAAATCTTTCATAAGTGAAAGATGAAATTGCTACATGCCATCCGACGCCCAATGTGCACTGACAAAGGACGGATGCCGGAAGCCTTTAATATGTTCCATTGAGAACTAAAACCCAGAACTGAAGAACATAGGGCCTAAGTATTTAGCTTCCAGTAGGCCTATATAAATTCATTTGAAATCCGATGGGTCCTAATTTTGGCAGAAATATCAGGATGTTGTACAAAGAACATAGGGGCAATATTAATACCACGCACATATAGGCATATAGCATCTATCCAAATAAATTTATCATTATGACATCTCAAAGCCAATACCCATATTTGAATTCCTAAGGATTTCAATTACCCTAAATAGAACTGCCAAAGTATTGTGGTATGTTGAAACCGTGTTGTCACGTGTGTGATATCATTTTCTTTTTTTGCCACTGCTACGTGCCTGTTATTTCAGTTCGATAAAACCACTGAAACGATTAATTGAATGAAATTAGATTTTAAATATTTTAATTGAGATTGTCTCATCTCAAAACGTAAAATTGAATGTATAACCTTACAAATGAAGCAATAGTAAAATTCACTCATCTTCAATAACGACTTGATACAGCTTGCGATGTCCAGCCCTACCGGTGACGACCACGTCCGCCAAGGCGGTCCGCACCTCCGAGTGTGGATAGCTGCTGCGTCTAGGTCAGTCTGCAGCTTCTCGGCACCTAGGTCTGATGAAGGCCCCGACGACTCGAAACTAACGGTGCACCGTAGAGATACTGCCATCAAAACTAGAACTGGCAGCTCGTAACATCAGTTACAATTTATAAACCACAATTATCGCAAGCCATTGCAAATTTGTTCTTTGAACTTAATCCGTCATACCGGAGCAACGTCTTTGTCGCTTGTTGTATTTTACGCGTGATTACTCCCTCTCCAAATTGTGACACACGTAACATTGATGCTTAATGTTCAATGAGCATTTAATGCTTGTGGTATGATAATCCCAATGAATATACAATCAAAATCCATAGAGAAGTAGAGTAAAAGAAACGCATGTTCTGTTCATGAAACCACAACGCAATATGATATCGAATACATGACGTTACAAATATAGCTATCCAATTCCTTCTTTCCCACGCGTATGAAGCGCAGAAATCCCAGGAATGCCTAAGTCTGTAAGTGATACATTTATTGCTTCCTGATGGTCCGTGCGGCATTCTTTTGAAGGCGGTACCTTTCATATACAGTTCCCTTTCACTGAAAACCTAAACGGGTAGACCGACTAGCTTTAAAGCTAGTCGTAGTGATGCCCAGACTGACTAGCTTTAAAGCTAGTCAGTCACGACGGACTAGTTTTCCTTCAACACAATCCGGTTTTTACGGACTAGCTTAAAGCTCGTCCGTCTCTACGGACTAGCTGAAAGCTAGTCCGTCAAGTTAGTCAGTCACGACGGACTAGTTTTAATGCTAGTCGGTCATGACAGACTAGTTTTAAAGCTATCCGTTTTGACCGACTAGTTTGATGGACTAGCATAAAAGCTAGTCGTAGTGATGCCCAGACTGACTAGCTTTTGAGCAGGACTAGCTTTACAGCTAGTCCGTCAAGGTGTCAAAACTAGTCAGTTCTCGCTTGTCTGTCGCGATGTTCTTACTTCTGTTTTGACCGACTAGCATACGAAATAGCTTAATATGGCTTCATCAAACTTGTCAGAGACGTCAAATCTGAAATATGAAGAACATTTTAAAGATACGAATTAATTTTTTTCACAAAAATTCAAGAATTCAAGCCAAAATCATTTTTTTATGAATGATATCAAGAATACAGGAATTAATACATGGAGGACAATTAGTTACATTATGGCAATTATCAAATAATGTAATGTTGAGATTTAATTTGGAAAATCAAATGTGAAATTAATACACTGAAGCCGGCCAAACAAACAAGTTAGATGCAATTCAATAACGCTAATAATATGCATTTTGAATTTATACTTTATATGTTGCTTCCAGTGTGGCGATTTGATGTCACGACTTGGGGGGGGGGGGCTTAAATAGCATTTAGCATTAAATTCAACATACATTTTGCCTCTTTATTAGCTTCACTAGCTGATCACTTTAAAAAATCTAGGGGGACGACCTCCCAGAAAAAAATCGAGGGTGAACGGTCCCCACTGTCCCCCGGGCTTCCCGCCAATGGCTTGCATCATCATTGTCTTTTGTTGTTAGGCCCTGCCTTATTTTTGCATTTCTAACGCATATCTTTCTTTAGAGCCACCTCAGAAATCCTGCATTGCGCCTCCAATCCAATATTCTGTTCTTTCGTAATCTAAAAGAAATAGTGGCACATATTTAATTCTTAGAATTAGAATTGGAATTCCTCTATTTAATGTTGCTATTTATCGTTGTCAGTAAACACACACACGCAATTTATATAATTAATTTGGCAAGACAGAATTTGTTTTCGCGTTGGTATTGTAGTATTAATCCATTGAAAAATAACGATATTCTATGACTGAAAAATAAGGAATTCAAAAAGAGTACTCACACATATCACATGAAGGAGATCGCCATTATCATCAAAATCTCAGTTTTTACGGCGGTATATCGGATCTGCTTCTTACAGTGTTGCTCATTAAATAGAATTCACATACAGATAATACAAATAATAGATGATGTCTTTTCGCAATGCGCATGTTATTCACTCGATGCTATTCACCTTGCATTTCACTGCTGTTGCTTAGCCGGCATTCACCCCGTAATCTTATAAAGAATAGACCAGATTCTTTGGTTCTATAGTAACGAGGTATTCAATTAGCCTGTAATTAAAGAATGGAGACAATAGTTTGAACCTACTTGTGAATTGCATTCTTTGTCGTTGATTTGATGTTATGTATCGTAAGCTTTAAGATTGTCAGGTCAAAACAACCTTTGTTTGAGAATAATGTATTCACTTGATTATGTTCGGAAAATGCCGCTCTAAATTTACAATGGAGATAATAATTGACATTGCATCTGTGTGTATTTCAAAAGCTAGTCAGTCATTTCAATTTTAAGCGACATTTCAGCTCTGTGTATCAAGTCCTAGTCGGTCATTCTAATGGGTAAACTGAGGCTACCTATCTAATTTTATAGAGCTCGTCCGTTGCATCGACAGACTAACATCAAGTGTGACGGACTAGCTTTAAAGCTCGTCCGTCAAGTTGAGAGATTTGGATTCAGTTGTAAGCTAGTCCGTCTCGACGGACTAACATGACACACTAGCTTTAAAACTAGTCCGTCTTGACTGACTAGCTTTAAAGCTAGTCCGTCCACTAACGGACGAGGTTAGGTTTTCAGTGTTCAAACGCCGGCTAACCGCCAGTTAAAGTTATGCAAGCCGAGACCGTAAATCATTTGAGCGATTAGACACCAAATGTATTATTGACGAAAGCATCACGTGACCTCCTAATTGTTTAAAAATCTTCACCAGACCGCGAAAAATTCAATAGCTGATCATAATTCATCGGGAGCAGAACACACTGTACTGTAGAGCTATATTATTTTGTATTGTCTTTTACTCCAATTGAAATTAAACCTCCCCCCCCCCCCCCCATTTCAGGTAGGGAGAGGCAGGGGAAAGAAGATAGCTGGTAAACACAGAATTGAGAAAAGAAAAGACTTTAATAAAATCCAGCAATCAGAGACAGTTCCAGATTAATCGGAAACAGTTCCAGTGAAAATCGGGGGGGGGGGGGAAAGCAACAACACAAATATTGAACATTTGTTATGTTTAGAATGTCAACCAATTTTAAATACTTAATTTTTTCTTTTGCAGAGAAAATTAAATTTGACAATTTTGTGTCAAAATCAATTTAGTCTAAGTTGCTTTGGACAGATAAGAGAAAATTGTGTTAAAAAAGGTTTATTTTAGAACTTGACTTTAACTAAAATCATGGTATAATGAGAACAAATGTCAGTGATATAAATGATGATGATGGAGGTGGTGGTGGCGCTGTTCATCACCCTTACAATTATCCTCATCATCTTCATTATCATCGTGCATAATCACAACCACCACCACCATCACCGACGCCATCATCATCATCATCATCTTCATCATCATTACCAGCAAATCTACCAACCCCTACCAACTTCATACTTATCCCTATCCTCCACTAAGATCATAATTTTTATCTTCATCACCGCCATCATCAACATATCTCACAACTGCCATCACCATCTTGACCATCACTGCCTAACACCATCATCAGTATCATCATGAATATGATTGTCATAATCATGTTGTTATGATCAAGTTAACGTTAAAGTCTCAAAGATGGATTAAATGAAGCCTTTTCTGGGAAGAAAATTATTTTGCCTTCAGCTTCGACAGAATGGATTTTGAAATTACATATTTACATTTCATTTTCATAACCTGTCTTGAAAAAAATGAGGTTGGAAAGATGACACTTTAAAAATCAAACAATACAAATGTAAATGAGAATTTGACGTAGGCTTTATAATAATTCAACAAGACAATTCTGTGTCATCATACTTTACTACGATGGCTACATGGTGGCATTGAGAAGGTGCCACGACGTCGTGTTGCCTTCAACAGATCATCGGGCGGGTTCGTGTTTTCCTCGCTTTGCCTTCGTAATGCGATAATGCGCGATGCTGCGATGCTCAAACGAAGTGAACCTTCGCAAGTCCATCGGGAGTGTTTTTTTGGCTGCCAAAGATTTTGCCGATGCATCGGAAGTTGCTGCCGAAGCCTGAAAAAATCTACGGATGGTCATGGTGGTTTTAAGATTGCTAATTATACAGGCTGTATCAAATAAAATGGTACAGTTGGACTTTTGGGAGTCTAATTATGAAAATTAATCACAATCTTATAGTATTCAATATTTCTATAAAGGAGGAACATCAGGCATTCTTTAGCATTTAGTTGTTGTTGTTTTTTTTTTAAATCTCATTTGGTGTTGTAGATCCTGAGATATGATCACTTTTCTATAATCAAGAAAATCTATTTTGCGCATGTGTTTGCATGGTTTATATTTAGGTTTTGCGCCTAGTGGCCACGAATTCATCGGTCCGGAAAAATAAATGTGTGTAATATCGATCAGCTCCTCTTCGCACACTTTTCTTTTTAATGTGATACCAAATACAGACATTATTTCAGAAGATGTCATACCTTAATCATTCCCCCCCCCCCATTGTTCCATTCTTTTTAAAACAGTCTGTAGCAAAATGGCCCGATGCTTTCGCGATGCTTTCGTAATGCCTTCGTGTTCAGATAAAAAATTTGGATATTTCCGCCATCGTGAATCCATCGCTGCTAACCTTCGGAACAGTGTGACGCGGGCTTTACCACCACGTAAAATCTTTTGACCGCGCTGTCAATCGACTGTTTTACTTTCAGGTCTTGCGCATCTTTTGAAACCATTTTCGCGAAAATCGGGCATATGGTTACGACGCTGCACGATTTTCAAAACTATCCGACAGACCGAAAACAGCTCCAAAAAGTGATTTTGTGTACAAGGTTATGCAAATTGGGTTTTCTTACCTTATTCATATTCACATTTTCAGTTTCATTGGCTAAAATTAATTTGTTTTAGCACAATTATGCTTCAAAAGAAATTCTGCAATCAATTCTACCCCTCCCAAGGAAAAAAAAAGGTCGAAAAACAAATAAATACATAAGAAGTTCGTAAAACAATGAAATACACAAGAAAATTAATTTGATACAGATTTTTTTTTCCAATTACAATTTTCAGGAATGGATTTTAATTAGGCATTATGTTTTCGACATCGGCAATAGTGGTGTGAAGCACAGACTCGTATTCAGAGGGCAGGAGTTCGATCCCCAAGATTTTTTTAATTTTTTTTCCTATCTATTATTATTTATTTAGTTGCTCTAAAATTGGTAGATTTTTACAGGGAAACATGAAGAAGTAGGATCTATCCATAAAACTGATAGTTGAGAGACGTAATTTGATCTTGTATTTTCATTTGTATACCCATTTTAGAGCGCATTAGCTGAGAATAATTATACACTTATTTCAAATTGGTGGTCCATGTTCATGGGAAAACGATATGAGGCATGGGTCACCCAATCGAATGGCCAGCTGGATCCCCTTACTTAACTCAATTGGACTTTGTTGGTTTGTGGGTTTATCTCAAACAGAGAGTATTCCACACACCACCCCTAGGGATCTCGAAGACATGAAAACTAGGATTCGTAATGAATAGAACGCAGGGCTCTACGCAGGACAAGAATCGTCCGTCGAGCTGTCCTTTTCTTGGCTGAATGTGCACAGATATGCCTGCGCTTTGACGGGCATCAAGTTGAAGGCCGATCAGCTCAGCCATAATTTAGTTACAGAAAAAAGAACCTTTCAACGTGTAAATTTCCCCAGCCATGAAAAGCCATTGGTCTGTCGGGTTATCTCAAACAGAGAGTATTCCACACAACACCCCTAGGGATCTCGAAGACATGAAAACTAGGATTCGGAATGAATAGAACGCAGGGCTCTACGCAGGACAAGAATCGTCCGTCGAGCTGTCCTTCACATGGCTGAATGTGCACAGATATGCCTGCGCTTTGACGGGCATCAAGTTGAAGGCCGATCAGCTCGGCCATAATTAAAGGCCCTGTCACATCAGCCTTGCGTATGAGTTATGGGTGAGTTGCGAGCAGGGATTTTCCAGCACGCAACAAAATTTCTGCGGGCAAACAGGGATTTTCACAAGTTTTGCGTGCGTCTTACCTGCTGTATGCGTTAAATTTAATGTTCAATTGCGTGTATTGCGTGTGACCTGCGGGTCAGGAGCGTGCACGCTTTGAAACTGATCCGTGTGAGTTACGGGTGATATACATGCGCTGCGTGGTATCTGCGGCATAACTGCGTGTGAATTGCTTGCACTGTGCGAGCTTGGAGAAACCGTCATTTTTCTCAAATACTTCCCTGAAATAACCCTGACCCGTGAAGCGTCATATATTTTGGCCGCAGAGATCCGCGGGCAATCTGCGTACGTCGAGCAGGTTAATTGCGCGTGATTTACGGTCGATGCGGGTCTCCTACTGGTGTTCTGCGTGTACCTCTGCGGGCAATCACCCGTAAATTACCCGGAACAAGTTTTGAGCATGTTCAAAACTTGTCTGCGGGCAAATCAGACTTGCGTTCGCACCTGCGGGCAACTGCGTGCGAGATACGTGCAAGATACTGTCAGTGCGGGCGACCTGCGAGTAGCAAAAATTGTCACCCGCAACTCGCCAGTAACTCACACGCAAGGCTGATGTGACAGGGCCTTTAGTTACAGAAAAAAAACCTTTCAACGTGTAAATTTCCCCAGCCATGAAAAAAATGGCCAATAATTATGATGATAATAAAACAAAGACTGCATGGATGAAGCATTTCTGGATTTTATTTTAAACATCTTATTATTTTTTTACACAAAATTCCTTTTTGCTTATGAAAAGAAAAAATGTAAATACAAACTTTATATATTTATTTTTCAAGGTGAGAACTTTTCAAGATGAGATCACGGATTTAAAAAAAAAATCATTTTCTTGCAGTTATTTAGTATAATTTTATGTTTGATTAAAAATATCATGCCAATTTTCTTAAACCTTGAATCTAAAAATGGAAATAAAAAGAAGGAATGAAGATGTAATTGGACTACATACTTTATTAAACGTAATAACAAAACTTGGATTGAGAGGTTTTCTGATGAGTGCTGAAAGAAGGCTCATATCTATTTGTTCAATGGACCATATCGCATACAATTTAAGCCAGTTGTATAAAATGAATGCTAGTTTACGATAATAAAACTATATAATTTTCAAATTATACTCATTTAGAGTGCCATTAGGCGTAAATATTCATAGGGTACATGCAGGTAATATGGACCTCCTAAGCTCATTTGCCTAATTTGCATAAAATTACGAAATGACACACAGTCTAATCTTTGTTTATATGAATCAATAACTACTGCTCTAACTTTTATTGTGAAGAAAAACAATTATCACCAACCCCCCTGTCTGCAATATTCAAATGTTGACGTCATTTAATACCAAAGTGCCCATATTACGTGCATGTGCAGGTAATATGGGACATGTATTTAATGTACGTCTTAAAAACTACAATTACTCTACCATGTCTGGAATTTGCTTAAAATGTTGAAAATCATTAACTTTAAGATATAATTTGAAATTATAAGACCCTTCAGTAAAACCTTTGACTATATATTTCATTGTTATGTATTTTGTATATTATTATTTTTTTTTTAAATATTATTAAGTCAATATAGGCCTACAATAAGTTATTTATATTAATTATATACTGTGAATATACCCCCCAAAATCGTAGCAAAGAGATTTATGCCTCATCCAATTTACTACAGCTACCAGAATCATTTCCGCAATTTTGGATGTCCCATATTACCTGCACTAATGTTGCTGTGGTCAGGCAAGCATTTAATGCAACATTGCACCCCTTCACTAAAACAAATTGACCTGTACACGCTAGTATGATCAAAATGAAACTATAAGCTTACTAAATATACAAAACAATTGAGGTTACCCCCTTCAACACTCTTTCACCATCACATTCTGTGAAATATCAAATTTTACATCAGGGTAAAAAAATGCCGTAAGTTTTACCTACCTTTTAGGTTTTCAGCAATTTTTTCAGAGAAATTTCGGCATTAGATGCTCTCACGACGATATATTTACGTAACAGTTCATATGAACAACATTATGGTGCCACACCGGCAATCGGTCACCGGTCGTACGGTCACGAGATGATTTGCTTCAGGTTGTCCCATATTACTGCTGTCCCATATTACCTGCATGTACCTATAATGAATGAAAGCGCCGTAAATTAAAAAAACAACAACATAGCATTTTTGTGGGACACGCTGTATTTGGGGGGGGGGGTAGGTGTTGACATTTTTTTCCGGTCTGCGGCCGAACGGAGGTCATATATCAACCATAGGGGAAACGTTTGAGAGGTCACTCGGCTCAATTCATGTCCATTTACGTTTTTACTTCTTTTTTTTTTTACATTTTGCTCAATTTGGCGCCCCTTGAAGGTCATTTTGGCGCCCTTTTGGGCGCCTACCCGAAACCCGTAACCCCCCCCCCCCCCTAAGATACGGCATGTTAAGGGGCCCTTGAAGTGGCCGCAAGAATATCGCATGGGAACTGTATCGCAAGAGGCCCGTCGATATTTTATTTGGAGAACTGACTGAAAAACACGGGCGGAGCCCGCTCGGCTACCTGCACGAATACACCCAGCTACCGGTAGAATCCCGCTCGGGTTCCGTTGGTGACTCCACGGGTTTACTAGGGCCTACAGGGATGAGAAAAACGACGGGAAAATCGAGATCGTGCAGTTCCCGGTTCCCCTACATCTAAACCCCTCACAAAAAGTTTCGCAAGTCGACTTTGGGTCATGATAACTTTTCAGGTACGCTTTAGTTATTCCTGATTTTCATACCATTGGAAAGATAATTTATTCCCCTTTTGATTGATATCCTATTTGTAATGATTGTATCATGCTTCAATGCACAGAATATCAGAATATGGAGAAAGATAAAAAGTCAAATGTTGCAAAATGCATTTATCAAAGCGAAGTTCCGCAACTTGACTTTAGGCTCTGATAACTTTCGAGGAATTTTCTAATTTTTATTGAATTTTAGACCATTGTCAAGATAATTTATTCCTCTTTTCAATGACACCCTAATTGTAACGATAGTGTTGTTCCTGCATGGACAGAACACCTGAATGTTAGGACAAGTCAGAAGTTAAATGTTGCAAATTGAATGCCTATTGTGAGTATTATTGTCTGTTGCGAGCAATAACAATGCATTTCGCAACTTTTCACTTTTTACTTTGCATTATATTCGTGAGTTATGTGCATTCAAATATGATGTTCTATTGCAAATAGGGTATCAATAAAAAGAAGAATAAATAAACTTTTTAATGCTATAAAAATTGACAATGATTAAATCCCCACATGAAAATGTATCAAGGTTCAGTGTTGTGTTACAGAAATTTAAACTGAAAATTATCTTTCGCTTTGTCATGTATTCAAGTGGTATTGAGGGGTTCTGTGGACACAGGCATGACATCACCCTGACAAATAAGGTATCAATCAAGAGAGGAATAAATTAACTTGACAATGGTATAAAATTTAATAAAAATTAGAAAATATCCCCAAAGTTATCAGGACCTAAAGTGAAGTTGCGGAACATCAATGTGATCAATATAAATGCATTTTACAACATTTGACTTTTTACTTTTCTCCATATTTTGATATTCTGTGCATTGAAGCATGATACAATCATTACAAATAGGATATCAATCAAAAGGGGAATAAATAATCTTTCCAATGGTATAAAAATCAGGAATAACTAAAGCGTACCTGAAAAGTTATCATGACCCAAAGTCGACTTGCGAAACTTTTTGTGAGGGGTTTATATCATGGCTCCTGTAATTGTTACAGAGTGCACATAAAATCATAAGCCGGCCAGGAACCGCACGTTATGATCAAAATGTCATTTTCTACTCATCGTAAAGGCCCCGGAATCGAAGTTTTTTTTTCGGGGGGGGGGAGGGATAGTGTACGGTATCAGACAATAACGGGTCTCTATTCAAGTCGCTCTGACGGAATATGTAAATTTCGTGCGAAAAAAAAAAAATCGGAAGCGCAGAAAAACAGAAAAAAAAAAGACCCAGAAAAAACATAAACGTACGGTTCCTAGTCGGCTCCCTTACGTCCATACCGGAACATGTTCCAGTAGTCATGCAATAGATGTTGGGGAGCGGGGAAGATCAACTGTATGCTCTCGATTTCCCGGGGTTTTTCTCAACCCGGTAAGCCGTAGAAAACCCGTAGAGTCACCAAAGGGACGCCAGCGGGTTTCTGCCGGTAGCCGACCGGGCTCCGCCCGTGTATGTCAGTGAATTCTCCAAATGAAACAACCCCCCCCCCCTCGAACCAAATAAATTAATGCGTGTCTACGCCCATGAAATATCGATGGGCATATTTTGAATGTTATTAGCAAGATTTTCTTGTGAAATCAAGCTTGGTTACGAAGTTTACTTGGGGAACCATTGAGTTTGTTCAGTGTCCTTTTTTAAATGTTACACACCAACATTAATCATGATCCAAAACGCAATTACAAAACACTGACATAAAGAGAAGCAAAGTGGGTGTTCATTGTCCCCATTCCCGGTTGTAAAAGTAAACGTCTTTCAAAACTCCATTCCTATTTGAATTTAACGCCGAAAAAGATGCTTTTTGAATCACGATCAGCTTCGGTTTTACGACCCTGAGCATTGCGAATGCAACGAATTGTGACACAGAACAGTTTTCAAACGTCTTTAAATGTGCTCTAGCTGTGGAAGCTTCCGGTGCAAGTGGGAAAATACCGCCGATGTTTGTTTTTGAGAGCGGGGAATTTAAAGACAATGGACGTATAATCAGCTTTAAATTTTCGACACTGAACGGTGTGTACCTTTGATCGCGTTTTTGTTCTGTGCTTCGTAATTGCGTTTTGTATCATGATTCATGTTGGCGTTTAAAATTAAAAATGAACATTGAACACACCCCCTTCAAGTTATGTAGTCACGGGTAGGTGAGATAAATTTGGCTTTTGCCTTGTCTTTCTGTGTTCAGACTTGTTCAAAATGCTGTTTTTAGTTATGAGCTCTTATAAAGGCTTATGCTAAAGTGTAGCGTTGTGGCGCGGCGCGGCGCGTTGAAAAGTGGAAATAATCGACGGAAAAAAAATAAGGTATCTTTAAAGCGTCCTACAAAAAAAGGAAACGATTCAGAATTGTATGGCACGTATTGTGTGGTGCTGGCGTGGTGTGTGTGTGTGTGTGTGTGGTGTGTGTTTGCGTGTGTTTGTGCGGTGTGTGTGTGTTTGTGTGTGTGTGTTGTTACTGCATGTTTGTATTTTGGGAATTTCGTGAAACAAATTAGCACCATATATTCATTGGCAATTGGCTCCATTCGACAGACTTGTTTGAGATCAAACTTATATTTCTCCTCCTCAAATTGGTAGCATTAGAATTTTCCTTTCTATTTCTACATCATTTCAATTATAATGTTACAATTTGGCTCAATTTGTCGATAATGTGCAAATAGCTTTAAAATAGCAATATAACGCGGGAAATCGATATGTATTATAATGTTGCCAATTTAAGGATTCTATAAACAATTCCAAAATTACCTCACCTGTACCTGGTTCGAGTGCAGCACAATATGGATGAATTTCTGCAGAAAAAATTAATGCCATGGCTGGCGACTCGAATCATGGGACCCAAAACAAGTGTTGTAAATTTACTAGCAAAATAATGGTAGAAACTTTAGAATTCTTATTTGACATATAGAGACGTGACCTTTCATAGGCTTTATATCGCCTTATACTTTTCATGATAAATTTCATTGAAATTCGCAATTTAAAACAATATGAACGTTGACCAGAACCAGATGTGGACCAGGACTAGTCCCATCGCGAGGTTCTGATTGCTGCGATGTCGATACTGCGATAGCCGTAAACAGATCGACCGATTTTCATCGTTTTGGAACTATTAGTCACACAATTTTTGACACACACAAACACAACACACACACATGCACACTAACCCCACAAAGGGCTTAAGCTTAAAGTCTCGAGTCCGAAAAAATATAATCATTTCCAAAATTTCAAAAAAAAAAATCGATCTCCAGAATCTTTTCCTTTTTCGTAGAACGCTTTAAAGACACCTTATTTTTTTTCGTCGCATTATTTCCACTTTTCAACGAGCCGCGCGCGCGCCACAACGCTACATTTAGCATAAGCCCTTATAAATACGTTTTTTTTCTTGAACTCAATTCTTCCCGGTTCAAAGATGATGATGTATGATCAAGAGAAGAAGAAGAAGAGAGAAGAAAAAGAGGGGAGGAGGAGAAGGAGAGAAGGAGGAGAGGAGGAATGTGAAAGAATCTGATAACAGCGGAGGATCATTCGAAGGTAATTTAAACAATGTATAGAGTTGACAGTCTCATCAATACATTCCCTGAACCCGTAGTTCATGAGCGAAATCCCGGAGGGGGGAAGGGATGGGGGATACATTCCCCTCCCCCCCCCCCCAGATTTTGAGGAGGGGGATGGTCTGTGTACAAACATCCCCCAGTTTTCGGAAAGAAAAGATAAAAAAAATACATTAGATAATGTGTTTATGGTTAAAATAGCGCTTTCTAATACTAAAAAAGAGCATATATTTTATATTTATATAAATCATATACTCACAAGCCCCAACAATTTTCCGCTGCCGGTACGCTATGCGACCTCGCACTAAGTAACAAACAAACGTTCCCTAGGTATCAATAGGGTAGATTCAATTCTCCTCGTCTGGGACAAACCTTAGGAAAGCGCGCACCACTGGAAAAGGGTGTTGTTGACAATCTAAGTTGTGAGCGGGTTAGTGTTTGTTGGGAGGATTGGGTTCTGCAGCCCTCACATTTTCATAGCAAAGATTGTGGATTTCTTTCTATCGCTGTTATTTAACAAAGCATGCAAAATGTTTTTTTTTTTTTTTTTTTACTTATTTATTTTATTTATTCAACATCTTTATACAGGATGAACATGTTCAGACAAACTGTTTTTTCAACAATATATGAAAAATAACTCAAATCATTGTGGGAGTTTGATACATTGAAATATCAAGGATAGAGGGCACATTTAAGAATTGCATTTTTTGTAATGTTTAATTTGAAGTTATTGGGTCAGATGCATAAAAATAGCAATGCTTTTCTAGGCTTCAGCTTGATTCCGTATGCATAAAAATGAGCAATTGCTTTACAAGCAAAAGCTTTGCTAGTAAGCTTAAAGTCCCAGACCGGACCGGACTAATGAAATAGCCAAAACGAAAGCTAATGTCTATATAATACAACAATTCCAAATTAAGGCGTTTTTATTGTCCATCTAGAAAGTTATTTAATTAAAAAGATGACCGAACCTCAACCAGGCCACCCTCCCCGAATACTTGTAAAATTACCCGTAGATTTAAAAGTGCGAGTGATGACGTCAAAAATGTTAATGGAATGCTACAGCAGTCCTGTGGCCAGGCATTATTGACTTTGCCCTTTCATTTCAGAACCAATAGAATTCTAGCTCACAGGGCGTCTATTTTCCTGACATAGCAATAGAAACGTGTTTTCTAAAGGCGAAACGCAATCATGCCTAGCCGCAAGACTGCTGTAGCATCCATTAAATTTTTTTGACGTCATCACTCGCACTTTAAATTAGGGGTAATTTTACAAGTATTCGGGAGGTGGCCTGGTTGAGGTTCGGTCATCTTTTTAATTAAATACTTCTAGATGGACAATAAAAACGCCTTAATTTGGAATTGTCGTATTATATAGCATATTAGCTTTCGTTTTTGGCTATTTCATTTGTCGGTCCGGTCTAGGACTTTAAGCAATTGCTAACTGCCTGCTAGCACTTGCTTGACGATTTAGCAACTGCTAAAAAGTGTATGCATAAAGCAAACATTTTGCCAGTGCGCTTAGGCATTTGCTCGTGTTTTGTCAAGCTCCTTCATAGCAGCTTGAGCGTTTGCTTGATCAAGACATTCACGGTTAACCATCATGTTTATGCATGTGAGAGAAAAATCTAAGGTGCACAGGAACAAAATTAATCGAGAAGAAATTACTCCAGAGATCTATCAGAATTTTTTTTCGTTTCGATAAAAAGAATGTGGAATGAATGGCTTACAGATTCTTACAAGAACACGATGAAACAGGGAAGGATGCATTACACCGGTGCTCCATTACCTGGCGGACCCAGGGTTCCAAGCATCAGTGGGGGGAGTGTTGGGGATAAGCCAGGCTACTGTTTCTCGACATATCTAAGGAATATATTTATGTAATTAGTCAATAAAAACACAGAGGAAACCATAGTTCTGTGAGATAGAACACCGGAATTAGAAGCAAAGTTTTCCTGAATTCAGAAATTTCCTGAAAAGCAGTGTTTCTATGTATTTCACAATCTTTTTGAACGGTTAACATGGTTAATCAAACCAATAATTGGTAACTTTATTTTTATTTTTTTATAACTTTATGAAGAATATGCAAAAAAGTGAAGTTGTCTATTTTTTCAGTATCTCTTCCCAAATCATCTCACCTTCCTTTGCATACGAGTCTCGCTTTTGTTTTGTGAGTCGTGTTCGCATCAGCGTGACGTCGCTATTGTTGAATCCGCTAGCAATTGCTCGCTTAAGGCAAGCAAAGGGTTTGAGCACTAGCAAAAGGTTATGCATACGAAATTTAGCAATGGCTTTGGCTTGATCTTTCGCTTGGCTTGCAATTGCTTTTGCTTGAAGCAATTGCTTTCAAGCAATTGCTACTTTTTATGCATCTGCCCCAATAACTGAACTTGAATTTTGAAGATCATTAGGAAGTTTGTTCCAGACATTTGCACCGGCGTATTTAAATGACTGTTTAAAAGATTCTAAATTGGGTTTAGGTACAACTACGTTAAGGGTATAGTATTTTTATATATATATATATATATATATAGTTTCACGTATTGGCATGTGAATCAAACAAAAAACAAAATGTAGTAATGCATTTTCGCCAATTTTTATTAGATTTGTCTCAAATTTTCGACGGTATTGCCTCCGTCTTCCTCAGGAGAAAATATTTACAATGAACAGTATTATATTAGGGAGCGCATTCTCAGAGGAGCAGGTGCTTGCAGTTGCAATGACAGCTGGCTGAGGATGCGCTCCCTTCACATAAACAACTAAAGATGCGCCTAGTGATAAAGTTACTGATTATTACGTAATAATACATAAAATACCTATGACACAATAATAAATAAGAATGTATGTCAAAATAATAATACAAATCAAAGTATAAATTAGATATTTGAAAAATGTTATGCGAAGTCTAGTCATTTCTGAGAAGTCACAAAATGAATTATGTGATAAAATACTACACATTGTAGCACTAGTAAACGTATTGGTAATAACACTATGTATTACAGGAACCGCTGGGAGACCAGTTAATTAAGAGTTGAAGAGGCTACCGTGAGTAATAAGTGAAAATTATTATAATCATTAACGGAAGAACGTGTACCCACTCAAGAATCCCAGATCCTTATTCATTCCCTCACCCTCAAAACTCCTACTTTTAACAATTACCCGTAGTTCCGCGATTCTTCTTTCTTCAGCTGAGTTGTATCTCCCCCCGAACATACATACTCTAATATCATCGACTGAGTGCCCGGGAAGACAGAAGTGTCTAGCAACTGGGAGGTCAGCGCGCTTTTTCTGGATAGAGGATTTGTGGTTGTTGAATCTCATCCTGAATTTTGTGCTAGTTTCACCAATATAGATGGCATTGGGACAGCGCGCGCAGATCAAACAGTACAATATGTTACTGGCATCACAGTCGTATCTCTGTGGATGCAGAATGACATTCTCAGAGATCTTAACTGTGCTGAGAATGTCATTTCTCAGCACAGTTAAGATCTCTGAGAACTCTATACATAAAGTCAATGGGGGGGGGGGAATCAATAGTGAACAAAAGTCATATATTGCCCATTTTCATTGTTAATTTTTTGTTCGTTATACTGTGAGTTAATTCTTGAAACTTGGAGAGAATCTTTAAGAGGTCATTAACTAACAGGAACTTGAGTCAAATTAAGAATCGGACGTGCCATAAGACCGTGCCAGGGCCGCAAACTTTCTTCCTTTCTTCATTTTTTTCTCATATCTTATATCATATGTTCACTGAAGCATAACAAATCGTGTTTTTTTTTTGCGAAAATGAAATCAAATGAATACTTTCAAACGAATTGTTATGGTTAAGCAAAGTAAGCAATTTAATTTTGGTCTCTAAATAAAAAAACAGGTTTTCCAGTGCCACGTGCTCACTGAAGCATGAATTTTTACATAAATGCAATAGCATCGTGTACACACGTGCATCGGTCATAAAAATAATACAAAAACAGATATTCACATGATTCTGAGTGTACAAAATGGAAAGAATACTTACTTAGTGTTATTTACATGGTATTTTATGGTGTTCATTCAACCGTGAATTGATTTAAACTTTTTGCAAAAGTTAAAAACACTCTTCCTAGACATGAATCCCATCATATTTTATCAATTTTACCATGAAAAAGAAGTAACAATCGCAGTTTTGGCATTTTTTGCTGCATGCTCACTCAACCGTGACATTTTACGCAAATGTCCTTTCCGTATATTTGAAAGCATGTTTTGCGTACATTCTGATGCGTGAAATGTTTAAAATCTAAAAATTGGTCCGATATCATTGAATCAAAGTTGTGATTTTAGGCCTGTGAACTTCCAAAAATGACATTTTTGCATTCAACCATTGCTCACTGAAGCATGACTTCATGAATTTTTCTAGAATTCGCTCCCCTGGTAGCTAATTAAATTCCTTACATGGACATATAATTAGATTTTTTTTAACTCCTCCAATTTCAAAAATTATTGATATTTGAAATAGGGGGAACTTTCTTTTTGTGTTGTGTTTAGTATAGTTTTATTTATAGTATCTATACAGTGCGTCCCAGAAAAAAGTATACCCAACTTTGAGGGTCTCGTATTAGAAATTCATAAATCATGTGACCTTATTTTTCATTTTATGTTAAAGAGTAGCTCATGTTCTGTTCGATGATACCAAATTTATGTCAATGCTGTCACGAATGACTGAGTACTTGAACTTTTCGAATACTTGAACTTGAAAATCCGTCGAAAGGGCTTTGTACCAAATTTTTTGGAAGTAAACTTTTCATTTCAATAATCCTCATGTTTTTGTTTTAGCCTGAAAATGATGCAAAGTGGATGAAAGTTCCAAAAAAAAATTTGCATTATTTATGCAAACATATATGCGAAATGTAGCTCAAGAGAATTGACCAAAAATGTTAATCATATTCATGGTATATTGTCAGTGAAATCCTGGCTCCCTGATCATCATTCATTGTTTGAGGTAAGCGTTCCTGAGTTATTCACAAGGGATAGAGCGTTACTTGGGATGCTATCTTGATGAAGTCCTCTTTCAATTGCCTTGGTATGTACGAACACTTGGATGATCTTCCATTGTGTCCTTCCCTGAATTTCAAGTGCCTTAGAAGTAAGTAAAACATTGATTTCATGTGTCGGGATACCTCATGCAACCAAAATGGTGCAGCTAACAACAGAGCAGAAAGTTTTTGTAGTCAGCAGATACCATGCAACACAGAGGATGGTGCCCCTGCACACCGGAGTGTAGCAGTTCGAGATCGACTTCGGGAGGTGTTTGGTAATCGCATAATTGCGCTCAAGTACAATAACGAGCTGTCCAAGACATGCAACGATGCTGCGATTTATGCATTGAGAGGGAAGGTGGGCACATTGAAGAAGTTGGTAAGTTGAAATTAGCTAAACCCAAAATAACCCAAACTTGGTACAAAGCACTTTCAAAGAATTTTTTAAAAAGTATGAATACTCGGTCATTCGTGACAGCACATACATATTTTATATCATTGAATAGAGTATGAGTTACTCTTTAACATGAGATATAACAAATGGTCACGTGGTTTATGAATTCCTTATACGAGGCCCTCAAAGTTGGGTATACTTTTTTCTGGGACGCACTGTAAATAGATACTATAGACATTTATTTATTCATTCATGTATTTCATGACTGGAAAGCAACGCAGGCTGAATGAATCAGTTAATATACCACGCATTTCGTATTTACTTTATCATTACAGGTACATCATCAGGTATAAGGCGGAAGGTGAAGGATTCAAGCCCTGGACCATTCCAAAAGGTATCGTGATAAAATCATAAATAGAAATACAGCTTTTATAGAACAAGAGAGCAGGTTAGTCAATAATGGATCTGCGAAGAAAGGAGCTATAGGATAAGTTAAATAGGTATTCATATGGATGATTTTTATTATATAAAGTTCAGTACATGACACATTTGGTTTTTCATTCGAATTTCACCTTTGATCTCTGAAGTTTGGAAGACAAAGAAAATTACATTTGTAATTTGATAGAAGTGTTCTATTTAAAAATAAATTACAGTGCGCCCTGATTGGGAAGTTTGGATCGAGTTGGCTAAAGCTACCTGACACCCTGATGATACGGTTCCATCTTATCTAAAATAACTTTATATATAAATTTTCGTAAGATATTATTATGTAATTTCTCCGATTGTTCTAGCTATATTAATTGACTCCAGTTTTCTATTCTAATCTTTTCACTTGATTTTTGTATTGTTGTTTTTAATACAAACTAATTTTAATTCGAAATTGCATAGTTATACAGTCTGTGTCAAATAAAATGGTACAAGTGGAAAACATGTTTTTATAGTATGAAGATTAATCACAGCATGCTATTGTTTGGTATTTCTAAAAAAAACAGGAAGATCAGGCTTTCACCTGCAATTTTTTTCATCACATTTGGTGTTGTAATTTTTTAATTATGACTAGTTTTCTACAATTAGGAAAAATCCATTTTCCGCACACCGTCCCATGCCTTTGTGTATAGGTTTCGCATAATGGCCATGAAGTGCTCAATTTCGATTTGTTCCTCGTTGCACAAAATATAGCATAACTTTTGTTTTACAAAAGCAAATTATACAGAACAAAGCGCATCAGCAAGAAAAGGAATTTGACTTTATTTTGGTACCACATACACACATTATTTGAAAATATTTCACACCTAAATATTTTTTTTCCGACTGTACCATTTTTTTTTTTACACAGACTGTATAAACATTAGATATTCGGAGAAGAGCTCCAAATGACAATTCTAATATAATTCTAGTCCTTTATCACGTTAATATCTAAACTCCCATTGTAGAAAACTCACATTGTAATTCCACTCATAGCCTGATAAGGAATGTTCCTAAAATGTTTACTCTTTACTATTTCTATCACAAACCTCTATCACAATCAATCATATTGCAGACGAAGATGGACAACACAAAGGTTACGGATGATGTTATTGACGAACTTGCCGAAGATATTGGCATCAACACGAAGCTAGGAAAGTTGGGTTTAAAGCTCGGCTTTTAATTCCCCGCCATGAAGATTTATAAGGCAAACAATCGAACTGTCACATTTGAAGGAACAAAAGAAATGCTCATCGATAAGGGAGTTTACAGTTACCGATAGGAGATCTGTGACGTCATTGGGTCAGGGGTGACATGTACGTGATCTCCTCTATATCAGGAATTCTAACGTGTGAAGTCTATGACACCTTTTGATTTACATATGGTTTTCATGCTTTTTTTCGCTCATATTGTGAAAATATGGATGAAGAATCGCACTTATCTATCGATGAGATAGACAATGTATACTTATTCCTATCTTTATTTTGATACCATGTTTATTTCAGTCTCTTTTCTCAACTGAAAGCGAAATTTGTAAGTTACCAACTCGCGTACGGCAAAGCGGCATTGAGCCTCGCCGAAACCAACGGGGCTTGAAATCTCGATATTCGGACCGGTGTGCAAAAGTACACCGTCGGTGTTTTTGCAACTTTCTGGGAGGAAAACGTTAATGAAAGTCATGAAAATGTCTCATCATATTATTCAACATGGCAAACGAGAAGGAAAAACCCGACAAAAAGAAATATACAGCTAGATTTTTGTCTCATAAGAATTTGTAGATATGCCGTACGTTGGTTGACTGATGGGTTGACTGTATGGTCGCCGCATTTTATGTACATTTGGCCTGACCCCGAAAGTGGATATCGGAGACTCGCGCATGCGCAGATTGTATCTGTAAACTCCCTTATTGGCGAGATGGCGAGGGGCAAGGAAATGCATCTGTTTTAAAGAAAGCTCTAGAAGACGCTGGATTAAAATTGTACGCCGAAAAATATTTCAAAGGTGAGTTGCATATATCAAATTAGCCATAGTGTTAGAATAATCCTTAACCGAACTAAAAACAAGACTACTTTAATAGGAAATTGGAAAATGTTCTTTTCATAAATACATTTCAAACATACGTTTTGTGAATAATCCTCCCATACATTTTCTATTCGATAAAGGATCTAAAATATACTGTTCAAATGTTATCCCTTAATATATCAATATCTATATGCAATATAAAATATATAAAATACTAATATTTAATATTATCTTCTAATATATCTATTAAAACCCAACAATAAAAACAAACAGATGCCGGAATCATAGGCCGGTTTTCTCAAAGGGTGACTAAACTTAGTCGTCACCATGGTCACCCTATTTTGTATTGTCCAAGACAATAGAAAAACCTATATACCAAATACGTATTTAATAGGCCTAGTATACTAAGTCAATCTTCGAGAATACCGGCCAGTCTTTTTTGAATGTGCTTGACTTGAATGATTCCCTTTTTTAAGGGCTAAACTTGACTGGAAAATTGCCCTTAAAAAAGGGGGCACTTAAACAATTATCTGCTTTTAATCCTATCCACGTCTTTACCTTATTCCTGATATCATCAACAGATTCGTAGTCTCCTTTACTAGGATGGTCCGGCGAGTTGATGGGCAAAATAGATGAATTCATACAAGCTGAAAACAACAACTTGGAGGAGTTTTGTTCATAGCCAATCTGGGCAATAACTACCAAGACTTCATGCACCAAAATTAGCTTTGGCCTCTATAGGCCTTTTTCTTCTAAGATGCAGGGTTTCGGTACTAATTAGGATAAGGTGTTGGGTTCATTTTGAAGGTTAGGGATACCATGGTTATGGGTAGTAGTAGCAATTGTTGCCGAAGGAATAATTTGCAACAAAAACAGTTTACTTGACTATTATCATTTCTTTATGTCCATTTACAATTGAAGAGTTTCATCACAAATCGGGTTACATCAATATTGCTAACTTTGAGATATTGCCGAATAATGTTGCTAAAATATGAAGCAAACAACACAGATCTTGTTTTCGTCTTTGGACAATAGGCTATTGCGAGAATGAATACAGTTCAGACATGATGGCCGTTTCTCAACTTTTATTGCTACTGGGGGATATTCCCAGATCAAAACATCATTTACAACATGTACTTGTTAATCAGTTTGTCAACAATATTTATCAAGTCAAAATCAAGCAAAAGTGGCCTCCTTGAAGAGGCCCAATGACAAGGGGAATGCGGGTCACGTGAACCTCCGGAAGAAGATATCCGACCGGAATTCCAGGACAGGTGTTTCCTGGAATGCGGATTCCCCTATAAATTTATCATGTTTTACCATTCAATTCAGTTTGTTCAATTTCCATCTTTGAACATTTAAACATACATTTTTCCATTAATCATCTGTTCAATAGAATGTGTCCCTAAATATAGGAGGGGAGAAGCTTAGACCTGAACGTGAATTCTGGGAGGGGAACCTGGTCATGTGACCTGCCGGGAGGAAGACATCCAACCGGAGTTCCAAGACAGGAGAACTCAGAACTTGGGTTCCCTACCCAATGCTTACTGTACTAAGTCACAGTCCCTCCCCTTTTGTTTCAAATTATGACCGATATCATAAAGAAACCTATCCAACCAACCAAAACAAGCCCAGCCAACCAACCAGAACAAGCCAACCAACCAACCAGAACAGGCCCAAACCAACCAACAAGGACAAGCCCAACCAACCAACCTCAACAGGCCCAACCAACCAGCCAAAACAAGCTTATCTAACTGAATCGAACAAGCCCAACCTACCAACCACAACAAGCCAACCAACCAACCAAAACATCAATATTCAAGTAACCGGAGTATATTCTAATTCGACTGACTACAACAAGCCCAAATGTTCTGCCATACACAGCCCCATTCAACTATAAAGAAACCATGCACAAGTATCCTCTTATTTTGTATTATCCCTTACTGGTTATCTATCTCCGTTCATTTGAAATGAAATTCAAACCCAACCATCCAACCAAAACAGCCTTATTCAAGTAACGGATCATATGCCATTCGACCGGACTGAATAAGCCCAAATGTCCCGCCATAAACATCCTAATTCCACAATGAAGAAACCAGATCAAGAAATCTCTTAATGTTCTATTATCATGTCCTTTGTCGTTTATCCTTTTGCATTAATTTGAAATGAGATTCGTGTGATTCCATAGTTTTTCATAACAAGACTTCATTTGACCAATGTAATTTCTAACTCCTAGCCTCTGTTTAATATATCTTATATATTTTTAATATCGTTATCTTGCAACATTACTACGGGGCGCATAAACCATACCTCCGACCTCACCCTGCAATCCGGTATATTTCTTAATAATAATATAATAAGTATTTTTTATATAATCATATTAAACCAAATTATTCTCTATGTTCTTAACTAAAAGGTCTAATTATGTAATCTATCACATATATAGCAAAAGAAGAAGAAAATCGATACAATCTTTCATAAAGGAAATTCACAAGCAACATTAATTAATAAATGGACAATAGCAAATTAAGAAGTTGAAGCATATAAAATTATTTTAGACTATGATGTAGCGTAATTAAACGTAATATAATCCTTAGAAGTAACCAAGAGTCATATTCTATAACTGGGTGGGAGGGAGGGAAATTAGCGTCTTGTATCCCCCAGTACTAATTTGAGAATACGTTTATTATTTTGACAATAACACGAATAAAGACAATTATGAGAGAGTACATTAACTAGGTCAGTCGAGTTGTTTACAATTTGCCGGCTAATTAAAGGGTCGCGTAATATACATAAAATATGTCAAACGCGCCATGTCGGTAAATATCACAGAAACGCGGGTCTTTTGTACATTCCTCGAGATAGAGTGTGAATACTTTCCCACGCGTAAACATAAACTTGCAATTGTGGAAGCTATTGTATGAAATAAAATCATTCTTATCATGACTCCGTTCGAGAAGCAATGTTTTTTGTCCTCGGGCAGCCTGCAGTGGATATAATTTTGGATTATTTCTGCTTTGGGGATATCTGACGCTAATTTGTATATCTGTCTAAATTCCATCCTATCTATATCTGGATATTGTATTTTACTTCACACTGCGGCTGACAGACGATTAATTTCTTCATGAGTTTAGTTTTGCTGTCTATCGTCAAGTGGTTATACCCGGTGAAATATTAGTCTTGGAAGATTTTAGTGCACATAATCACTGATTTGGATGGAAAAGTGAGTAGCGGCTGTGGTAGACCGGGAAATTGAAGGCTATACATGGCCGTTGTCGTTGGACCGCTGGCAGAGAGTGGCAAGATCGGGAGCAGGGGATGGAAATGGACGAGGAGCTCAGGCCCGACAGGCGACAGCATAGAAGAGGGAAACCACTATCATAAACCCCCAAGCAATGCGGGCAAGGGAAGGAGCGGAGTTGCCATAATCTAGGCCAGAGCATATGCACCCTAGGACAAGCCAAATGCGACTGTCTATCCATGGTTCGACATGTCTGCATAATTACGACAGGTGAGGTTGCACGATTCCGGAACATTGATTGATATAGAGGGGTCTAGACCCTCTGTAGAAATTATTGGTTGTTACAGGCTATAACCTGTAAAACTGAAATGAAATAAAAAATGAAAATAGCCATGTCTAGATAAAAGACAATATTTGGGGCATACCATGGATGCATGTTAGAGGGCAAATGCCTAACTTGAGATGTAAATTGACGAGATAGGCCCTATATGATCATTGCTTAATTAAATGAGGCAGGTTTGGCCAGTGTATGCCTGCCCGGTTCGGTCGGGACCTAAAGAATTGCGAACGGTGAATAAAATTCCCGAAACCAATTGAAATGCAAGGATATTGTACGATTGATCAATACGTAGGCTTATTAAGAGGCTAATTTTGCCTCCTGATTTATATGATGGCAAGATTGAGGTTGAACGAAGAGAAGCGGTGAGGTGTTGTATCACGCTGTAATCCGCTGTAATATTTTGAATGTGTGCTATACTTAAACCTTTTTTCTATATTACTGATAGACGGAAATGAAAACAAGCAATAATCGTTACCATGGTTACACTTGAAGAAATCCGTAAGATTGTTGCAGAATATGTTCTGTTATATGAAT
>CALNVZ010000064.1:93681-135552 GCA_940671915.1 Paracentrotus lividus
ATACGTCTCAGATAATGTTGACAGGCCTGGAATTGATCTTGTCACAGACAGAAGCAGTAGGAAGAGAAATGTGATCTACTGTCAGGACGAAATGTTGATAAGATATATATATCCATGATAATTAAACTGTCTATATGCTTCATTTGGTAAGCTAATGTATAAGCTGTTGAAGTAAAACGTATGGAATGAAGAGTATTGACTAGATAATCCACAATGCGGGAAATCTCGAGTATTTATGGCACAAATTGCTTAAAATAGCAATAGGCACCCGGTATATAAAGCCAGATGGAAACATAGATTTGTAGCTCCCCATTCGGTTATCGATTTGTTTGTCTTGCAAGGAGCAGGGAGGGCGCCCCCGTCCATCACCCTTGGCTGTCCCCCACGTTTCCTCCAAATTCTGGGGGTTTTTCGTGGCCTCCGTAATTAGTGTATCTATACACTTGACAGGTGTTGGGCGCCTTGCATATTTTAGGGGTTTTATTGATAATGACCCCATAGTTTTAGGCCGAATATCAAGGAAAGAAGGCCGCCTTTATGTAATTGTCTATTGTTGATATTGACTTGAATGCTAATGACAGAGAATGGGGAGTATTCTATATATCACAGAATTGATTATTTATATGGATATTTGGTTTGGCTTGAGTGGACACGATGCTTGTTTTTTATATATATTACTGATTTCAAGCCAGAATATGTGGTATTTGCCACGACTATCAAAGTTGACATATCATAGTAACAGATAGTGGAGTTATTGTTATGGTTCCTATCTGCTTGTGCAAATCAAAGATATAAATCACGAATTGTTGCCCCTAAATATGTATTTGAATTGGGCTCGATTATAGATATGGAAATTGGTTTGGGCTTCGGTTGACATGATGGTTGGTATACTTTCGATTGAAGCCAATATATGTGTATTATCGGTTTGTTATAATTATTGTGTGCTTGGTTTATGTGGACTTGATGTTGGTTGGCTTGTTATGCAATTGATAGTTTGTTGGGCTGTTAAAGACTTGGTGTTGGTTGGGCTTGACATTGACAGTGGATGCACGTTGGGTTTGGTCTGGAACTTGTAATTGAATGATGGAATAAGAAGAGCATCCCAAGGTTCTTAGTTTGCTGCAACGCAACAACCTCGAAACAAAAAAAAATGGCTTTAAACTTTTATATGGAAATGGATGAGGAAAAGGGAATTTGAGAGTTACATTGAGGTAAAGAAAAATGGAGTAATTGGTGATTATGCTGCAGTAATATCTTATTTGAACACTGGAAGCTTTAAATTGTCCTTGTCGAATTGAATTATCATTATAGTAGAGCACAGACACAGAATCAAATATTGAGTGCCTTGATTATTAAAACTGAGGGGCATGTTCGTTGGAGTGAGGATAGTTGGCAAGGCAAGCAAGGCAAGGCAAGGCAAAAAAAAAAAAAAAAAAAAAAATATGGTTTTTATGGGATTTGGGATTTTTCTTATACTCTGCTCAGGTATTATACTCATTCCCAAATGCCTCCAGGAAAAATGGCCAAGAGCGCCAGAATTGACGGTGGGGACAGCCTGTGATTGCCAATTTGTAATGGAACCAATAGCCCAGGAACTGGGCATACTGGTGGACACCGTCCCCCAGCTTGGCCCTCTACCATACTTTAATGCTAGAGGGCCCTGGACACGTGACCTGTGTCCCTTGGTTTGTATTGGCTTGTAACCACTGAAACACAGCCGTCGCCCTCTAACGATTAAATCACGTAACTTGGAAATGTTTTATATATTTATATTGAGTTGAAATTAGTTCGTTTGAAATGGTAAAAATAATTACATGTATGATACAATTATTGTCCATATATATATTATATATTACCGAACTTGTATTACGTCTTTGCTGGCAATGATATTAAATATTGATTAATTGGTGTCATGTTGGAAATCATGAAATATCACGAACGGAGAATAAAAAGATGAGAAAAGGCAACGCTTGTATGAAATTGTAATTCTTCTCATAATGAATGCAAACTTCTAAATCAAGCGCATACGTGGCGCGTAAGCGTACGACGCTGAAATCGTTCGCCGCGTTTCATTGGCTCTTAACCGCGTAAGGGCGGTACCCACGGAGCTGTTGCTTAGCCATCACTAGGGACGCTGTATTACGGCGCTTACCATGCAGTGACTGACCAATCACAGCCTTGTTGCTGGGGGCGCAATTTTCCCGCCTCCGGGAAGGCCGTGTGCATTGAATTTGGCCATAATATGGCTAGCTATTGTGACCTGCATCCTCCCGCAAATGCGTTTATTCGCTAATTCGAATAATCGTATTATCTGAGATAAAAATGGTATCGTTGGAAAGATAACATTTTGTATTGTAAGATAGTGGACTTACTAACTCCGTCCACTCGCTTTGCGATGAACATCTTCAACGATATTGTAAATATGTATTTAAACCTGTCACATATCCGTTATTCAATGTGTAGTTTGAAATATGGGTGTAATTCATCATTATGTAAGCCCTTTTTTTCTTTTATTGTATTTTTGTATTCTATGATATTATTTTTTTTTCATGATATTGTTGGTAAACCTTTATCTCATAGCATACATAGCTCACACATGGCAATATTCAAGAATATTATTATAGTAGCAAAGAACATTATTTAAACAGAAATAGCCACGTCAAACAAATTACAAATTTACTTTAAAAGACATAAATGGTTTAGACAGCAAATTTACTACATTCATCTCTCAGTCAAATTAATGCCATTAAAGTGAATTGATTTTTATATTTTGGTAAGTAAATAGTTTTCAACGAGCTGTGTCTGGTACAACCCGTGTTTGAAATTGTAGGTCTATGTCACTATTACATGTCCTATTACACCTGTATTCAAAATGAGGAATTTAAACTATCAAAAATGGTTCTTGAATTGTCATATCAATAAACTAAAAGTACAAAAGAAAGAAAAGGAACCTCCGAAGGCAAACAATTGAAGCAAGTGACAGTAGTAATTACAGTACGATATGCCTTAATGTCTTATTTTCTCCATGAACCACCATAGCGGTTACGTTTGTTTTGTTTTGTTTTGTTTGTTTGTTTGTTTGTTGTTGTTGTTGTTTTTTTGTTGTTTTTTTTTTGTTTGGCCGGGGGGGGGGGGACATTTCTGGGTGTTTTATTGTTAGAGTTTAGTGTAAATATGTTTCATCTACAATGTATGTCTTACAATTGAGAAGTTTTTGGATAAATTTGGAAACTGACCAGAAATATATAATATGAAAAAATGAGCACAGAAAATGGGGTACCATCGGGATTCTCAGGTTCGAATGCCGATGGTACCCTATTTTCTTTGCTCATTTTTTCATATTATATATTTCTGGTCAGTTTCCAAATTGATCCAAAAATTATATTAAAAAAGCTGCATCACTTCACCGTGATCCCTCGCATTTACTCCAAGTTGATTTCTATCCTTCGGGTTTATGCCAGGTTTCTATAGCTTCTGACCACTCGAGCATTGAAGAGTTAACGGGTATTAGGGAAAACCCCTTCCGGGGCTTACTATAGCTCAGATGGTTGAGCGCCTGACTAGTAATTGAGAAGTTTGTAACGTAAATTTTTATTTACATATAAGCTCTAGAGCTTTCATCCTGTCAAGCTTATATGAACACTGTTTACTTGACAAATGAATTAAAATAAAGCGTTTATCCATAAGTATCACAATTTAGAGTTTCATGGTGTGGTCGCCGCGGTGTACAATAAAAGGTACCGTTCCCGTTCATAAATATTGTAAAGTAGATAAAGTGCGTGCTTTTCCGGTTTCGTTCATACTTTTCCCAAAAAAAACTAACGATAAAAAGGTACCATGAAAAGGGCAGAAGGCGCAGCCCTCCCCCCCAAAAAAAAGAAAAAAAAAGAGAAAGATTTGTGCTGTTACAAAAGCGATTTGCACCAAAATCAGAGGTTGTGATTATCCAGCAAAATAAAGTAATGTGTAAAGTTCACTTACTGCAGTATATTCAGGTCAACAAAAGTCTCTTGCAATTAACTAAAATAATTAAAATTTTATTGTTTTTGTTTTAATTTTCACTAATTAGGTATGCAAAGTGACTATATAATTAGCAGTAATCTCATTCTGTGAATTTTAATGGATAACCTCATTTGAGAAAATAAAAGATTGTTCTGGTGCCATTTTTCATATGAAAAGTATCAATATCTAAATTAAAAAAAAAAGAGCTTATTATAATGCAACAAGCTTAACTTTTAACTCGGGTTCCTTCATATTTCTTTCTTATACTATTGATGTCATTCGTCTTGTAACTTTGTCAACGTATTGTAATGGAATGACTTACAATTTTTTTCTTGTTAATATTGTTTGATCGGACCAGAGGATGCGGGAGGAGTTACTCTTTCGAAATATGTACAATAATCTCAATTTCATAAATTAGTTTTCATTTTAATGGCAATTTTCCAGGTGTTTTTTTCCTGACTCACTCTGTAGATTGATGAATCAAACATAGATAGTTTGAACATAACTGGGAAAACAAGAAATCCTGATAGTAATCTGACCAACAAGTTAATTGTGCATGTTGTAATCAACGGCCGATATGGTGCATGGACAACAACAGCATATACGTTTACAAAATTGGGACAGCGTTATAAAAATACCCTATTGTACTTCTTACAATAAACTGAATAGCATATAACAATCAAACTGATCCTATTCATAATGTGTGTGAATGCAAAGGCACAACACTTCTTAACCGGGTTTTCCCCACTCACGATTTTGTTTTGGTACTATTATTATAATTATTATTATCATTATTATTATTATTGATTTTTTTATTTATTCTTATTTTATTTATTTATTTATTTATTTATTTGTTTTTATTTTAATTTTTTTATGTATTATTATTATTATTATTTATTATTATTATTATTATTATTATTATTATTATTATTATTATTATTTTTTTTTATTTATTTATTTTTATTTATTTATTTATTTATTTATTTATTTTTTTTTTTTTGGGGGGGGGGCAATTTGGGGTCTAATTGTTGTGTGCTCTCGCGGAAATTTCTTTGATGTAGTTAAGTCTGTGCGATGGGTATATTATATTTTGATACTGCATATAAAGTGTGTGTATTAATTGTTTGTAGCCTTATTCTTAATGATTATATGAAGCTCATAAACCGACAACCCGAATAGCTTTTACCTAATATTATTTTTACAGGACGGGGCCGCGGAGCCAGGGGGGGGGGATGTCTACAGCCCCCACTTTTTTTAGGAACGCCAAAATGACCATACATTTGTGATTTTAGCCTTTTCAGCCCCCCCCCCCCATTTCGGATCGGCCCCTCCACTTTCAAAAACGCTCCGTGGCCCCTGCACGACTTGTATTATTAAGAATTTTTATGTGCACACAAAAGCATTATAATATTATAATAACTTGGAATTCACAGAAATGTTTTTAGGCCTATACAAACATAAACAACTTCAATTTCTAAATTGAGTGGTGATTAACTACAATTTGTTTTGACAAAAATTTGGTCGCACGATGAAACAATCAAATTAAATCAAATATTTGTTTATATTGAATGATGATTCTGATTGTCATTCCTATTCGTTCTAAAATTCAATGCTGTAATCGACCATTTTGGTGCTGTATTGGCACACATTTGGCAGGGGAAACCCTATATTATTTGATACGAATACAAATTGACGACACTCGCGGTGCGTCAGTGTACAAAGGTTTATAACGTATAATTATGATTCTCATGATACTGTTGGCTGTCGTCACCTTTCATTAACACCATAGCACAATTATCCAAGTGACTGTCGTCTAGCCAGCTCTATTTCTTTCTACACTTATCTGATATTGTTACCAGGTAGGATTTGATTTCATAGTTCTTTAAAAAAGAAATGCAAACATTGTCTATAAATCACAATTATTTGTTACTGGGAAACCATAAGATCATTATATCTCAGACGCGTTTCCTGGGGTTAATAAGAGGGGGCATTGGTCGGACGGGTTAACAAATAGGGCAAAAATGGGCATTGTGTGCGTTGACAAACTTTTTAAATCCCGGATAGGCTTCAGAGTAACGTCCAAGTTGTAGCCAGGGTCTCGAAAAGTGAAGGCGGGGACAAACACGAGATATTAAAGCAAAATTATGGTACTGGTGGAGCCAAACAAATATATTCATACAACAGTGTATATGCCAGTTTCTGTGATATATTGCATGTTACTGATGATTAAGGGTGATGTATGGGGGCTGGAGCCCCCTTTTCTGTATGCATTTGTTTTGAGAGACATAACTTTTTGGAATAGACATTACTTGTTTGCATTAACAAAAAAACAAACAAAAACAAAAAAACACACACACACACACACAGAAACAAAAAACATCATTATCAGATTATGCTTTTTCATAAGTAAAACCTTTCCCCTCCCTTCCCGACGATAAGACTCTCCAAGATAAACAAATAAAAAAAAAAAAAAAGCCCAACGACCCCTTCCAAAATTGATTTTGCTATTTTTTTTAATGCAGTTATTTCAAATATGTATGCCCAGAAACGAATTTGAATGCCCACAAAGATGGAAATTTTACGAATAGACGAAGCTCAAAATATAAAATTTATTGGCGCAATCTGCAATTGGATTAAATGTTGTTGTTGTTGTTGTTGTTTTTTTTTTTTTTGGCCACTCATAAACGAATTTGATTGTAAATTTTCAGTCACAATCCTATTTCGGCAAAGTTGATTGAAGGTAATGTCAAATTGAACATAGATAGCTAGATAACCCATATTATCATTAGATGCCTAACATGTCAATAAGTTTTTGTATGAATCTTTAAAAGCATCTGTATTTATTTTTCATCAGAATGCTGAGTTTTGTACTAAAGGAATGGCGACCAGGTAGTTCTACAATATATTTGCATTACGCTATTTCTCCTTTATGTATCATGTCTATGAAGGTTATTTTTGAAAATCTTTCATATCATTATCAGTCGTTACTTTTTTTGTATCGTTTTGACTCCTTTCACACTCCCCAAACACTGGTATTTCAACATAGCTAAATGCGTGTATTTTTAATATTTGGAAGTATCTTGTATGCTGTCATATCTTATTCACGCCCAGAGATATGTCGAATACTTTTTCAAATTCTGAAATAGGAGACTTGTCCCTTTTCATTCCTGAGATCAGTAAATAACCAGACAAGGGCACTTTTTAAACAAAGGGGCGGCAAATGAACAAATGCCTCTACAAATGAAATTTTTAAGAGGTGGTGATTATCAGTGAACAAAATTATTAAGGAGGAGTCATATTTCTCCACAAAGTGTTCGTATGTTTCCATTATCCCTGTGGTAAATTAAAACTGACCAAAAAGGTAGCACTACTTGAAGACAAAAGGACCAGCATCGGAAGAAGATAAAATTATTTTTTTCGTTGTCAAGGAGGATGCGACCAAATATCAGAGGTCGTGAATATCCAGGAAAAAGTAATAGAAGTTTGAACATTTCGACTTCTATTGTAAACTACAGTATATTTACTACAAAAACTACACTGTGATTGGGAATTCGGTGGAATAAACTTCGCCAATGAAAAAGCCACATGCATTTTGATGATAATCAAAAATTGTGGATTTAATATCAATAAAATTCGATTTGTAGGCATACAGTAAGAACTACCAATTTAATTCGAACTGCCACTTAAATGCTATCATACTAAGGGGCGCCTATCCCGAGTTGCATAGGGGAATGTTAAAACGCTGTGTAAAATATACACAACTTGTTTAAAAGTTTACACAACCGCTGTTTACTAAAGGAACCATCCATTTATTGTGTAAAGCCATTACACATCACCTGTTTAATTTACACAAATGTATTTGAAATAAGTTTACTCAACATACTTGTTTAAAGAAAGTTGTTTTGAAATTAACAAAACAAAGTGCCGGTGTCGGGAATCGAACTCACGACCTTTGCACCCCCAGTTAATAGAGTCCACACCACTATGTACTATGACGCTGCTTTATGATATGGCACTGTTTCTATGTATGCTGATGATACAGTAGGCCTACTTCAGATAATCCTGATGATTTGTGTTTTGAATGCTGTTTGGAATATGTTTGGAATGCTCAGTTGGAATGCTCGCGTATTGTGAAAACAAAAGAAACTTCTGACTCAACTTGTTTAAAACTTTACACAACCGATGCTTACTATAGGAACCATTCAACTCTTGTGTAAAGTCATTACACAACACATGACTGTTGTTTGAAGTTTAATCAACTGTTGTTTAAGAATCTTGCACAACTTTTTTTGAAACAACGCTCTTTACACAGCGTTTTAACAGTGTGACATGCCTGAGTTTGCCGATATTGCAACAGGCCATCACATTAATGAAAGACCAACAATATTAGACCTTATGTATCGCCCTGTATAAGAATTATTTCATGTGTCACATATTGGGGTATAGTAAACAAGTGGAGGCGTTACATTTTAGAGGGAAAATTGTCACATAGAATGAAAACAATGAACAGCCGTGAGCTGTACAATGGCTCATAGTGTATATATTGTACCAGGCTATACGTCTGTAAAGTTTCAGCTTTGTCCTGCTCAAAGTTTTAATAAAACTTAAACTTTTACAATTTGACTGTAGTAGGTGAGGGAGGGGAGGATCCTACAGTGGGGGCATGTGTCAAAGTATAGGGAATTTCCATTTTTGTTAGTTTCTTATTCTTTGTTGCGTTATATTTCTGCATCAAAACGGTCTTATAGGTTGAGTGATATATCAATCTTTTTGTTATTTTCTTGGTTTTAAATACTTGTGAAGTAGATTTTTAATACATTAATAAATCAATACAAACATACTTCATGCACGCACTCTCATAGACAATGCATTGCATGCATAAAAAATTGCAACATGCAATTTTATAACAATATTTGTGTTTACCCCATTTTCTTTGCATGTAGGTAGATACACAATTGAGTGGAAACATATTTCTTGCAATAAACTTTGTTTAAATTGTAATCCAAATGTAGAAGACAGGATTTCCGCTATTTTTGCACTAGTTTCCCCCTTTTTCATACACCTTGTAGTGCGGTTGGAAAAAAATAATTTTGAATTACAAGTTTATGTTTTTTTAGAATCAATTAAGCATAGGGTCTCATTAACACAATCTAAGTTGATTCATTTCATATTTCATGACACACCCTGTAGAGACAAAACAATATGTTAATCATCTTCCTTACAATCTCAGCTTTCAATATTATATACACTTTTACACATGTCTGACTTACCATTAAGAAAGTAGAGATATTTTATTATGACCATGTGCATTTCTACAAAATATTTGGACATTTTGAATTAATGAGTTTAAAAGTAAACCAGAGTCTGTTCTTGCAGACAAGGCTTATTCCCGCGGGGGGTCGTGAGTTCGAAACCCGGCCGAGTCATACCAAAGACTTACAAAAATGGTACCTAAGAGTTGCCTTTTAACAAGGAGCTTGTGGGTAATAATAACATCATGTAGGGCCCGCTGGGAGAACAGTTGTCAGAACTGAAGTGGCTACCCTTGGTAAATAAAACGAAATCATTATTATTACTATTATAATCCCAGTGGACTTTGCCCCCAAATCCTCGACACATTCGTTCTCCCAAAAACACATAAGCGCGCATCTTTAAAAATTGTAAATCGTGCACGTGCATTGTGTGCAGTTCAGTGTAGGTTGGCTTGTTATTCAAAACGGATTTTATTTGAATGCTTATTTACGTCTTCATTGGAAACACTCGACTAAGATTCAAACCTGTATCGTTCATAAACTTCAAACCTGTATCAGAATCAGTGTGTTGGTGATAACAGTTGACATTTCCGCCTTTACGGTGAGTATAATTAATAAGTAGAGTAACTTTCGTCCAGCGTTGCGTCAAAAAAAAAAAAAATAATAATAAATAAATAAATAAAATATATATATATATATATTTTGTTTCTGCAGATTCCTACAGATCCCTTCCTGTCATGGGAACAGATTCGGGCGATATGATACTTGCGTCCACTTGTGGAAAATCTTATATGCTACATACACACCCATACACACAGACGCTTATGTTTATTTCTAATGTATTTTTTTGTTTTATTGGATGAATGAAATTATCCGTGGGGATCCGCAGAAAAATATGGAATTTTTGGATGAAACGCCGAACGTAACTCAACGTAAGTCTCTGTGGGACTGTGGCATTACGATTGCATGTTATTTGTTATTTTGTCTTGCATAAACTTCCGGATACTTCTGAACGCTTGCGGAGAGTTACAGGATTTTTTTTGCTCCCGTCTTATTTCTCGGACCCCCCCCCCTTCTTATTAAAATCCTTGATACGTGCGACTGCGTATAACATAATGCAAGCATCCAGTGTGGTTCTCTGTGCATCTTCGCAATTTTTTTTCCTCACGTTAAATTTGCAAAGTCTTGCTTATCTTTCGTTGCTCTTTCGTATTGTATTGTAAAAAAAGAAAGAAAAAAAAATGGACTAGAAAATGACGCACTTATACTTTATGGATTGTTTGCACACTTTGACCTAGAAAAACGACTGACCATCAAGGTTCTGCTTTTTTTCTGTCACGCACTGTCTAAAGAGATCGATAGACACGTATGTTTCTAATATACGCAACCAATTGGCGCGACGTGGTAGGGGCCATCTGGACATATATATAGGCATCGACGCAAGAGGGCAGCTAATATTGTCACGGGAGGGCGCCAGTTATTTTCTCGCTTTGTCTGTCTCCAAGGCTGAAATAATTTTTTCAAAATCTTCAATAAAATATCTAACGAGATTTAAAATGTTTTACTTACGCATTTGGTCATGGTTTCCCCTAAATCTACCTTTTGAATTAACAATTTAGATAATCAAAACCGATTGGCATTTAAAAGGTCATTTGCTAATTAAGGCACTTGAGTGAAGATTACATATTAATTTTAAACCCAATTTGTCTTCTTCACGCATTTTCAGTGTTTATTTTGTTTCTTTTATCTTGTTTTGTAGCATATCTACCTTGATATTGTGAATTTTGGTAAAGTGAATATGAGTGATTCTTTTATTTAAAAAATCTTTCAAATTTGGTCTGACGCTTTTAATTATCAACAGAAACATAAATGTATGGGACTATGTATCCTCAAACTCTAATATGGTCAGGTGAGGGCGCTGATTATTTCATTACACATGCGTGTATTCTGGGTATGGGGGGGGGGATTTACGGGCCCGGGCCCCCCGGGTAGGCGCGCAGGGGCCGGGGCGCCGAAAAGAAGAGGAAAAAGGGGAAAAGGGAAAGAAAGAAAACAGGGAAAGAAGAGAAAAAGAAGGAAAAAAAAAAGAGAAAGGGAGAAAAGGGGGAAAGGCGCCAAATTGACCTTAAACTTAGGGGCGTCAAGTCGACCTTAAATTTAGGGGGCGCCAAATCGACATTAAACTACAGGGGCGCCAAATTGAGCTTAAACGTAGGGGCGCCAGATTGATCTTAAACATACGGGCGCCAAATTGACCTTAAACTTAGGGACGTAAAATCGACCTTAAATTTAGGGGGCGCCAAATCGACATTAAACTACGGGGGCGCCAAATTGAGCTTAAAGGTAGGGGCGCCATATTAAGCTTAAACATAGGGGCGTCAAATTGACTTGTAGCATAGGAGGGGCGCCAAATCGAACTTCAACTCAGGGGCGCCAAATTGATCTTAAATTCAGGGGCGCCAAACCGACCTTAAATTTAGAAGGGGGCCAAATCGACCTTAAACTTAGGGGCACTGAATCGATTATGAATTTAGGGGGCGCCAAATCTAACTTAAACGTAGGGGCGCCAAATTTAGCTCTAAAATAGGGGCGCCAAATCGACATTAATGGTCTGAAAAAAATATGATCTGAAAAACTTAGGAGATCTGAGACTTATTGACCTTAAACGTGGGACGCCAAACCGACCTTATATGTAGGAGGGGGCTCCAAACCGGCCTTAAATTTAGGAGATCGACCTTAAACTTAGGGGTCGCCAAATCGAATTTAAGCTTAGAGGAGGGCCAAATCGACCTTAAAATTAGGGGGCGCCAAATCAAACTTAAACTTAAAGGGGTGCCAAATCGACCTTAAACATTGGGGCGCCAAATTTAGCTCAAATGTAGGGGCGCCAAAATGATCTGAAACTTAGGGAGCGCCTTAAACTTAGGGACGTCAGATTGAGCTCAAATGTAGGGGCGCCAAATTTTACTTTGACTTAGGGGTTCCAACTTTATCCTAAACTTAGGGAGGGGTGCCGAATTTACCAGAAACTAAGGGGGCGAAAAAAAAATTAAATAAACAGAAGGGGTCTTTAAAATGTTCTCTATATAGAAAGAGCAAAGTTTTAAACTTCCATGTAGCAAAATTTTCGCTGGCGCTTTTCACTCGCATACAGGGGCGCCAAAATCACGTCGGGCCCCCGGGGTGCAAAATCCTGGATACGCACCTGTTACACTACTAATTTTTAACCCAATATTTCTTCTTAACCATATTTATCTGCCTATCTTATATTTTGTATCCTTAGCATAACCACTGAACCGGTTCCGTGAACTTCTGTGAACATTGCCCGCTGTAATTAGCTCCTCTCGTTCGTTAATGAGCAAGGAAACCTCTCAAAATATTTTTTTTTCCAGTGTGCGCGCCCGGGTGCGCAAACGCAAAAGAATATTTATAAGAAGATATGAATCAAGCTCGTTTAAGGTTACTTATCTCTCACAAAACTGACGCAAAGTTAATTCCAACAAGAAAATGTTTGTAAAAAATTTGAATATTTATGAATAATATTTTATTTTCTCATTTTTTTTCCTTTTCGAATTTTTACAGCTTTACCGAAATTTATTTATAAATGCTGTGATATATTTTTTTAAATGATAATTTCCATCATTTCCGGGAGATGAACATGAAAAACGTTGATGTTAGAAGCTCCAGAAAACAGGTAATTTTGAACAAATTTAAACAGCGCTTTCCGTATACCATGAAGCTACTAAGTTATGCGTGTTATGCGTATACTATGCAATGTATCTAGAGGGTCGAGTTATAATAAAGTAACTTATATTAAATATAGTCAGTGTATGAACAACAACTTGGAGAAACAGTTGTATTTTGTGGATGTATTTAGTAATAGAGATCTAAACTAAAGGCTATAATATTCTGAAAGCTTATTAATTCGAAAATAATTACAATTGCAATGAAAAGGTATTCCCATTTTGTTTTGTTTGTTTGTTTGTGTTTTTCTTAATTATATTTATATATGATATATAAAAAAAGTAAAGCATTTGTCATTTATACTTTCATAGATCGATTATGATATAAATAAGGCCAGGTAGAGTTAGCATATAGTCTACAAACATGTGTCAAACTTTGCATTGTAAAACTAATGACAATAATTATGTTTATGCGGCGGTCACAACTCGTCGTAGGCTACGGAGCACGTGCCATCAACGTAGCCTGCGTCGCATGTACCATGCACGCACAGGTCCTGGGTCAACTTCTGCGATTCCTGTGTTTCTGTAGTAAGGGTATTTTAAAAACTTCCTGGACGTCGTACATGCAACGTGCCTCCGAGGTACCTGTGCTGCACGATTTGTCTACAAAATCCATCGTAGGGAGTTGCACGTCGAAGGTACGGCGAGTTGTGACCGCTGCATTAATAGATACCGTAGGCTTACTTAATTTAGTAGCTCCATGGGTCTACCGCGCAGGCTTCCATGATTAAATTACTAAATACATCCACAAAATACACCTGTTCCTCACGTATGTTCCTAATACACGCAACCAATTGCCGCGACGTGGTAGGGGCCATATTGACATATTTATAGGCATCGACGAAAGAGGGCAGCTAATATTGTCACGTGAGGGCACCAATTATTTTCTCGCTTCGTCTGTCTCCAAGGCTGATATGATTTTTCAAAATCTTCAATAAAATATCTAATAAGATTTATAATGTTTTATTAACGCATTTGGTCATGGTTTCCCCTGAATCTTCCTTTTGAATCAACAATTTAGACAATCAAACCGGATTGGCATTTAGAAACTCATTCGCTAATTTAGGCACTTGAGGAAAGGTCAATAACATAATCTGCTAATTACACTAAACCCAATTTCTCTTCTTTCCGAATGTGCAGTGTTTATTTTGTTTCTTTTATCTTGTCTTGTAGCATATCTACAATGATTTTGTGAAATTTGGTAAGATGAATATGAGTGATTCTTTATTTAAAAAAAAACTTTCAAATTGGGCTGAAGCTTTCAATGATCTACACAAACATAAATATATGGGACTATGTATCTTCAAACTCTAATATGGTCAGGTGAGGGCGCTGATTATTTTCTTGCTTTGTCTCTCTTGCTTTGCGAAAAGGGGGAAGGGGGAAGAAAATGAGAGAGAGAGAGTGAGAGAGAGAGAGAGAGAGAAAAGGAAAGGGGGGGCGGGGAGAGAGAGAGAGAGAAAAAAGGTTCGCCAATTTCGCCTAAGTGAGCTTAAACATAGGGGCGCCAAATTGACCTTAAACTTAGGGGCGTCAAGTCGACCTTAAATTTAGGGGGCGCCAAATCGACATTAAACTACAGGGGCGCCAAATTGAGCTTAAACATAGGGGCGTAAAATCGATCTTAAATTAAGGGGACGCCAAATCGACATTAAACTACGGGGGTGCCAAAATGAGCTTAAAGGTAGGGGCGCCATATTAAGCTTAAACTTAGGGGCGTTAGATCGACCTTGAATTTAGGGGTCGCCAAATCGAATTTAAACTTAGAGGGGGGCCGAATCGACCTTAAACGTAGGGGCGCCAATTTTAGCTCAACATAGGGGCACCAAATCGACTTTAATGGTCTGAAAAAATATGATCTGAGGGGATCTGAGACTTCTTGAGCTTAAACGTGGGACGCCAAATCGACCTTATAATTATGTAGGAGGGGGCTCCAAACCGACCTTAAATTTAGGAGATCGAATTTAAACTTAGGGGCGTACATCGACCTTGAATTTAGGGGTCGCCAAATCGAATTTAAACTTAGGGATGCCAGATTGAGCTAAATGTAGGGGCGCCAAATTTATCTTTAACTTAGGGGCTCCAACTATATCCTAGACTTATGGAAGTGTGCGGAATTGGCATTAAACTACGGGGGCAACAAATTGCAATTCTTTTAACTATGATCTCTATCTAGATAGAGCAAAATTATAAACTTCTATGCCTCCTGGTTTGTATTTACATTGCAAAATTTTCGCTCGCGCTTCGCGCTCGCTTTTGTTTTTCCACTAACGAAAATTAATATTATGGGATACCATCAATACATTTATACATTTTTTTAATTACACATTACATTTTTTGCATTTCACATTGACCTGAAACTAAAGGGCACCACATTGATTTTAAACAAAGGGACATAAAAATTGACATAAAAAATTAATATGCATGTATGGCGCCAAATTGAGCTTAAACTTAGGGGCGCCAAGTTTATCTTAAGCTTAGAGAGGGAAGCAGAATTATATAAGCCTATAGATATATAGATACAAATTCATTTTTCTTTCACATGTAAACTTACTAGGCAACACTCGTTGCTGGGCAACAAATTGGTCTTTAAATTATGGAGGCCAAATTGGTCCTAAACTTCAGAGGGTCGTTTCATGAAAGGACTTGTCGGACGTTTTATCTGACAAACTTATAAGCTATTGAAATGCTTGCATCTGATTGGCTAAGAGCAAATTTGTCGGATAAAATGTCCGACAAGTCCTTTGATGAAGTGCCCCCCTGGTGTCTAGTATCAATTTACATAGGTTCGATTACACATTACTTGATGGTCAAGAAGATAGGAACCAAGCTCGTTCAATTGAGGTTACTTATTTCTCACAAAACTGACCCAAAGTTATTTCCAACAAGAAAAAGTTTGTAAAAATTTTGATCATTATGAATAATATTTTTTTTTCTCATTTTTTTTTTCCCTTTCGAATTTTTACAGCTTTACCGACCGTTATTTATAAATACTGTGATTCATTTTTAAAAATAATTTCCATCATTTCCGGGAGATGAACACGAAAAACGTTGATGTTCGAAGCTCCAGAAAACAGGTAATTTTCAACAAAATTTAAACAGCGCTTTCCGTATACCATGAAGCTACTAAGTTATGCGTGTTATGCGTATACTATGCAATGTATCTAGAGGGTCAAGTTATAATAAAGTAACTTATATTGAATATAGTCAGTGTATGAACAACAACTTGGAGGAACAGTTGTATTTTGCGGATGTATTTAGTAATAGAGATCTAAACTAAAGGCTATAATATTCTGAAAGCTTATTAATTCGAAAATGGACAAATGCAATGGCAATGAAAAGGTTTTCCCATTTGTTTTGTTTGTTTGTTTATGTTTTTTTAATTATATTTTTATATGATATAAAAAAGTAAAGCATTTGTCATTTATACTTTCTTAGATCGATTATGATATAAATATGGCCAGGTAGAGTTAGCATATAGTCTACAAACATGTGTCAAACTTTGCATTGTAAAACTAATGACAATAATTATGTTAGATACCGTAGGCTTACTTAACTTAGTAGCTCCATGGTACTACCAAGCAGGCCTCCATGATTAAATTACTAAATACATCCACAAAATACACCTGTTCCTCCAAGTAACTGATGTTCATACACTGACTAAGTTACTTTATTGTAACTTGACCCTCTAGATATACATTGCATATATAGCATACGTATAACTTAGTAGCTCCATGGTATACGGAAAGCACTGTTTCAATTTGCTGAAAATTACCCTGTTTTCTGGAACTTCTAACATCAACATTTTTCATATTCATCTCTTGGAAATGATGGAAATTATAAAAAATATATCACAGTTTTTAAATATAAAGGTCGGTAAAGCTGTAAAAATTCGGAAAGGAAAAAAAAATGAGAAAATAAAATAATATTCATAAATATTCAAAATTTTTACAAGCTTTTTCTTGTTGGAAATATATGTCACTTTGGGGGAGTTTTGTGAGAAATAAATAACTTTAATTGAACAAGCTTGATTCATATCTTCTCATAAATATTCATTTGTATTTGCGCAGCCGGGCGCGCACACTGGAAAACACATTATTTTGTGGGGTTTCCTTGCTCATTAACGAACGGGAGGAGCTAATTACAGCGGGCAAAGTTCACAAAGTTCACGGAAGTTCACGGAACTGGTTCAGTGGTTATGCTAATTATAACATTTCAACATGGATGCGCCCACGAAACGAGCGGATGAAACATACGTGTCCTCCAAGTAACTGTTGTTCATACACTGACTATAATTATTTAATATAACTTACTTTATTATAGCCTGACCCTCTAGATACATTGCATATACAGTATACGCATAACTTAGTAGCTCCATGGTATACGGAAAGCACTGTTTCAATTTGTTGAAAATTACCTGTTTTCTGGAGCTTCTAATATCAACGTTTTTCATATTCATCTCCCGGAAATGATGGAAATGATAAAAAAATATATCACAGTTTTTAAATATAAAGGTCGGTAAAGCTGTAAAAATGCGAAAAGGAAAAAAAAATGAGAAAATAAAATATTATTCATAAATATTCCAAAATTTTACAAACCTTTTCTTGTTGGAAATATATGTCAGTTTTGTGAGAAATAAGTAACTTTAATTGAACGAGCTTGATTCATATCTTCTTATTAATATTCATTTGTATTTGCGTACCCGGGCGCGCACACTGGAAAAAAAAATATTTTGAGAGGTTTCCTTGCTTATTAAAGTCCAAGCCCGGACCGAGAAATGAAAACCAAAATTACATATAAAACGAAAGCTAATATTTCTTTCTAATACAACAATTCCTAATTTAAGAATTTTTATCTTCCATTTAGAAAGTATTTCATTAAAAAGGTGATCGAACCTCAACCAGGCCATCCCTCCCAAGTACTCGTAAAAGTACCCCTATTATATAATGCGGCTGATGACGTCAAAGAAGTTTAAGGGAATGCTGCTGCCAGGCATGATAGGGTTTCGGCTTTAGAAAACACGTTTGTATTGCTATGTCAGAACAATAGACCCCATGTGTGCTAGAATTCTATTGTTCTGACATAGCAATGCAAACGTGTTTTCTAAAGGCGAAACCCAATCATGCCTGGCAGTAGCATTCCCTTAAACTTCTTTGACGTCATCAGCCGCATTATATAATAGGGGTACTTTTACGAGTACTTGGGAGGGATGGCCTGGTTGAGGTTCGATCATCTTTTTATGAATACTGTTATGAAAATTTAATTTATTTTGGGGGTATTTATGTTATACGCCTACTTAGCTTTCAATCGATGTAAGGTTTAGTTGTATTTACTCCGTCAACGGTCTTTAACGAACGGGAGGAGCTTATTACAGCGGGCAAAGTTCGCAAAGTTCACGGAAGTTCACGGAACCGGTTCAGTGGTTATGCTAATTATACCATTTCAAAATGGATGCGCCGTCGAAACGAGCGGTTGGAACATACGTGTAGAGCGAGCGAGAGAGAGAGAGAGAGATAGATAGAGAGAGGGAGAGTCTACACAGTGAGTCATAAATAATGTCCCATCATTTTGAAGTTGTCTTGTGAATAGTATTAACATAGGATTCATGATATGTCTTGGTAAATACCAGACAATCTTCTGAAGACGGTAGAATCTCACCCCGGGGGGGGGGGGGCGTCGCTCACCACATGATGTCCTACGCATGCGTGTCCCCAAAAAGCGTCGAAAAGGGTCTGATTTCAGCCTTTCGGCGGCGTCGACGCTTTCCTTAAAATAGGGGTGTTTTTTTTTATTTCAATCGCCATTTTCATAAAAATAAATAAATAATAATAATGATAATGGTGACTTCTTGTAAAGCGCCCAAGTCCGTCAGGTGTGACGCTCATGGCGCTGGTACATACATGAAATATACATATTTATAAAGATACAAACATACATGAGAAATACATATTCATAAAAATATAAGTACATGCTAATGAGATACAAGATTATTAGCATCAGGCTAAGGAATAAATACAACAAATATGAGATAGTCGAATATATATAGAGAACTAATGTTTAATTAGTGATAAAATATAAATCATTAGTTTGCACCAAAAAAAAATAGGCTATACAGATCAATTTTAACTAATTAACTAACTTAACTAAGACCAACTTATGTTACAACGTAATGAAAATGGTATAATGTTACATGCTACATTTGCATATCAGAGAGGATATTACAAGTTGAAAAGATAAGTTTTGAGTAACAATTTAAATGATCTGACAGAAGAAGCTTGACGGAGAAGAAGAGGGAGGCTGTTCCAGAGTGATGGTCCTGCATGTGAGAAGCTGTGGTCACCCCAAGAGTGCCGGGATCTGGGTACATTGAGTAGTGAAGAGTCTGAAGATCGAAGTCTGCGAGAGGGTTGGTATTCCTGGATTGAGTTCTGCATGTACTTTGGAGATGAACCATGGACTGCGTGGAAAACCAGCAACAACAGTTTGAAGGTGATGCGCTTTTCGATTGGTAACCAGTGAAGAGACTGAAGAACAGGGGTTATGAAGCAAGCTTTCCTGGTAAGAGTGACCAATCTAGCTGCAGAGTTCTGAAGGCGTTGAAGTTTAGATAGCTGTAGTTGGGATAGGCTGGGAAAGAGGGAGTTGCAGAAATCGAGACGTGAAGAGATGAGGGCTTGGACTAATTGTTCAGTTGCATCTCGGGTAAGGTACTTGCGGACAAAGCTCAGGTTTCGAAGTTGGTATCTTACAGCCTTGGATATATGAGATACATGATGATTGAAAGACATGTTGCTGTCAAAGATTACACCAAGGTTACGAGCTTTTGAAGATGGTTGAATGGTGCTGCTCCCGACATGAATACAAAAGTCCTTTGTTGGAATTCTGCTTAGCATCTGTCTCGATCCGAAGATGATCAGCTCAGATTTCTGATGATTGAGCTTAAGGCAAGATATATCCATCCATCCATTGATTTCTCTGATGCAAGACTCCAATTTCCTTGCAGCCAATAACATCGCTGTACATGTTGGCGGGAAGGACACATACAACTATATGTCGTCTGCGTAACAGTGGTAGCTGATGCTATATGGAACATTTTTCACAAAAATGGCCGTAAAACAAAAGTGGATTTATTTCAAGAAACAATAAACAATCAGCTTGAGTGTATATCTGTATGCTACAAATGTACCCCATAAAATTCTTAAACTTAGTGATGGTTTCGGAAAAAATCCATCTTCAACAAGACCATGTCAAGTGTTCCAACTAACCCCAGACACGGGGTTAGTTGGAACAAGGTATGGGGTAAGTTTAAACATTGTGCATTATATCATATTAAATTATATTGAAAATACCTGCAACTTTATGGCATGGGTTCAGCTAACTTGCTTAATTGATTCCAATCAAAATATTAAAGATTGGTGTTCAATTTTTTTTAAACTTCATGTTTTATTACACTTGATAGCATCCACTCACATCTAGATATTCTGAAGTCCTGTAAAGTAGCATTCTGCAATATACTTTGTCAAAACCAAAATAAAATTGTCCAATGTGCTCTAATATACCTGTATAGGAATATTTCGGAACACTTCATTGAATTATATGATTTTTATTTTTTATTCAGCTGAAACCTATTTACTTAGTACATGTTCCAACTAACCCCGTTCAAAGTGTTCCAACTAACCCCAGAGGCCCATTTGGAATTTGTAAGCTTACAGCACAAAAGAGGGACAACAACTTGCCATATATTTAACCTTGTTTTGTAGTTTGGTATAACTGTTTGTTGTAATAAAAAAACTGGCCAACCTAATTTATGATCTTCTCTGAGATAATAAAACATTTGTAAAAATGACAAAATTTACTCAGAAGGTGAAAAAACAAACATTGCTTTCTAATTTCACGAGGCTTGAAGCATGTGTGCTGTCTAAAATGTGGTGGATGGCAGTTGCTAATAGCAACAACCTGTGGGTAGATTTGCATAAATATATTTATAGACGTTCAAGAAAATTACAATGTTTCAACTAACCCCGTGTTCCAACTAACCCCACTCTCCCCTACACTTCATAAGAAGAGCAGTAGGGATAGGAGCCAATTCGCACGACTTTGCTGGGGACTTTGAAATGATTTTGCTAATTTCATCTTCAGAAGCAGGTGCAAGTGAGTCCAACACTGCAGCAGTCTGGCGAGTCACTGGTAGTTTCTTTACGTCTGGTAAGCAGGCACGAATAGCTTCAATCTTTTCGACAAAGAAGGTGTTAAATTGAGAAGCTAAGGTCTCAGCAGAAACGTGAGATGGCAATGGAGATTTCTGCTTTCTGTTCATAAGATCTCCTGCAACTCTGAAGAGGCGTTTCGAGTCTCCTGAACAGTCCTTCATTCGTTGAACATTATACTCTTTCTTTGCTTCAGTGGAAAATAGGGGTGTTTTCAGTGGAAATCGCTGTTTTGGGTCAAAATTTCACGGTGTTTACGCCATTTAGGGTATGTTTTCCAGTCTGACGTCGAAAAGGGGTGCAAATTTGACTTCATGCAATGAGACGTTTAGGGTCCATTTTCAGTCTGACCTCGAAAAGGGGTGCAAATTTGGCTTCATGCTATGAGACGTTTAGGGTCCATTTTCAGGGTGCGGGGACACGCATGGGTAGCACTTTTTTGTTTGAGTGACCCCCCCCCCCCCCCCCCCGGAATCTCACCTGCGCCAAGTGGCTGGGTTAAGATTAAAAGCAAATGTTGACAGAATATGTGTTCACACTTACCCACACACCCTCTCTCGCTCTCTCTCTTTCTCTCTCTCTCTCTCTCTCTCTCTCAAACACACACACACACACAAACAGAGTAAACAATTTACAATAAAAATTCACATTTTATATTTTGTTTACCAAGACCATCACTGAATGTTTGGGACGTAGCAATTCCCTTGAGTGAGTGATTGAGAGTGAGGGTGTATGTGTGTGTATGCGTGTGTGTGTGTGTGTGTGTGTGTATACTCACTTAGCACTGGTATTGCAACATAGCTAAATGCGTGCAATTTTTCATATTTACAAGTCTTTTCTATATTGTCATATTTTTTTCGTGGCCAGAGATTTTCAGAAAATTGCTATATATTCTGAATGAGGAGACTTGTCCCTTTCCATTCCTGAGATCAGCAAATACTCAGACAGGGGCACTTTTTTAAACAAAGGGGCGACAGTTTTTAAACAATCGCATTTCAGTGGTCAATTCTGGTTGGAAAAAACAAGCCTAAACATTGCTAATAATAAAGATGCGCAGGCTCAAAATTAGGAAAAATAAAATAAGACAGTTTTTTGGCCCTAAAATGCCAGAAATGGTCAATTTTTTGGAAGTAAATGTCCTATCACCCTGCCAAAAAAGTGAACCTTTTATTCTCTGGGTAGTTAAGTTAAGTCTTCTGGTAAATAAAACACTCCCCCCCCCCCCCCCCCCCCAAAAAAAAAAAAAAAAAAAAACAACAACAAAAAAAACACTCCCAAAACACTCTAAGTTCCACTGGTGTAGTCCAGCTGGGTTTATCCCTCCCACCGTTCGTAGTACATGGGTAGTATGACGTATTCACATTTCCACAGCTGTTGGTCAAGTATGGCATGTATGGAGTAAGACCATATGTCTTCCTTGTAGAATTCATGACTCATGGTCATGACGTCTCTAGTTTAACACGAAAGTCCTTGTTTTCCCTTTATGTTCTTTACTTTTGATTCTAAGTAAGTTGACCAGTCACACCCTGGTATTGAGTTGTAACCAATGAGAGATATAGTTTGAATAACAAAGACTCCCCCTCAAAGAAAGTGTATATAAGCCCATATATTTTGGGATAGTCTTCAGATTAGTGTTGAAGTATAGAGTTATAGAGTATACCGTCTACAAAGTAGCAGCATGTTGGCTGGCTGGCCTATAAATAAATTTAGAACCATGAACTACATCATATCTTGTTAGTCTTCCTTTTGTCTTCTTTGAAGTGTATAATAGGTTCTAGAGAGAAAACCTAACAATATATACACTTTTACACATGTCTGACTTACCATTAAGAAACTAGAGATATTTTATTATGACAACATATTTGGACATTTTGCATTAATGAGTTAAAAAATAAATCAGAGTCTTTTCTTGCAGACTAGGCTTATTTCCGCGGGGAATCCCAGTGGACTTTGCCCCCAGATCCTCGATACATTCGTTCTACCAAATACATAAAGCGCGAAACCTTTAAAAAATTGTATTCGTGCACGTGCATAGTGTGCAGTTCAGTGTAAGTTGGTTTGTTATTGAAAACGGATGGGCATATTGATCTGAATGCTTATTAACGTCTTCATTGGAAACACTCGACTAAGATTCAAACCTGTATCCTTCATAAACTTCAAACCTGTATCAGAACCAGTGTGTTGGTGATAACAGTTGACATCGATATCCGCCTTTACTCCGAGTATAATTATTAAGTCCCACCTAAAGTAAATTTCGTCCAGCGTTGCGTCAAAAAAATAAAAAAATGAATAAAAAAAATATATAAATAAACACAACACAAAAAGAAAGTTTCCCCTATTTCAAATATCAATAATTTTTGAAATAGGAGAAGTTAAAAAAATCGAACTATATGTCCATGTAGGGAATTTAATTAGCTACCAGGGGAGCGAATTTTAGGAAAATTCATGAAGTCACGCTTCAATAGGCAATGGTTGAATGCAAAAAATGTCATTTTTTGAAGTTCACAGGACTAAAATCACAACTTTGATTCAATGATATCGGACCAATTTTTAGATTTTAAACATTTCACGCATCAGAATGTACGCAAAACATGTTTCCAAATATACGGAAAGGACATTTGCGTAAAATTTCACGGTTGAGTGAGCAACCAGCAAAAAATGCCAATACTGCGGTTGTTACTTTTTTTTCATGGTAAAATTGATAAAATATGATGGGATTCATGTCTAGGAAGAGTGTTTTTAACTTTTGCAAAAAGTTTAAATCAATTCACGGTTGAATGAACACCATAAAATACCATGTGAAAAACACTGAGTAAGTATTCTTTCCATTTTGTACACTCAAAATCATGTGAATATATGTTTTTGTATTATTTTTATGACCGGTGCACGTGTGTACATGATTCTATTGCATTTATGTAAAAATTCATGCTTCAGTGAGCACGTGGCACTGGAAAACCTGTTTTTTTTTATTTAGAGACCAAAATTAAATTGCTTACTTTGCTTAACCATAACAATTCGTTTGAAAGTATTCATTTGATTTCATTTTCGCAAAAATCCCGATTTTTTTATGCTTCAGTGAACAAAAGATATGAGAAAAACATGAAAAAAGGAAGAAAGTTTGCGGCCCTGGCACGGCCTTATGGCACGTCCGATTCTTAATTTGACCTAAGTTCCTGTTAGTTAATGACCTCTTAAAGATTCTCTCCAAGTTTCAAGTATTAACTCACAGTATAACGAACAAAAAATTGACAATGAAAATGGGCAATATATGACTTATGTTCACTATTGATTTCCCCCCATTGACTTTATGTATAGAGTGTTCACTGAAGCATAAAAAATCGGGATTTTTGCAAAAATGAAATCAAATGAATATTTTCAAACGAATTGTTATGGTTAAGCAAAGTAAGCAATTTAATTTTTGTCTCTAAATAAAAAAACAGTGCCACGTTTTTCTTTTAACTTCTCCTATTTAAAAAATTATTGATATTTGAAATAGGGGGAAGTTTCTTTTTGTGTTGTGTGTATATATAAACACAACACAAAAAGAAAGTTCAACACAACACAAAAAGAAAGTTCCCCCTATTTCAGATATCAATAATTTTTTAATCAGGAGGAATTTAAAAAATATAATTATATGTCCATGTAGGGAATTTAATTAGCCACAATGGGAGCGAATTTTAGGAAATATCATCAAGTCATGCTTCAGTGAGCAATGGTTGAATGCTAAAATGTCATTTTTTGAAATTCGCAAGCCTAAAATAGCAACTTTGAATCATTGATAACGGACCCATTTTCATATTTTAAACATTTTACATGTCAGAATGTATGCAAAACGTGCTTCGCAATATACGGAAACGAAATTTGCGTCAAATTTTACGGTTGAGTGAACATGCAGCAAAAATTGCCCAAACTGCGATTTTTACTTCTTTGCCATGGTATATTCGATCAAATATGATGGAATTCCTGTTGCAGAAGTGTATCCAACCAATATCCATTTATTCACGGTTGAATGAACCCAGCGTGTCAATGATCCTATGGCATTTGTTTACAAATTCATGCTTCAGTGAGCACGTGAGACTGGGAAAGCCCTTAATTTTTCACTTACGGACTGAAATTCAAATTCTTACTTTGATTGAATATAACAATTCTCTTCGGGGAGTACCTTTGATTTTATTTTAATAAAAATCCCGATGTTTCACGCCTCAGTGGTCACAAGATACAAGAAAATCATTAAAATGAGAAAAAAAGTTTGGGGTTTCGTCATGGTTCAGTGAATTTTCGAGTATGTAATTTGAATAAAAGTCATGTTAGTTAGAGATCAGTTGAAGCTGTGTACCAAGTTTCGTGACATAACTTGCAGTAGAATTAACAATAGTCATCAATAAAATTAGCCGAATTTTTTACACATATCGTTAACCATTACTAAAAATAGAATTGGCCCAAGCTTTGTGCCTTGTGGAACTCCAACACCGTTATACTTCGATTGAGATAATTGACCTTTGTACTTGACGGTTTGCATGCGAAAATTAAGAAAATAAACTACTAATGATATTATAAAAGGTGTAACACCAAAATCTAATCCTTTCGTGACAAGAATATTATGATCGATTCTATCGAAAGGCTTTAGAAAAATCAGTAAGGATTATTGTGGATATAGATTTGGGTTTGTCAGCATTTTTAAACAATTCATGTAGCAATACAACCAAATAATGACATGTAGACAGGTTTTTCCTATTCCCAAACTGGTATGGATCTATTTTGTCAGAAATGTCTTCCCACAACCATTTTGCAATAAAAGATTCTGCAGTCTTAGCAAAATATGACGTTAGAGCAATTGGTCTTAGTTCACCAATTGTGGGTGGTTGGGACTTTGGAACTGGAATAATTTCAGCATGTTTCCAAATTTGGGGAAACACTCCTAATTCAAAAGAAGAATTCAAAATATTTGCCAATGGTGTACTAAGTTCAACCGCAAACTCACGTATCGCACGAACAGGTAAATCATTGGAAATGCTTGCTTTCTGTAGCTTGAGTTTACGTAACGTTTTATACACGTCATAAGGTTCAATTATTGGACATTTAGAAAGTGATGGTAAAAATACTGGCAATTTATTTTTATCGAGTGTAGGAAGATCCGATGCGATTTGTAAAAAGTAGTCATTAATAAAATCTGACTGCAAAACTGGAGTCCGTATTGGGAAGTGTCTGTATGGATATCCTCTATGCAGTATTCGCTCTTTGGCACTTTCGTCTCTGGCTCGTCAGTGGTATCCATTCTGACCTTAGATGTGATCTGTGGGTTGTTGTAGGCCTCTCAGTATACTTATCTGACAATTTAAGGAGACACCTTGCACTTTTAGTCATGCCCATGGAAGCTTTTTCCCATGTGTCTTACATCTGGTGTTCATGAATGAAGGACTTGAGTGTTAAATCAGTGATTAAAAAGTGTGGATAGGGCGATTATTTATTTCAATAACATGCAAATGAATCTTCCTAAGTGAAAAATTCAAAAGTCCTGACAAGAAACCAATAATACAGGGGGTTGGGAAGCTGAAGATGGCTCAAAGACCATGCAACCTGACTCAGCCTGGGCCAGACCGTACAGAAGCCATGAAGAAAGACTATAGACTCTTTTAAAACTATTTCAGATGGTTATGCAAAGAAAATAATATGTACCCGTGGTTATTTGATAAGAAATTGGACTTGGTACCCCTAGGGTATAAATAATTATGAACATGATGTTTTTCGTAAATCTGTCAATAAAATACCTCTGGTTACCAAATTACCCCAAATGTCAAACTTCCCTAATAGTCCAGATGTTCGTAACATACTGATCACCAAAAAGTTTGACGAAACTCATTTATTTGAAAGCAAAATTAAAAAAACTTAAAAAAACTTCAGGGGTATGAACAATTTTGCGGACAACTGTATATGTCATTTGCTAGGTGCACTGTAGTGGAAGAACGGAGATGGACCCAGAGGGCTTCAATATGTAGCGGTACTAGGTCGCTAAAAACTTACGTAGAGGGCCACACCTCCTCCTTTCTGTCCTTTGCGGTCTTTGTGGAAGATATTGTACGATGGTCGATGACACGCCAAAGCAGGATTGGTATAAGAGAACCACGTTTCCGTCACGGCAATCAAATGCATGTCAGGAAATTTGGTGTGCATGGTAGCATGAAACTGATTGAATTTCCTGTTCAAAGCGCATTGAAGAACATCAGGGAGGGAAGACACTTCGGAGCTCGATGCTGAGGTTCAATGTCAATCAAAGTTCTATTGGTAGGCCTACTACTCCTAGTAGTAGGCCTACTATTGGTAGGCCTACTACTAGGAGTGGTATTCCGCCGTTGTTTCGTTTTTGCAACAAAAAATAAATAACATTATGAAGCATAATCATTCCAAAATAAATTAATTTCATTAGATTAAAGTGAACGTTATAAGATAATTATGAATAACAGTTTAAAAAAAAAAAAAAAAAAAAATCAATTTCCATTGATTTTGTACACATGTAACACTATTAACAATTAAAATGTTCCGTCCGTAACAACTTTATTAGCCAAATTAAACAACACCAAGTACTTTTTGTTTGTGATTGCATAGAATGAAGTAAGACATATTTGAAGATAGGAGGTAAGAAACTTTTAAGAATATAACTTCACAGAGTTTTACCATTATGTTCAATAAAAAAAAAAAAGAAACAAAAAAGCCATGTCCTTTTTGTGTAACGTCCGTAACGCTTGCTTCTGACAATCGTGGTTAATTAACCAATGAAGCTTGAGCAATAGTCCAGTAGAAATGTTGGGTACCCGGAAAAGTTTTTAAGTACAAGGTTTTTTTTGTTGATTTGCGTTCTAGATGGGTATATAAGAATATTCAGCTTGGTTGCCACCTTGGCAACCTTGGGCAACTTTTTGTATTTGCATAATTAGAATAATGACCTAATTAGCATATTTTGTGTATTGAATATGTGGCTAATTCACAATTCAAGAACCCCCAAAATATGGATAAAACAAATTTTTAAGGGTATTTTAGGACGAGAAATTCATTTATGACATTATTTTTATCTTTTAAGTAGTGCTTTTGTCTTTAAATGGCCTAATTAGCATAATGAGCTAATATGCATATTAGCCTATGCATTAATATTAGCCTAGGGGGATTATCTTCTTTCTTTTTTTTCTAGAAGGCCTGAATATTGTGCAATACAACATTGTAAATTGCTTTTATTGAAAACATGTTATTATTTCATGAGATGATATATTTTGTAGATATAATATAATTAGCATAATACGAACAATGGCCTTATTAGCATATCAATTGTAATATGGAATATGGGGTTAATCTTAATTAAAGAACTCTGGAAACGTGAATGAAACGACCTTTTAAGGGTATTTTACGACGAGGAATTTATATATGATATCAGTTTTATCTTTTAAGTAATTGTTTTGTCTTAAATGGCCTAATTAGCATTATGAGCTAATATGCATACAAGCCTATGCTTAATTAGCCTATGGAAATAATGTTCATTTTTTATTTAGAAAGCCTGAATATTGTGTAATACGACATTGCAAATCACTTTTATTGAAGACATCCCATTAATTCATGATATGATATGTTATGTGGAAATAATATAATTAGCATTAAAGAACAATGACCTAATTAGCATATCATTTGTAATATGGGATATGGGGCTAATCTTAATTAAATAATCTGGAAAAGTAAATAAAAAGTCTTTTTAATGCTACTCTACAACAAGGAATTCATTTATGACAATATTTTAGTACATGTAAGATATGCTTTTGTTTTTAATTACAATATTCATAACAATGAGATAATCTATGCATTATTGTTTATTGCTAATGCTATGTGATTCAATTTCATTATTTATCTAGAGAGCTTGAACACTGTGTAATGCAACATTGTAAGTCGCTTAAAATCATTAGCAGGCTGATAATATATTGCATTTTTAATTACCTATATAGCACAATTAGAATAACGACTAAATTAGCATATTATCTGTATTTTGCCCCCCTCCCCCTGCCCATATAGGAGTCAACCATACACGTACCCCTTTTGGTAGGGGAAGCAATGTCCAAATTACCCCATATTACAACCTTTAGAAGGGAAGCTGCATTAAAATTACCCCCTATTACAGGTTTTTCGACCACATAATATCAACTAAATAAATATAAAAACTATCACAGATTTACCTTTTTAAAAATGTTTTAGGACAAATCATGAAATAGGGTCCCGAATGTGGTCCAAAAGCCTATGAAATAGGAGTAATTTTACTACCTCCCTCTTCAAATGCCTGTAATAGGAGGTAATTTTAATGCAGATTCCCTTATAAAGGCTGTAATAGGACAGGGGCCTCAGAGCCAGGGGAGGGGGGTTTCAGCCCCCACTTTTTTTTTTAGCAAACATGTACAAAAAAGCAAAAATGACCGTATATATATTTGTGATTTCTGGCCTGTTCAGCCCCCCCCCCCCCCCCCCCCCCCCCCTCCCCCCACTTTGGCTTAGCCTCTCCACTTTCAAAAACGCTTTTATCGCGGCCCCTGTAGGGGGGTATTTTTTATATGGCTTCCCGTACCAAAATGGGTATCTACGTGTATGTTGGTAGGGGGGTACAGATAATATTATGCTGAGTTAGTCGTTATTCTAATTATGCTAACTATATAGGTAATTAAAAATGCAATATATTACCAGCATGATAATTAATCTAAGTGACGTACAATGTTGCATTGCACAGTGTTCAAGCTCTCTAGATAAATACTGAAATTGAATCACATAGGATTAAAACAATTATGCATAATAATTATCTCATTGTGATGAATATGCTAATTAAAAACAAAAGCAAATCTTACATGTAATTAAATATTGTCATAAATGAATTCCTTGTTGTAAAGTAGCATTAAAAAGAGTTTTTATATACTTTTCCAGATTATTTAATTAAGATTAGCTCCATATCCCATATTAAAAATGATATGCTAATTAGGTCATTGTTCTTTAATGTTAATTATATTATTTCCACATAACATATCATCTCATGAATTAATGGGATGTCTTCAATAAAAGTGATTTGCAATGTCGTATTACACAATATTCAGGCTTTCTAAATAAACAATGAATATTAATTCCTTAGGCTAATATTACAGCATAGGCTTATATGCATATTAGCTCATTATGCTAATTAGGCCATTTAAGACAAAACAATTACTTAAAAGATAAAACTGATATCATATATGAATTCATCGTCGTAAAATACCCTTAAATTGTCGTTTCATTCACGTTTCCAGAGTTCTTTAATTAAGATTAACCCCATATTCCATATTACAATTGATATGCTAACTAGGCCATTGTTCGTATTATGCTAATTATATCATATCTACAAAACATATCATCTCATGAATTAATGGGATGTCTTCAATAAAAGTGATTTTCAATCTTGTATTGCACAATATTTAGGCTTTCCAGATAAGAAAAATTGATAATTAATCCATAGGCTAATATTAATGCATAGGCTAATATGCATATTAGCTCATTATGCTAATTAGGCCATTTAAGACAAAAACACTACTTAAAAGATAAAAAATAATATCATAAATGAATCTCTCGTCGTAAAATACCCTTAAAAAGTCGTTTTATCCATATTTTCGGGGTTCTTGAATTACGATTAGCCACATAGGGTAGATGTTGGGAGTACCGGCCACTTAAGCTCATTTGCTTAATTAGCACATGAAAACAATAAAATCACAAAAGAAAAAGATTCTCATTGCTTAGCTACATCATTCAACTTTATTTTCCAAAAAAAATTGAGGTAACCAAATATTTGTTGAGGCAGTTATATGCAAATAATGACGTCATCGTAAATTGTCCGGCATTCCCTACAGTGTAGGAAATACCGGACAGTATGTTTTTACCCTTTTTTTTGTATAAAGATCTGCCTGGAAGCACTGATTTGAATGTAAACCATCAACTAAAAATGTTTTTATTGATTTTTTATAACATTATTCATTTTTAGAAGATTATATGCATTTTACTACAAAATTTCAAAACACTCAGAATAACTTTTTATCTCATGTAGATCATGACATATCACAATAATAATAAAGAGAAATAGACATTTCAAAATTGTCAAACAATTTAATAAATAAATATAATACATTATATATGGGCAGTTCCAAGGTAACGGAGTGACATTCAGAAGCAACATTTCAGCATTCAAACAAGTTTATCATCCATAATTTAATCTTTATGTACAAAGAAATGGTTCATGACAAAAGCTGATGGTACCCTCTTTTCAAAATGATAATTTTTTTTTTTTAGTGATCCTCTTAATTAATGAGATATGAATATTCATAATCATGGTTACGGAGTGACGCAAAATGGACATGCATATTTGAGCAGAAAACATTTTGCTTAAACTCTGTGAAATTTAAATAGCTATCACAATTTTGAGTTATTGATTGGATTCTATGTTATTCTAGGTATAATATGCCACCTTGCATAAATAAATTGGTTGAATATTCTGTTAATTATGGCTTAAAACTTGAACCCTTGTCCGGTTACGGAGTGACGGTTACGGAGTGACATCTGGTTTCCCGGCCTTTTTCGTGAGGAGAAATGCATTATAAAGAAATATTAATACCAAAGTTTGTTGGAGTAGACCATGACAATTACATTAAGCCAAAAAAATTGGCAAAAGGTGACGATATACAAGAATTAGAGGCATTTAAAGCCCCATAGTCCCATACGTGCAAATTTGGGTTTGATCAATTATTCAGCGCAAGAATACTGAATCGCAATTTTTTTTTTACTTAAATGATTGGTTGTATTGTAAAGAAGCCTTTGTGGTAATTTCAGATCCTAATTTGCATTTTCAAAGGCACAGTGGCACATTAAAATTTCAGCTCCATGTCCTGTTTTGCTTGGAACTGCCCATATGCAACTTACTATTTGATCTACATGCTTAGCAACTCAACCCGGAAGTAAAACAAACAACCGTCCATGTGGTGTCCGGTATTCCCTACACAAAAAAATGACTGACTAGCACTTTTCAACACACTGCCACCCCAATACACAGGCTTTGTACAGTGCAAACACTCCATACACGTTTGGCCCACCCTCCACACATGTCCATAATGCATGAAATAGAGGTCATGCCCCACTTCTATTTTTATACCATCACATTCTCTAAAATGTCAATTTTTACATCAGGCCATTTTTCAGGCTGCAAATTTTCCTACCTTGACAGATTGTGGTAGTTTTCTCGGAGATTTCTCACTTGTTGTTATCGAATACAGCATTCAACCTTCCCAGACAGACCACCTGACCAATAGATGCCAGTATTTCAACTCAGTTGATCTTATGTCGGCAGCTAGGGCTGGACATGTGGTGACCGTCCGATATTCCCTACCGTCCGGTATTCCCTACATCTACCCTATCCAATACACAAAATATGCTAATTAGGTCATTATTCTAATTATGCAAATAAAAAAAGTTGCCCAAGGTTGCCAAGCTGGCAACCAAGCTGAATTTTCTTAAATACCCATATAGAACATAAATCAACCAAAAAACCTTGTACTTAAAGACTTTTCCGGGTTTTGTACATGGCCTATGGGACCATCTACTGGACTACAATGTAATTTTAGAATGTTGAACTCATAATTTTATGTTTTCTACAAACGTACAAAGAAATAAATTGTAATTCCAACTGCAAATACATTTCTTTATCGATTAATTGTGTGGAGTCGCCTCTCAATTTGACGTCTGTAACGATGTAACGATGGAATTGCCCTAAAACCACTCCGGGGCCCGCACTGAGTGCAAAAAAAAGTCGCTTTGATAAATTGTTTTACGGTGGAGGTCGAGATTGCCCTATCATTTCCCCAGAGTGACTTGGACAGAGACCAGCTTTTATGTATTCTACCTCCTTTTATACACTAGATCACACATCGATTCCGGGGCTCGTTCGGCGAGTAGAAACATACACTATTACCGCTTTCGTACGGTTCCCGGTCGGCTCCCTTACGATTTTCATGTAAAAAATTTTACTAGTAGAAGTACGGCCGCCGGGGAAGATTGACTGCCTGCCCTCAATTTTCTAGGCGTTTTCATCTAATCGGGAGGCTGTAGAAAACCCGTAGAGTCTCCGTAAAGGCCCGTGTGGGCTTCTACCGGTGGCCGGATGAGCTCCGAACGGTTTTTCTTTGAATGTTCGGCCTAAAATACTGACGGGCCTCTTGCATTTCTGTTTCCGTTTGCGATCATTTGGTCACAATATATGTTGCGCACAATCGCAACAGTTGTAAGCAGTCGCACCACCAATAATTGTGAAAGGGCCCAACGTATCCACTCAAGTGTCCCTAATGGGGTGATCGCAGTACCATCCGCGAGAACCGGACGGCGTATTGTATCAGTCGTTTTGATAAATTCTGTTTAGCTGCACGCGATTTTTATTTTTCGAACCGTTTACAAATTGATTACTAAAAATAAGCCTTGAACGTGCACTAATATATCCTAGTTTGGTTCATTTACATTAAAAAATCAAGTTGTCGCTATCAGTAATACTAGCCGAGTGGTATGAGGAACAGACTCTCATCCAGAGGACTTGAGTTCGACTCCCAAGAGTTATTACTGTTATTTTTTTTAGATGCTCTAAATGGATAGATCTTACATGAATAAATACGATCCAACCATAAAACCGATAGTTCAGAGACGAATTTTGATCCAAAACATTATTTTCATTTTGTACACCCATGCATTACACCCATTAGGAGAGAAATTACACTCATGTGAAAGTGATGTTGATGGTCCATTGGGAAACGATATGAGATGCTTAGTCCTAGATAAACATCTAAAAAGACCAAAGTGGTCTTTCCTGCGACAGCCCCCCGCCCAAATATATATATAAATAAACAAAAGTATATTTCAGGACAGAGTTTGAGATCTGACCCTGGACAGTATAGCCTTCTCGTATAGTCTCATCAGGAACCTTTAAGGGGCCCTGACCGGGGCCGCAAGAAAGTCGCACGGGAACCGTATTGCAAGAGGCCTGTCAATATTTTATTTGGAGGACTCACTGAAAAAACACGGGCGGAGCACGCTCGAATACCGGCAGAAACCTGTACGGCTACCGCCAGAAACCCGCTCGAGTCCCTTTGGTGACTCTACGGGTTTTCTACGGCCTACCGGGTTGAGAAAAACGCTGGGAAAATCGAAAGCACACAGTCGATCTTCCCGGCTACCCTACATTTAAAGCATAACTACTGGAAAATGTTTCGGTGTGCACATAAAATCGTAAGGGAGTTGGCCAGGAACCGCACGTATGTTTTATTTTTTATTTTTTTTTATTTACATAAATATATATAAATAAATAAAAAATAAGGGAGTCGGCCAGGAACCGCACGTAAAGTTTAAAGTGTCCTTTCCTACTCATCGTACGGACCCCTGACTAGCTTTTGGGGGAAAGGAGGTATGACACAATAGTGGTCTCTATCCAAGTCGCTCTGAGGGTAAATCTCGTGCGAAAAAAATTGGAACCGCACTGTAGAGAAATTATAAAAACGCCTGATTCCCTCGCCGTACGGGTCCCCGGCCACGAGCTGTGATCGAGGCATTAACCCTAATTAGACTGGGGTAGTTTGGAGGCTGGAAAGACTGAGGGGGGGGGTGGTTAAAGCCCCCCCCCCTTTAGATCTCGGGCGTTGATCGCGCGATCGCGATGAAAGTCGACACACACGTCACCCATGACGTAATCTACGGAATTGTATATTTGATTGTTCAAAAATTATTCAAATTTATTTTTGATTAATTATGCTAATTTATGCATGAAATTAGAATTTGGCTAAAGCCAAATCATTAACTAAAGCCCTTAAAGAGCTCATTTTTTTGCGACTCTTTGCGAGAATATGATCAAATACACATTAAAAAAAAATTTGGTATCAAAATGTTTTTTTTATCTTTTTTAATGTTTTTTTTTAAATTTCTTATGTATTTCTTTGTTGTTCGACCTTTTTATTTTTATTGTTTTTTCGACCACATTTGTTAGAAACATAATTCAGTCATAAATAGCAACAATTCAAATTCATATTATCATTAAAAGCAACAGTAATCACTCAATTATGAATTTTAGCTGATAAGACAATTTGTATTGACTTTGTACACATGTTTTAGAAGCGCCTCATAGGCAGCACATCTATCTGCTCCCTCTGCCATTTGCTCAACCCGGTATTTCTGAGCTCTCTTTCAATAATTGATGTATGTTATATTGTGCATCATTATATACTGACACTGCAGGACACTTTATTTTGTAGGAGTGTTGGTGCAATTTATGTTTGATTTTTTTGGATTCAGCTCTACTTGGTTTGCATGATTCCTTATGGCTGCCATACAGTACATAAGTTCAACGCAAAGCTTCACTGTAGTTAAGCTCTGGACTTATGTCAGAGCTTCTCTTTTGTGTCTGGCCCTGATAATCTGGTTCCTTTTTGAAATATTGTCTTGTGAATCTATTCATCTTTCTGACTCTGTGAATAGCAACACAATGGGACTTTCAAGAACTGAACTTCTTGAATTGAACTTTGATTTGAAGCTCCTCCCTGATGTATGGGCTCATATACAACAACTTGGAATATGTAGGAAACTACCTACACGTCGAGGCACTAGAGGTGGTAGGAGCAAGAGGAAAGAAGGAGTCTCTCTATCTAATTCCGAGATAAGTCGAGATGATCATAGTTATAAGCATGCATCACTCAAAGCATGCTTATGGAACGCCCGCTCAATCTGCAACAAGACCCACTTAATATGTGATCTTATTCTTGGCAACAACATTGACATTGCCTTCATCACTGAGACCTGGCTCAAGGAGGATGATGGTGTTATTCTTGGTGAGATATGTTCCTCCTCATCTCTGTCTTAGTGTGCCACGTAAAGGTGATATCCGCGGTGGGGGGGGGGGGAGTTGCTGCCATCTTCCGAAGCAGTTTGAAACTTAAACACCAATTGATGTTGTTCCTGATTCAAGTTTCGTTTGAGTTTGCTCTCTTTTCCAACCCACAAGTTAACTTCCTTGTGGTTTACAGGCCTCCATCTGCTGCAGAGACATCCTCGGCATTCTACGATGAGTTTGAAGAAACTCTAGGGTGTGTTGATCTTCTGCTTCTGCTTCTGCCTTCTTTTTTTAGGGGATTTTAACTCCATACTGACTGTCCTAGTAAACCAGAAGTGAGAAATCTCAACTCCTTGCTCACTTCATTAAACTACAAGCAGCTAGTTCGTGGACCTACCCACATATTAGGTCATACCCTTGATCTTGTCATTGTCAAGGAAAATGACTCCGTCATTGAATCCTGTTTCACGGATCATATTCTTCATTCGGATCACTCGATGATATAATTTGATTTGAATCTGGATAGATCAGTTCATTCTAAAGATGTGTTCACACTACGGAAGTTTAAATCGATGGATCATGAGAAATTCTCTCATGACCTCACAAACAGGATCATGACCTCTTTCATGCAATTCACTGACGTGAATGATCACTGGAATGATGTAGTTATACGTTATAACTCTGCTTGCCGAGAGGTCCTTGATGCCCATGCCCCTGCCACCCAAAGGAAGCGGTCGGTACGCATCAATCCCTGCTGGTATAACGATGACGTCATTGAGGCTCGACGTGGTCGACGTAGCTAGAGCTGAACGACGCTGGCGGAAGACACAGTTGGATGAAGATCGCGTTAGATATTTGGATTGCCAACGAAATGTGTGTAAAGTTGTTGCTGCTGCAAAGAAGAAATACTACAGTGATAAACTCTCATCTAGTAACACTAGTGACATGTTCCAAACTGTCAATGAATTACTTAATGTTAAAAAGAATACTCTTCCTATGGTCGAATACCCGTCGAAACTTGCTGAAGAATTTTCAAGCTACTTTGTTGCCAAGGTCCTTCAAATTCAAGGGAAAATGGAGAGAGTCAATCAATCTGAATCTGAGGAACACTATACTGATTTTTCATGTACATCTAAATTCTTCTTTTCTCATTTCAATCCTGTTTCTGAGAATGATGTAAAATGTATGGTAATGAAGTGTTCATCTAAATCATGTACAATTGATCCTATGCCGACTTGGCTGGTCAAGAAGCACTTACCATTTCTTCTTCCAGTTTTGTCACGCATTATCAATATGTCGTTGTTTACTGGTGTGTTTCCAGAGGCACTTAGATCTTCTGTTGTTACACCTGTCTTAAAGAAGCCATCTCTGGATAAAGATGAATTAAGTAGTTACAGACCAGTGTCTAATATCCCTTTTCTAGGGAAATTGATTGAAAAGGTTGTATCATTCTTAACAGGTATCTGACTTTATTAATGTTAATGATTTACATGATCCTCTGCTATCCGCTTATATAATAGCACATACATGATATAGCACTGAGACTGCACTTATCTCGTTACAGAATGACCTACATTGTGCAATCGATAACAAACAGGCTGCTTTCTTATTAATGTTAGATCTTTCATCCGCATTTGACACGGTTGATCATGCAATTCTCTCCTATAGGTTAGCTCATGATTTTGGTCTTAAAGAAGATGTCCTCTCATGGTTCCAAACTTATCTTAGTAACTGATCCAATAGACCTTATGTCAATGGTTCCTTTTCTAGTTCTCAACAGCAGAAATTTGGGATACCGCAAGGGTCTGTAATCGGACCGCAATTGTTCACGTTTTATATACGTAATATTAGTCATATCCTGAATCAACACTCAATTAAGCATCATACACTGTTCGTCATAAAGTTGGAATATTTTTCTCTGGCTCAATCGACATTATGTTGCTTCGTTATTAATTTCTTGAATGTGTTTGTCACCACGCTTCACTTCGGGATCATGGGTATATTTCGGAGTTCCCTCAACCCTTCCCGGATTTTTCTTCAAAAAAGTTTGTCACCCCCAGAAGATGGCCATTTTCGTCTTTTTTTTCTTATTTTTGGGCCCTTTTTGTTCACATGCGACCCACAAGGCCCCTCATTCATACTTCAAGAAACACGTCTGAGGTGGAGATTTGTTATTGTTCTTTAAATTAATTCTAGATTTATGGTTACAGGCTGAGACCCTTTTGTCTAGGGGAGGGGTCAAAATTTATTTTGATTGGGGTTCAACATTCATTTTATTCATTTTTACACCATGGAAATTTCTATCTTCCCAAATTGTTTGTAAAATCTCAACCAAACATAAATCAAATAAAATATTATCAATAATGACTATTTACAGCCTTGTCATCAGGCTAAACAAAATTTAAGGGAAAGTAATGATATATAAGGGTTAAAGGTGGTTTTTCATTTCTTTGTTTGCAGCATAAAGATGGAATATAAATATTCCGAATTTTCACCAATCTCGTTTTTACTTCAACTACTCCTAGACAAGAGACCTAAGCCTGTCCCCAGAAATATAGATTTAACTTAAAGAACAATATAAAACAATACACCTACGTCGCGTTTCCTGGGGAAGGACTGAGGGGGCTTGATCGGCCGGAAAACAAAAAGGGGCCCCAAAATGAGAAAAAATGACAAAAATGGGCATCACGATCGATCGATGTCATACAGGTATGTCTGACCTTTGTGACCCTGTTGATGATGCTTTTCCAAATAGCTCTGCTCTTGTGCCAGGCGATGAGACTGCAACTAGGGAGAGGCCTGTTAATTGTTTTAATGCCATCTGTCCATATCAGTTTCTGTTGCCTTGTCTCCGACACCTTCAATGCAACCTTGCATAATTATTTTTTCAATGTTATCATCCTGTCGTCTGCATATATGACCAAAATATTGCAATTTGCTACGATCTATCTTATTAACCACCGTAGGTTTTTGCCCAATTTGGTTAGTACGTATTCATTGTCTTATGCTCCGTCCAGGATATTCTCAGCATCCTCCGCCAACACCCATACTCAAACGCTAATATTTTCTTCCCTATCCAGCATTCCCACCGACCATGTCTCACATCCATACAATGCAATTGGAAAACAAGCGTTTGCATAATGTGTATTTTAGTTTCTTTCGATATCCCTCTGTCCTTCCATATATCGCTAAGGTAATACAGGATGATTCGCCATGGCTAGTCTTCTCTTGATTTCCTGAGAACTTCCTCCTTTGTTGCTTATATATGAGCCAAGGAAGTTAAAAGATTCAACTTCTTCCACATTTTTTCCATCCACCGTCACCACCTTGTTTGCATCTCCTCCGAGATCATGACTTTGGTTTTCTTAACGTTGAGACGAAGTCCTAACTCCTCGCTGTGTAACTTGACTCAGTCAATGAGATTCTGGAGTTCTTCTGCGATCTCGCAATGAGTGTTGTATTCATCAGCATATCTGAGATTTGTTACTTCTTCCCACCAATAGATACACTACTGCCAGCTCCATCAAGTGCACTTCTCATGATATATTCGGCGTATATGTTGAAAAGGTATGGAAAGAATACAGCCTTGACGAACGCCTTGTCCAATTTCAAACCATTCACTGTCACCACTTCAGTTCTCACGGTGGCTACTTGGCTGTCATATAGTGAACGAATAATTCAGTTATATGTTTGGAGAAACCCATTTCTGTCATTATTCGCCATAGCTGCTTATGACGCACAGCAATCGAAGGCTTTGTGAGTAGTCATGGAAGCAAAGATATAGCGGATGTTGGAACTCCATGCTTTTTCCATTAGGTTCCTCTTTGCTATTTGATTTCTGGTTCTCTGCCCCTCCTAAATCCAGCCTGTTCTGGTGGTAATTCTTCTCGAGATGATCCTTTATTCTCTCGACTATCACATTAAGGAGAATTTTGCTTGCGTGTGAAATTAAAGAGATAGTTCGATTGTTAGCACATTCACGTGTATCTCCCTTCTTCGACAGGGGTAAGAACACTGCCTTCTTCCAATCAGCTGGCCATTCCTCTCTAATCCAGATTTTGTTGCAGAGTCTATGAATGATTTCAACACCTTCTTCGTCACTCTCTTTCAGTAGTTCAGCCTGAATATTATCTACACCTGGAGATTTTCCATTTTTCAATTTCTTCATTGCATGAATGACTTCACTGATTAAGATATCAGGCTCATTGTCCACAATATTGTTGTCTTCAATGTTGGTTAAATCAGCTTCCTCAGCTTCGTCTTCTTGTGAAGCATATAACTTTTCACAATACTGTTTCCATCTTGATTTGATTTCAATGTCCTCCGTAAGGGTATTTCCATTCTCATCCTTCAGCACGTTCAGTCTTGGAACAGGTTTGGAAGTAAGATCTTTGATACCTTTGTACATATCTTTGGCGTTCCCTGTACGGCAATCTATTTCCACTGCCGCACATTTCATGTTAATGAACGACGTTTTATCCCTTCGTATTTGACGTTGAATTCGTCTGCTCAGCTCACTATACACTGCATTGATCTTTGTTCTTCAAACCCTGTGACTTAACATTTCTTCGCTGATCAGCCAATCTAAATACTTCGCTTGTTAGCCATGGTTTTTTCTTCTTCTTGCACCTTGGAAGCGTTCTATGAGCTGTTTTGGACACCACTTCCTTGATGCTTTGCCGAAGTTCTTCGGGAGTAGAGTCTTCAGAGTCCTTTTCTAGCAGACTTTGGAACTTGTTTTTAACTTCCACTCTGTATTGTTCATTGATCTTGGTTACATCAAATCTGACTGGTTTTTGCTGCCTCTTTATCCTTCTCAGTTTCATTTTCATGGTACAAACGAGAAGTTGATGATCAGATCCACAATCTGCACCCGGGAGGGTCTTCGCTGACATGAAACTGGTTCTCCATCTGCCTTGAACTAATATGTAGTCAATTTGATTTCTCGTTCTTTGATCCGGTGAAGACCAAGTATTAAGTCGTCTTGGATGCTGTTTGAATTGTGTATTAATAATGGAAAACTGGTTTTCCTGGCAAAAATCCACAAGCATCTCGCCTCTCTCATTCTACTTGCCACGAAAACCTATTGAGATGAGTACAAATACGATGAAGAGTTAGGACACTGGACAGGAGAACCCCCAGCCTGAAAAGTGTTTGATCAATACTGGGAAGAGAGATCTGATGACATCTGCGAAGGCGTCAATGACGCTGTCACGCTAAAGCCGCAAGGAGGTGTGGAAGCTGATAACCCCACGGAGAGTGATGTCAGACGTAACCTCTTGGAAATCAACCTATTAAGATTGCCGACCTGGAATGTGCGACATTAATCAGGGCAACTAGACATTTTAACTAATGAACTAGATAGAAACGATGTCCACTTAGCAGGGATTTCGGAGATAAGAATGGACAGGAAAAGGGCACTCACGACACTCGATAAACATGTAGTGTTTTACTCTGGTACAGAACTAAAGAGAACGTGGAGTTGCCTTTATAGCCAACCAAGACGTTGCCAAATGTTGCTAGGGTACAACCAATAAACCGATAGATAATGACTATTCGCATTCATGGCAATCAATGAATATGACAGTAATCCAAGCGTATGCACCTACCTCTGCATCAAGTGATGAAGAAATCCAACAGTTCTATGAACAACTTCAGCAGACATAGATGGCATCCATAAGAGAACATTCTAATAGTCACTGGTGATTCAATGCTAAAGTTGGAGCGAGGAGCACTAATAAACATGTGATGGTAATTACGGCTTAGGAGATCAA